>NW_019104615.1:443053-470209 GCF_001995035.1 Momordica charantia
CTGGTGGTTTAGAAGCACTCGGCCGAGCTTTCGGATCCTTGGCTGGATCCTTGGAGCGTGATTGCTTGATGTTTGGGAACCTTCCATCATAACTAGCGTTTGAGCGATCTGTTGGATCTCGACTTATGACTGTCGTTTCCCACATACGGCGCCAACTGTTGATGCAAGATCGAGCCGATGTATGGAGGTCGGCCGGCTGCAGTTAGACGATTTTCTAAGGTACTTGCAAAGAGGTATCCACTCCGACGCCCAAGTCAGTATTCTAGCCGAGCTCTATAGGTAAGCATCAGACAAATTTTTCTTACCTGGGCTCATGGATGAATGGTGTATTTATAGCGGTAGATGTAGTAGATGTACGTCCCATCGGTGTATTTCACTACTCGGACAGGGGCCCATCGAGCAACTGTCGGTCCCTGGCAGTGACCTATCCGTCCCCTATTCTAGATGATGAGGCTTGGTGGTTTCCTTATTCGCTAAGGTTGTTGAGGCCGACCTGGCCTCGCTGCCTCCAGGTCAGCTTTGTGCGGTTAACCCCTAACATATAGTATCTAAATAAAAATTTCAAATAAATCTATATATTTAATATACCCGTTTCATCAATTAGATTTTACACAAAAAATCTTGAATTTTTTTAAAGTTTTATGACAAATTAATTTCTTTTATATTTTGGACAATATTTCATATTAGACAATCGTGATCATCATTGGGCCGACTCAAAGAAAAAAAGGCCCGAGTTGAGCCCAGACCCAACTCATACAGACCTCAAGTATTGTTTAGGTTAGTCCAACCACTAAACCTAAGCTCTTGATTCAACCTATGGGCTGAACTCAATGAGCCAAAGTTGAATTGAGCTTTAGATTGACCCATTAGATTAGGAGATAATGTCTTGGATAAACTATTTTGCAAACTTATTTTCACAAATGGTCCAATGTTTACAAATTTTACAGTCTTAGATTTCTTGATTTAAAACTTTTTTCAAATGTCAAATTTGCTCTTATTTATGACATTTATATTTATTATAATTTGTCTTTTATTTGAATGCAAAAGATTAATATTCCAAATTTGATTTTGTAAACATTAAATTATTGTGGGACCTAAATCAATCATTCTCATAATTCACTAATTTACTCCTTAATATATTCTACTAAAGAATGAAATTTATTACAAAATATTCAATTATTATCATAATCCCCAAATTTACTCCTTAATATATTCGACTAAATAATGAAATTTATTACAAATATGTTTTCATTTTATTACATTTTTGGTCAAATTTCAATAATATAACCATTATAACATACACTTATATATATATATATATATATATATATATATATATATATATATATATATATATATATATATAGATATAGATATAGATATAGATATAGATATATAAACTATATCTGACTACCTTTTCAGTTATATGGAAATATAAACTATATTCGGCTATAAACTTAAGCAACATACACTTAACAACGGTGGTATAAACTATAGGCATTATAACATACACTTATATGGAGATATAACCTATATCTAGCTATAAAGTACATACGACTATATCCCTCTACAATTAACAAACAAAGCAAATAACCTAGAAACCTTCCGGTCGGCGACTAGACAATGGTCGGGATAAACGGAGGGCTGGAATGATCGACGGGCGGCCGATGACAAAAAAGAAACCTCGGGATAAACGGACGGAAACAATGGATGGGCGGCCGAAGACGAAGGAGAAGCTAGACGGATTATTCCGCGATGAAGAAGAACAGAGACGGCTGCCGGAGACAAAGGAACGCGGACGGCGGCTGGAGACGAAGGAATGGACGGAAACAGAACGATAGAAGAAGAAGAAAAGTTGGAACAATGAGGTTTTCGAATTTTTTCAATAATGGAGGATTTTGGGGATTTGATATTTTTCACTTTTGGAAAGTCTAATTAGTCAAAATTTAAGAGATTTAAAATGTAACCTCCGAAGTAGCCAATTTTGGATTTTTAAAATTAATTAATATTGAGGTGAGATACAAAAGGATATATTAGTAAATTGAGTGATGGGTACCACCCTAAATGAGGTTGTTTTATGACAAAAGTGTAATTTTTATACAATTAATTATAGTCTCTAAATATCCTATCAATGTACTAATCCCTTAGATTGGGTTTGAATTAGCCCATATAATAATTTACTTTTTAAATAGTTTTTCAAACAAAGTTGTTAAGTTTTAGAATTTATATTTTATATTTTATTCTTTTGTATTTTTATATTTTTAAAAAGTTGTCAATAAATTTTGTTACATAATATTCTCACAACTTAATTTACTTTATTTTTAAAGAAATAAATTGTATTACTATATTAATATAAAAAATATTTAGAGGAACGAGAATGAACAAAAATAGCCTAAATACTAATTAATTATATATTAATAATTAACACACACATATATAGAAAATATATAATAATATTTGATCGATCAGGCCTTTAGGCCGACCCAAGGGTCGATCCAAATATGGCCTAGGGCTAGCTCAATTTAAAAAACAAAGATTCATATTCAATCCAATTTATGGATGGGCTGGGCTAGACCAGGACAATCAAACGTTGACCTTGGGCTGGGTTTGGATCGAGCATGGGCTGAGCTTAGGTCGATTTTTGGACTTCGAGACCGATGATGAGACTGAACAAAAGGTGCGAGATCTAGAATTTTATAGCTTGCAAATTCAATTCAATTTATTTTCTTGCAATTACATAAAATTAAAATTGTTTTCTATTTTTTTTTTTTAAATATCAGTTTCATATGTACTTCATATTAAAAGAAAAAATATAAAAAAATTTAAACAGTTAGTAAATTAATAAGTGTTATGAATTGTACTAAAAAAAAGTTAAATAATTAAATATTATAAACATTATTAAAATAGATGGCCTATCTTAAGTATAATGAAAAAAATGTGTCTTAATGCCGTAGTACTATGTGTTTAATTTTCTATTTGATTAGTGTTCCCAAGTATCAAATTGGCCTATGTCCCAAATGCCTAATTCTCAAATGTTGCATGTGTCATACTTGTACCTATTATTAGTGTTCAATTGTAACACCTCATGGTTGTTCAAATTGTCTATCAATAGTGGCAATTCATGGTTTATTTAGAGATGTTGAAAATTGTAGGAAATTAATGATAAATTTGAAAGGATTTTGAGAGTGAAAAAAATTGGTGTGAAGGAAATCAAAATTCCAATTTTATATTTTCTCTAATTTTGTACTTTATTCCTACTCTTGTGGTGCCTCATTTTGCTCCTATATTTCACAATATGTTATACGCACGAGCCTATTTTTCTATAGTTTTCCTTTTATTTTTCATGCTTAGTATATATTAAATTTCTAATATACATACATTTTCTCTGTCATAGTGTTACCATGACAAATCTTACCAAATTAGAGTTTACTGCCTTTGACGTCAATGACAATAATTATTTGTCATGGGTACTTGATGCTGAGGTTCATCTCGATGCCATGAACCAGTGAGAAACTATTAAAGAAGGAAATATGACTACTAGTCAAGAAAAGGCGAAAGTTGTGATTTGCCGTCATCACCATCTCCACGAAGGATTGAACATTGAATATCTAACAATAAAAGATCCATGTGTTTTATGGAAGAATTTGAAGGAGAGATATGATCATAAAAAAAAACAGTTATTCTTCCTAAAACTCGCTATGAATGGATGCACTTGAGACTCTAATATTTCAAATCAGTGAGTGATTACAATTCCACAATATTTAAAATCAGTTCGAATTGTCATTAGGTGGAGAGAAAGTTACTGATGCGAATATGCTAGGAGAAGATATTTTCTACCTTTCATGTCTCAAATATGCTCATATAACAACAATATCAAGAGAAATATTTTAAAACGTATTATGAGTTCATATCATGTCTTCTCGTTGCAGAGAAAAATAATGAGCCATTGATGAAAAATCATGAATCTTGACCAACAAGAGCAACACCATCCCCTAAAATGAATGTTGTAAAATTTAATAATCATGGTCGAGGTCAAAATTGTGGTCGATGACGTGACCGCAGTAGAAGAAGAAATAATTATTCTTTTTGTGGTGGTTGTTATAATCATCCAAATTTCAAAAGAACCACACGAAATAATGATCATAAAAAAAGCTCCACATTATTAGAATTTTAGAAATGTTGAACATAAATGCTTTCGATGCAGAATGATTGGGCATGGGCACGTATCTAGGCATTGGGCACGTATCTGTTGTACGTCAAAACACTTGGTGGATCTCTATTAGGCTTCCCTAAAAGAAAGGGGAAAAATGTGGAAGAAAATCTTGCATATCAAGATGGTGATATATCTGACCCTACCAACATGACAAATTTGAATGTGACAGATTTTTTTTGAATCTCTTGAAGGACAAGTCAGCACAATTTATGGAATTGTCAGTGCTTCATTTGATTTTGAGAATATCCAGAATTAATGTTGATTTGTTTAGCATCTATCTTTGTTTTTTTAGCTAAGGTCTACCTTTTGTATTCAAAGTGTTTTTTTTCTTCTCTTCCTTCTTCTTATTGTACTTATTTTTGTTTAAATGAAGAAACATGGATAATTTTCATATATTGGATGACTCGAAAATGAACAATGAAGATCTATGTCTGGCAGATAGTGCAACAACGCATGCAAAATGGTAACCAAATTGGAGGGTCTAAAGCCCATCAATGAAATACATCACTTCATAAATTTTGTTGAATCTCTCGACGGTATTCCCTTACCCAATTCGCTCTAAGATCAACATAAAAAAACTTCTCCTTTGTGTTTTTTGCAATTTTGATCAATTCACATTGTCCAACAAGAATTACAAAAAATTTCAAAACCTTTACTCATATGAGAGACACTCAGATATCAAAGAGTATCAAAGAGTTCATAGGTAGCTTGTAGTAACTTTGTACAAAAAGTAACTCAAAATTCAACATATTGGCAAGACAAATATTTCATGTTCTAACCTTAAATATATCTTCCATATTCCTAAAATTGCTAAACAAAAAATATCATGAGTGTATCTAGACTTACGACACATAACCAAGTTTTTGTTGAGTTTCATTCCACTTCTTGTTTGGTGAAGATCTTGTTTGGTGAAGAACAAGCAAACATGGACAATCCTATTGTGAGGAAAACTTAATAATGAACTGTACCAAATGGAGCGTGCCTAAAAACCGTTTCAGTAGTCTCAAGAACACTTCCCCCATTACAGATCTTGTTGAGTCTAATTTTGGTTCCCCCTTAGGGGCTGTTTGTTTCATGAGAATCCAACATTCCCGTGAGACGGGCATTTGGATTCCCACGTTTATTTTGCGGTAATATAAGATATCTAGGTATCTCGAGATGCTCATACAGAACACATTTGAGTCAATTTGGATGCTTTTTTGAAACATGAATTTTCGACATTCCCATGTCGAGGGCATCTCATCTTTACATTTTTGTCATTTGTTTGTTTTTCATTTATTTATTTTCATCAATTTTCTATATCTTTATTTTTAATGTTATGATTTAAATATATATTAATGTACTCATTGACTAATAAACAACTTTATGCAATTAAATATATTTATATATTAATTTACATATAAAATAAACTTCAATTAAATTATATAATATCTCAATTTATTTTTCATATTAAGAAGGAATTATTATTAATAACATTTATTATCTTAAATATATAATCTTAAAGCAACGTTTTTTTAACAACCAACATACATGTGATTGAAAAAAATATATAATTTGATAATTTGATAAATAAATTTCACCTCATATAACATTAATTATATAGTTGTCTTTGAAAATAATATTAAAGTTAAAATAAAATTTATATTTAATATTGATAACTTTTTTTAAGTCCTATATTAATATGAAATCTACATAATGACATAAAAAATTAATATTACAAAATTAATATAAAAAATATTAAATTAATAAAAACAAATTTATTATATAAATATAGTATATTAAATTAATATATAAATTATATGAATATATTAGTAAGGGCAATTTTGGAACATTACATAAATTTACAATATTCCGAAGAATAAATCCTCTAAAACCAACGTGGTTATCCAAATATTTTTGGATATCTTTGTAAATTTTCCTACAAAACAAACATGGCTATCTGAAGATATCAGACATCTAAAATTTCGAGCATGTAAAACATGTGAAAATGTCGGGCATGTAAAAATCTGTAAATGCTAGACATCTACATTCCCAAAAAACAAATGATCTCTTATATCTTTCTTTCTTCAAAAAGTGAGTCAGTCAAGGATGTAAGGCACAAAAAGACCTGGTCATCCAAAAAAAAAATAATAATAAAAAAAGTCAAAAGTCAAAAACCAAATTTTGTGATTTGAAATTTTCTTTCAATAATGAAAGTGACTTCTGTGATGCTTGACGGTTGGACAAATCTCACGAATTCCCATTTCATTTGTCTCAATCTCATACTACCAAATTACTTGAACTTATTTTTAGAGACCTAAGGGTCCAGCACCAGTCTTATCCTCATTTGGTCATCGCTTTTATATTAGCTTCATCGATGATTTTACTCGGTTCACCCACATTTATCCCCTCAAACCAAAATCTGATGCTCTAAAAGTCTTGTTTTTATTTAAAAATCAAGCTGAAAAACTATCTTGATCACAAGATAAAATTCTCCAAGCCTGTTGGGACGGTGAGTTTCAATCACTTATTCCCGTTCTTGAAAAAATTTGCATTCTCTTTCAACGTCATGTCCTTACACTAGTGAAACAAGATAAGTGCTATAGGCATCATAAGGGCAAATGAAAATTTTCAATGTTTAGGAATTTCCCTTTACCCATCCTATACACCAACCCGCTCAGGTACTAGTCCTCCCTACTTTTACACCATTAGAATCAATCATACCACTTCCTCCAGCTGGTACAGCACATTATCAAGGGACCTCTGCATCAGATTTTTCTACAACTACAATCCCAAGTAAGCTTCCTGTACCTTCCACCTTTTTTAATAATCAAGTATTGAGGAAGGGATGACTCAACACTTTAAACATCAACTACGTATATCATTTTACCTTGTTGTTTGGAGTGTCATCTTGAGCTGATTTATTCTTGACTTATTGGTCGATCCATAGAGCTCTTCTAAGGCTTTCCAAACCTCCCTTGATGTTTTGATGCTGATTACCTCAGAGGCTATAGTTGGAGTCATGGATCCATAGAGCCAGCCTAGGAGTGCTTGATCAATTGGCACACATGCTTCATACTCTTAATTGATTGAGTTGGTGACACTTTCATCTACACTTGTCGTCGAAATAAATTCTAATGGGCAAACTTTTGTTCCTATAATATCACCATCAAGTCTCTGGCCTCTTAGTACAATAGTTATCATATTTTTCCATAACAAAAAGTTGTTTTCATCTAGCTTCATGGACAAGATTGAGTTGATGGGAGAAGCATGAGTGCTTAGCACAATAGGAGCAGTGGTGATTTGGGTGTTGGTTGTATTGGTGGAGCTCTCTGACGCCATTGCTTGGTTTGAGAAGAAAATGAGAAAGAAAGAGTTGGGGAATTGGCCAAAGTTGGCTTTGACACCAAGTTTGATTTTAGCAAAGATCGGAAAATTGAAATCGAGCCAAAAATGGAAATTTTTGGTATTAATATTTTTTATATTTTATACAGAGCTCAGTACCTTTATTTGTAGGTGGCTGGCTGATAACTCTCCAAAAGAGAGTTATTTGTGCAAGAATTCCATATAAAATAGCTAAGAATAGCCTCACTAACACCCAGTCTACACTGATTTTGTGCAAAGAATGTTATAAATTCAATATCCTTCTTATTTTTGCTAATAATACAAAAAGTTATGAAGAATAAGCCTAATTTTGAATGTTTTGATGCATTATTATTGATGCTACAACATCATAATAAAAAATGCAGAAATGACAGAGCTTACAGTGACCAAGTTTTACCTGAGAATTTACTGCAGAAAAATGCAGATTCACCTTAAATTGAGCTGGGGTCCGTTTTATCCATTTTGGTTACCCTAAAATTAAGGAGGGGTATAAAAGCTTGCATTCAAAGTTACCTTCCTTCATTTTTAATCAAATCCTAGAGATAAAAAAACAAGAGAGAAGGGAAGACACTTGGAGAGGAACCCGAAGAAGACAACAAAAAGGGAGTTGATACAGTGAAGGGCTACTGTTTTTCTTCCTTTTCTTATTCTTTTGTACTCTTAAGTGCACGAGTTTTGTATTTTCTCCTTCCCTCTTCTTGTATGACTTTGCGTAGCTAAGTTTATTTTAAGGGGGAGGATGTTGTGAACTTGTTCTTAGGCTGTAAACTTTGCTTTGGCTTTGTTGATGATATATATACTAGTTGAAGTTGTTTTTAACTTTTGATTTTCAATATGCTTGACCAACATATTGGAATACCTCCTTATTAGCTCTTCGAAAATTGTAATAAGGAGTGTTTGACTTCAACTCGTGCTAGATCTACTTAAGTTTAGAGTGTAGGTACTTAGTAATATGGCTCACCGAGTAAGGTTATAAACTGTGCTGTTATGCTGTCATGCTTGCTCTAAAACGTAATAGCAAAAAATCTGGAAAATCTGGGAAGATTCTATGTCTGTTTGGCCAGTATATTACATCGTTAATGTTGTAACATTGTTTACGTGAGCCCAGAAAAAGTCACATAAAATCTTCCCCCTTACCCTTGTTACATTAGTAGTTAACCCCCATTAAGCTCATTTTACTCTATAACCAAACTGATTTTACTTGTTCTCTTTACTTGTTTTCTGAATTAGTGAATGCTTTTTGCATTATTTCATTTTAGTTTCATAGGCCACCTTATTAAACATATTTTAGTTGACTTGTTTGTTTTCTTAAGTAAAATATTGAAGTGTTTAATTATCAATTCTTGTGGATACGATCTTTTTATCACTTGCTACAACGATTGTGTACACTTGCACATAAGGGTTCTAAACCGTACAACACTGACACTAAAAAATAAAAAGAAAAATATTGCAAATACAAGGAAAATTGCTGATACATGGAAAGTAATTTAAGAGTAATTAAAAATGAATAAAACTCTGTAAGGTTTGTACTGCTAGTAGACAATCAATAGCCAGCTGTAATGGCTAAAGACACAAGTTGGAGTAGATGAGTAAAATGGCATACGTGGCTGATTTTTAAAGTGTTGGAGAGGCGAATGTCGGTCTTTCACCTAGTTTATAAACAAAAATGTGATCCTTTTTAGTCAATGTGTCCTCACATTAGTGAACAAAATGGAAAGGTTGAACGCAAACATCTAACACATAGTTGAAATGAGTCTCACTCTTTTATCCCAAGTATCTATGCACGTTAAGTTTTGATGGGAAGCTTTTGAAACCTTTGTCTACATCATAAACTGACTACCCACTCCAGTTTTACAGCATACATCTCCTTATGAAAAAGTCTTCAAACAACCATCGATTATGTCTTCCTTAAAGTATTTGGATGTGCCTCTTACCCCCATTTACGATCATAACAACATTGTAATTTGAGTTTTCGATCCACCAAGTCTGTCTTCATTAGTATCGATGAACAAACACAAAGGCTATAAGTGTCTTAGCCCCACAAGTCGCATCTACATCTCTAGACATGTTGTTTTCAATGAACAAGAATTTCCCTTCTCTAATGGTTTCCCAAATTCCAATAGTACCTCAACCTCTCTCTAATGGTTTCCCAAATTCCAATAGTAACTCAACCTCAAATGACATAGTCTGTTGGACCCTCAATTCTCCCTCCCCTTCCTCTCCAACAAACATCTTAGCAATATACCTCCAGTCCATAGCAATTGCCAGATGCTACACATCCATCTCCAGTCCATCTTGCTTCAGATTCATCCCAACTCAAACTCCAAGTCAGTCCACTCCCTCTTTGACTAATGTTCTTTCTTCTCTATACTCTCCAAACCATATGTCCACTTTTACAGAACATGCCCATTCTTCCCCACTATTTTACCTACTGATCCAACCATTTTACCTCCACAAACTAATGAAACATTAACTTCCCCTCTTATCTCCAACTTCACCACACCACCTTGTCCATCTTCACCATTACCTCTTGTCATTAATAATCATCCTATGAGAACTCGTGCAAAGAGTGAATCACTAAATCTAAAACCTATCTATCCATCATACCTTCTCCAAATATACCTTCCTATATCGAACCTCGAACAGTTAAGGAGGCTTTAGCATCGCAAGCTTGGAAATCAGTCATGTTGGAGGAATCTAATGCTCTAATCAAGAGTGGTACATGGACTTTAGTGTCACCCTCTTCAACTTACAGCCTAGTTGGGAACAAGTGGGTTTTTAGAGTTAAAACTAATCCAGGTGAATCCATCTCAAAGTATAAAGTACGTCTCGTTGCAAAAGGATTTCATCAACGACCCAACATTGACTTTATAGAGACTTTTAACCCAATCGTCAAGCCCGCTACTATTCAAATATTCTTACTGTGGTTATAGCCAATAATTGGAAAATAAGAAAAATTGACATCAACAATGTCTTCCTAAATGGTGATCTCCAAAAGGATGTTTACAATGCACAACCAGCTGGTTTTGTTGATTCTTCACGACCTCATTATGTTTGTAAACTTCGCAAATCCCTATATGAACTACGACAAGTTCTTGGAGATTGATCCAACAAGCTACGAGATACATTTATGTCATGGAATTTTATCAACTAAAGTGTGGACTCCTCATCGTTTTATCTATTTATGGGCAATTTTAAGAGTATTTGTTCTTGTGTATGTTAATGATATCGTTATCACTGGAAACAACACAGATTTGATTGCTGACTTCATCCAAAATCTTCACAACACCTTTGCCCTTAAGGATTTGGGTTCCCTCAATTTTTTTTCTTGGAATTGAAGTGCATGGAAACACGAATGGGCTCTATCTCACTCAAAAAAAGTACATAACTACTCTTCTTCACAACAAATCTCAGCATGAAAAACCCTTCTACAATCCTATTCTTTACCGCAGTGCTATTGGAGGGCTTCCAAGGCCGGATCTATGTTGGGCGGGACTTCTCAATATATAGAATAAGTATAAACAAATATCTTTTAGAACATTAAATTTATAGGTGGCTCAGTGGTAAGTTCATGCTCTAGCCCCCTCTCATACGCGCCTCTACCTATATTCGAATCCGGCCACGAGCTTTTTTTATTTTTTTTTTCTTATTCAATTTGCTGCAAGTGCATGCGAGCTCCCTGTCTGTGTTCGAACCAGCCTTAGGGCATTTTATTTACTTTTACCATGATTTGTGATTTTTATTAACTTTACATCATATATTAATAATTTGACTATTCTAGGTTATTTTAAATATAATTGTTGGTAAAATTTTGGACTAGTCACGTTTCAATTACTTTTATACATATCTTTGTTATCATTCTTATTTTATGTTATATCTTTTTATTTTATTTTTATTAATGTTTTTGTAAATTTAATTCGGAATCTAAATGAGAGATACTATAAAAGAATATTAATTGGGTCATCGTCAAGAAAGTTAATAGTAGTTTTGATATATACAATTGTTGATTATAATTTTAAAATTTAAGACTAAATTCGTAGAACATATTACAAAAATGATCTTGCCAGCCTCAAAATCATATTTTTATAAATTCTTGAAATTGCTTACTTGAAATGAGTATGAAGCCCCCCTCAACAAAATTTCTGGATCCGCCACTGAGGGTTTCAATACCTTACACACACACACGACATGACATTTCCTTCATTGTCAATCGCCTAAGTTAGTTTATGCAAGCACCAACTACTACTCATTGGAAGGCTATAAAATGAGTTTTTATGTACTCAAAGGGTACACACGATCAAGGATACATCTAACACCTTCTCATGATCTATCTTTAATAGCTTATACAAATGCAGATTGGGCTTGCTGTTCAGATGATAGAAAATCAACAAGTGCATATTGTGTGTACCTAAGTTCGTTGGTGTCGCGGTCTTCAAAGAAACAGTTTGTCACTGCTCGATCCAATATAGAGTCAAAGTACAGATCACTTGCGCATGATGCATCTGAAATCACATGGATAAATTCACTTCAATATGAAATTCTACACTCTCCATCTCGAACCCCAATTATCTGGTGTGATACTATAAGCACAATTTCGTTGGCTTCCAATCCTGTATTCCATTCAACGACGAAGCACATTGAATTAGATAATCATTTTATCTGTGATGAAGTCTTGAAGAAGGAGATAGATGTCCGACATGTATCGTCTCAAGACCAGATCGTCGATGCCTTTACCAATGCAGTTTCACCCTCTATTTTCTTCCACCTGAAGTACAAACTCTGTGTTCAATCCTCTCCCACACGTTTGAGGAGGGATATTGAGGAAGATGATGACTCGGCACTTTAAAATCAACCACGTATGTCATTTTACCCATCTACTCCAAGTTGTGCCTTTTAGCCATTACCGCCAGCTATTGATTGTCCACTGACAGTACATACCTTATAGAGTTTTATTCCCTTTTAATTATTCTTAAATTACTTTGCTTGTATCAACAAATTTCCTTGTATTTACAAAATTTTCCTTTTGATTTCTTACTACTAGCCACTTACAAATAAAGATTCCAAGCTCTGCACAAAATATCAAAAATATCAATACAGAAAATTGCCCTTCTTGACTCAATTCCAATTTTATGAACTTTCCTAAAATAAAACTTCAATTATCACCCAATTCCTCACCAATCCTTTCATCCCCACCATGTCCATTAATGAACTTATTTTCTCACAACTATATAATGAGCTTCTCTCCCCAGCCACTTCCCTTAACATACCTACTCTTTTGCCAATTCCCCCACGACAGTCATCACCTCCCATTCTAATTACAAATAACCATCAAATGTAAACTCAAGGAAAAAGTGACATTTTTAAACCAAAGTTATTTCTCTCCTCCACCACCCCACAATCCATACCCTCCCTTGTTGGACCCAAAATAGTGAAAGAAGCTATAAGTTCAGAGCATTGGAAATCTACCATGCTTGAAGAATATACGACCTTGATGAAAAATGACATGTGGTCCTTGGTGCCTTATTTGTCTAATTACAGTCTTGTTGGCAACAAGTGGGTTTTTCGAATGAAAACTAATTCGGATGGCTTTCTTGCCAAGTATAAGATTTGGTTGGTTGCAAAAGGATTTCATCAATATCCTAGTGTTGACTTTGATGAAACATTTAGTCTAATCATTAAACCTTCCACAGTTAGAGTTATTTTCATCTTGTTATCTCTACCAATTGGGAGCTTTGCTAGATCGACATCGATAATGCCTTCCTAAATGGTAATCTACAAGAAGAAGTATATTTGCCTCAACCTGATGGTTTATTGACTCCACTCGGACTGAATTTGTATGTAAATTACACAAATCATTATACAGTCTCAAGCAATCTCCTAAAGAATCGTTCAGTAAGCTGTGTGCGATCCTCTTATCTTGGAATCTCAACAACTCTGAGGCAGATTCTTCTCTATTTTTCTTCTTCCAAGGAGCGCATGTCATTCTAGTATTAATCTACGTGGATGACATAATTGTTACAAGTAACAATGACATTCTTATTCAAAAGTTTATTCAACAACTAGCAAAAACCTTTGCTCTAAAAGATCTTAGGCACCTAAATTATTTTTTAGGCATTGATACAGAGATTAGAGTGGACTATATCTAACCTAACTGAAATACATTTTGGCCTTCTTTAACTGACTTGGATTTTATTCTCTTAAGTCAATAACTACTCTAACCATTCATGGGAAATATATCACTGCATCTGAAGGTCAACTTCTAGAAAATCCTACTATTTATCGAAGTGCCATTGGTTGCCTACAATATCTCACTTATACTCAGACCAAATATTGCATTTATTATTAATCACTTAAGTCAATACATTCAAGCTCCTACCATTGCCCATTGGCAGGCAATCAAGCATGTTCTATGCTATTTGAAAGGTACTGCCTCGGCTTCATATGGTTCCTTTTCACTTAGACATAGCGTCTCATTCCGATTGGGACTGGGCATGTTGCCTTGATGACAAAAAGTCTACAACAGCTTATTATGTTTACTTAGAAAATTTGTTGGTGTCGTGGTCCTCAAAGAAACAACATGTAACTGTTCACTCAAGTATCGAATCTAAATATCAATCTCTTGCTCACACTTCCTCTAAAATTTCTTTGTTATACTCTTTGCTCTCTAAAATTTATCTATTGCCCAGCTCTATTCCTATCATCTGGTGTGACAACATGAGTGCAATCTCTCTTGTTTCCAACCCCATATTTCATAGTCCCACTAAGCATATTGAACTTGATGTTCATTTCATTCGGGACAAACTCCTTAAGAAAGAAATCGAAGTTTGATATGTACCTTCTCAAGATCAAATTGTCGATTCACTCACTAAAGCAGTTACTCTATTTGCCTTCTTCACCTTCAAGACCAAACTCTATGTGCAGCAAGCTCCCACTGGTTTGAGGGGGGATTTTGAGAATGAAGAACAGATGGATAACATCATTCCTCTTATTGTGTAATGTCAAGTAAATGTGTGTCTAGTGATATGTAATGTTACAATTTTACCCTTATTTCCATTATAATTGCTGTCTATATCATTCACTATGAAATTTTGTATATAAAGAAAATATTGCTCATCAATTTTATGAGCTGACAAAAGTCATTGCACAAATTTATGCAAATTATTCTCCTTTTTGTTTCCTTTCTAATCTACATGCACATTAAGAACTAAGAAGAATACCGGGTTTAGAGCAATTATTAGAACTTTGAGAGCAAATTGATTCTTGCTTGTTTAATTCACTAAAGGAAGGTCTGTATATATTAACGCAATGTACAATTATAAAATATGTAACAAACTCTAACAATAAGTAACAAATTCTAATAATATACTAACAAACTCTAACAAAGTAACAAACCCTAACAAAGTAACAAACTCTAATATTCCCCCTCAAGATGGGGAAACAATATTCAAACACCCATCTTGGAAAGAAAATGAGAAAAAGAAGAATGAAGTAAAGGTTTGGTGAAGATATCGGCCAGCTGTGAATCAGACCGAATAGGCAAAAGTTTAATGAGCCCATCGACAATCTTATCTCTGATAAAATGACAATCAAGCTCGATGTGCTTCGTACATTCATGAAACAAAGGATTCGAAGCAATATGGATGGTAGCATGATTATCGCAAAAAATGATAGTAGGAGGTTGAAACGGAATCTGCAAGTCCTTCAAAAGTTGAGTAAGCCTAATAATCTCACTAGTAGTGACAGCCAGAGTACGATGCTCTGCCTCAGTAGAGGAACGAGAAACAGTACTAGCCTTCCAAGAAACAAGAGAATCCCCAAGGAACACACAAAAACCAGTAGTTGACTTGCGAGAATCCAAACAGGAAGCCCAATCTGCATCAGAGAATACTCGTATCTGGAAAAAAAGAAGGGCAAGATAGCAAAATCCCTTGATCAGGACAACCCTTCAAGTAACAAAGAAGGTGATGGACAACATCAAGGTGAGACTGGCGTGGCTGAGTAACAAACTGGCTAAGCTTGTGAACAGTAAATGTAATATCCGACCGGGAAACAGTAAGATATAAAAGCTGACCAATCAATCGGCGATACACAGTAGGATCATCTAAGAGAGAACCATCAGAAGCAAGAAACTTGAGATTAGGATCCATAGGCAAAGTTGAAGGTTTACATGGCAAAAATCATGTATCCTCAAGAAGTTAAAGAGTGTAATGTCGCTGAGAAAGAATGATACCACTGCCCGAACGAGCTAACTCAAGGCCTAAAAAGTATCTCAAAGGACCTAAATCTTTGAGTTTGAAAGCAACATGTAAATGACTCTTCAAATTATCGATTAAGTCAACAAAAGCACAATTGATGATAATATCGTCTACATGAACAAGGAGAGCAATAAATGTGGCACCAGAACCTCGTACAAATAGAGAATAATCAAATTTAGTCTGGTGAAAACCAAGAAGCAACAGAGCATGGGAAAATTTATTAAACCATTGTCTAAATGCTTGTTTAAGGCCATAAATTGATTTGTGTAATTTACAAACCAATCGCTTCCCCTGAGGTGCTACCACACTATGCTTATAACCCAACGGTAAATCCATATAAACCTCTTCAAATAGAACACCATGCAAAAATGCATTATTTACATCGAGTTGGATTAAGGGCTAGTTATGAGAAATAGCAAGAGTGAGTAAAATTTTGACAGCAACTAACTTGGCCACTGGGGAAAAAGTTTCCATATAGTCAAGACCTTCTTGCTGAGAATAACCCTTAACTATTAACCTTGCTTTGTAGAGCTCAATGGATCCATCAGGGTTGTGCTTGACTTTGTAAACCCATTTACAGTCGATAGAATGATGAACGAGATGCAATGGCACCACTGACCAAGTATTATTAGACTCCATGGCAAGTAACTCGGCATTCATGGCATCACGCCAGTGAGAGTATGGGACTGCCTGGTGAGAAATATGCACAGGAACATTAGTAGGTGGATAAGAAATATGTACAGAATCACCATGGGCCAAAACAGATGCATTAGGAGAGGACGCGACCAAAATTTCCTCAGGTGAAGTAGTTACATCAGTGAGGGAAAAATAATCTTGACCAACGGGTAGTGATTCTTTACTCAAATCAACTTCTGCCACCATGTGCTTAGTTGGAAAATCAAAAGATGTTGGAAGAATAACAGCAAGAAAAGGATCAACATTAATACCATCATGAGGAATAGTATGAAACGGAAAAATATTCTCATGAAATACAACGTCCCGAGAAACAAAAATCCGACCACGTGCAAAATCATACAAATGATAACCTTTCATGCCTTGAGGATAACCCAAAAAAAATAGAGGCAATAGCACGAGGATTGAATTTAGAACGTTGAGCAATCAAGGTAGAAGAAAAACAGAGGCATCCAAAAACCCGTAAGGATGAATAATCAGCAATGCAACCATGTAATCAATCAAAGGGAGTCTTCCAATGCAACAAAGGAACTGAAGTACGATTAATCAAAAAACAAGCAGTGAGAACACGTTCACCCCAAAATTTAATAGGCACCCGAGATTGGAAAAACACGGATCGACCAACATTTAACAAATGTTGATTCTTTCTTTCAACAACAGAATTCTGTTCAGGGCGAGCAACACAAGAGTATTGATGCAAAACTCCCTTAGTGTTGAAAATATCAGTGAAAGCCAATTTAGGAGCATTGTCAAAACGAAACTGCTTAATGGTCTTTGCAAACTGAGTTTCAACAAGAGCAAAAATACGTGGAACTAATATCAATGCATCAGACTTCTGTCGCGTTAAGAAAACCAAGTGTATCTAGAAAACTCATCCACGATCGTAAGAAAATAACCAAACCGACGTGTGTAGGAGATTGATAAGGTCCCCAAATATCACAATGAACAAGATCAAAAGGATGATTTGCAACAGAATTATGAGAAACAAATGACAACTTCTTTTGTTTAGCCAATGGACAAACTAAACAGGGATTATTAACCATATCAGCCTTACGATAAAAGGGCAAAATAGTCTGTAAGGCAGATAAATGTCTCTCAGAGGGGTGGCCTAGCCTAACATGCCAATTAGTAACAGAGGACAGACAAACAACATTGCAAACATTATGGGAAGCAACAGGGGATGAACGAGTCATGTCAAGAATGTAGAGACCATGCCAGAGATTACCCTCACCAATCGTCTTCAAAGAGGACTTGTCCTGAATAAGACAAGAATTAGAAACAAAGGTAACCATAAGCAAAGACTCTTTGGTTAAAGTGCTGACGGATAACAAATTGAATCGAAAGCTTGGCACAAATAATACATCATGAATAACCAAGGTGGAAGTTAATTGAATATCCCAAATAAATTCCATTGTAAGACAAGATTGATCTAGCAATGTCACAGAAAATTCAGAAACATCCTTCAAAAAAAGAAAGCATTCTCGAACAGATATGGGCAGAGGCCCAAAGTCAATTACCCAAGTTCCAACAGGAATGGAAGGAGGGAAGAGGCAAATACCTACTGCATGTGAAGAGCCAGGGTTCAAATCAGGACCAATTTTAGCTTTGGACAGGTGAAGTCTATAGCAGACTTAATAGGCCTGGCACAGACAGGCCAAAGAATCAGGAATAGCTGAAGAAATAGACAAAGACTTGGAAGAAGTATAGATCGTTTTGGAAGGAGGCAATGAGGAGAAATTGCGACCGCCGGTAGTTCGATAGCCAGGTGGATACCCATGAAGTTTGTAACAACGATCCACTGTGTGGCCATGAAGTCCACAATGAGTGCAGAGACGTTCTTTCTTCTTTCCTTGAGAGTTGGAAGAAGAAGAACGTGAAGCAAAAGAATGCGCCATAAGTGCAGCTGAAGAAATCAGAGGCTGCGGCGAGGAACTCTCAGGGAAAAAGTTTCTCAACTGATACCATATTAGAACTCTGAGAGCAAATTGATTCTTGCTTGTTTAATTAAAGGAAGGTCTGTATATATAGACCCAATGTACAACTATAGAATACGTAACAAACTCTAACAATAAGTAACAAATTCTAATAATATACTAACAAATCTAACAAAGTAACAAACTCTAACAAACATAAGTAACAAACTCTAATAGAAATTAACGCACTAACCACAAGCTTCACAAATACACGTGTAGAATCTCCTTTGAGGAAAAAAAAAAAACACTCCCTCAAAGAGGATTAACAAAGCAAAAGAATGTCATCTTCAAAACAAAAGGTGAGATATGATTAGAGTATTTGTAGCTACTTGACAACCAAATTTAAGCTATCTTTCTTGCATGGCAGAAATAAATATGGTGACAATGGTTCCCCCTGTCTCACCCTTTCTGAGGAGAAATAAAACCTTTTCGCTTTCCCATTCAATATCACTGAGAATGTCACTGACTGCAATCAGCCTCACGAGCGCGGGTTTGCAATTGATGTCGTTTACTGAAGTAATACAATCAATAACCAGCTTTTTAAATAAATCCACTCATTGGATCACAAGCTTTATTCATGTCAGTGGAATGTTTAATTGTTGCAAGCCCATTCTACTTCTTTTACATCATACATTCATAACTTACCAGAAAATTATCTGAAATTAACTGACCTGGGACAAACACACTCTGCATATCAGAAATGGTTGAAGGAAGAATCAACTTCAACTTATTTTCATAGCCTCTATTATGGTCTTATACGTGACATTATATAAATTGGTAGGACGAAAATCAAAAGTTAATATAAGTTGTTTTATGTTTAGAATCAATGCAATATTAGCATGATTTAAAACTTTGACCACATCTTTTGTTTCAAAACTTTCAAACAAGAATCCACCGTCCGATCCTTTATGTGCCCCAATAGTTTTGATAGAACATGGCAAGCGGGCCAGGTGCCTTTATAAAGAACATTTGAAAAAGAGCCTCCTCAACATTTGCAATGCCAAATACACTCGTATTTTTTTACATTTATTTTACATTCTATTAATTGATTGTATATAAATATTTGAATTTAATTATAATTTAATATGTTGTGATAGATTGAAGATATTTAAAAGTAATTATTTAAAAGCATAATTTTAGAGGATAATATAAACTTCAGAAATTGGAGAAAAATCAACGGATTAAGTGCAAACACAATTATTATGAGATGGCGCTCCAAATTGAGAACTATGGACTTTTATGACATTTTGTAAATAAAGAGATGTAATCAAATTAGGAAATATGACATAAATTTCCTAAATTGATTAGGAACTCTTTTATATAATAATTCTCTTTCGAATAAGATTTTTCAATTAGTTAGAGATTTTTTATGAGAGAAAATTCATCTTTGTAAGAGAATAAGATTAATCTCTATAAATAAATAGAGTTTTTTTGGAAGATCCATCATCATGGTTCCAACGAAATATCTTCTTCTCCTAAAACCAAAGCTTCTTCCTCTGCTATTATTGAGTAGGCTTTAATTCTTCCAATTTAAGGGTTATTCAAGCCCGATATCATAAGCTTGGAAATAGAAATTCTCTTTTCAAGTATCGTTTCTCTCTCTTTTTTTGTTTAGAAAAGTATTGTTTCTTTCTTGTTCTTGTTTTTCATGGACGATTGATATTAGTTAAATTGTTGCCTGAATTCATATTGATTATTCTACTACTGCCCATGAGTATGTGATTCATACTTGTCATGAATGATTGAATTGAGTAGTAAGAAGTTAGTTTATGTGTGTGTATTTATATAGTTTTTTCCATGTTACATGGCACGCATAATAGACTCTAGGAAAAAAAGAAACAAATATCAATTAACTCGCAGTTATTTTAAATTAATTAGTTTTGTTTAGTCATTTTCTGTTTGTTCTTTATACTATTATTTGATTGATATGGAATGCTATCGCATGTCCAGTTGGTTAATTAATAAGATTTGATTTTGATGTTTGATATAAGTTAATTAAATTAGTATAATTAAATTTTACCACGGCTATTACGAATAAGTAGACCAAGTTCTTGAATTAAAAAATCAATTTGGTGTAAAGCCTAGGATCAAGATTACAATTGGATGAAACTCACACCCTTAGATTGGAACTTTGTTAAGATTGATTTTTAAGTTCAAAATTTTTGTTTATTATTTTTAAATTCAAAACTGCCTTTTCTTAAACTTCGAAAAATTAATTTCATTCGTTTCGTTCGGATTCGACATGATCTGACTACTACTACAAATTAGATTGAGTAAAATAAGTAATTATTTTGGACAAGTTCTCCCACCCTTACCATTGGGGCTATTAACAATCAATTCATTTCATTTGAAACCTTCCAAGGAACATTGCTCAAAGCATTGGACACCTAAGATACATTAAAATTATTCAATGGGAAGATTCCTCTAAACTAGTTCACACAAACCTGCATCATTTCCTTGTCATCTATCACCCAATCTCCCTTAGAGATTTTGACTCGTTGAATAGTATTATTTTCATTTCTAGTGGACGCTTTTTTATGGAACCACCTCGTATTATTATCTCCCAATTTTAACCAATTCTCACGGGACTACTATTTTCAATAAATTTCCTCTTCTAGCATTGATTTGTCTAGGAATTTTTCAAGCCTTTGAATTATTTTTTAAATTTTGGACTCCCCAAAGCTCTACTACTTCTGAATATGCTCTCTGATTGAATTAATTGCATATTAATAATTTTATGAATAGTAAACTATACAACTAAGGAATGAGAGAGAGAACAATGACCATAAAAGTTTGAATCGATTTTCCTTAATTCTATGTGCCAAGGATGAGTTTATATACCCGGCTGCCAAATACAATGAAATAAATAACCTCCATGTAACTAAATTAAAACATAAATGAAAGCAGAATTAAAACTAATTTAAACATAATTTAAATTAATTTAAATGAAAATGAGAACAAAATTAAAACTAATTCTGATTACACATTAGTGAGCATTTTTAACACCCCTCAAAGCCAATGGTGGAAGAATCCACAATATTGATCTTGAAACATAAAGGTAGAAACCGAGTGGCAGATAAAAGTTTTGTAAACATATCAACCACTTGAGCTGAGGCCGGTAGACGACAGATCTGAAGACTTCTCTGAAGAAGTAAATCTCTAACAAAATAAATTTCAATTATCACATGCTTGTGTTGGGATAATGGAGCCAAAACAGATGACTTGTGTCCTAAGGAAAAGGATTTTCAACACTACTACCAATTCCTTCCTACAAGGAGTAGGATATTATTGTCTTATAAGGATTACAATATTGTTTTCCTATAAGGATTGAGATATTTGACCTCTTATAAATAGAATCCTTTTGTTAAGGTTTCATTTGTAAAAAATCCAAATAAGAGAGATTTGAGTGGTTGTGGGCAGTGTGTGACAAAAGGAGTTTGTATCTCGTGGGTTTAGTGAGGGTATTTTCAATTGTGTAATCCTAGGTAGCCATTGTAAGGGTGCTTAGAAGCAAGATAATATCTTGAGTGAGATCTCCATTGTAATATTCTCAACTATAGTTGAACCTGCTTTTTCGCAGAAGACTGGACGTAGTCCCAAGATAGGGGCGAACCAGTATAATTTCTATGGTGTTAAGCTTTTCTATCCCTATCTCTTCTTCCTTTGTATTGTTACTTACTTATCTGCTTTTAGTCTGTGGAAGGGGAAAATCAAATAGTTCATGTTTGAAGAACTTACAGGAGGATCAATTGATCTACATTTTTTTTTCCCAACAGCTTGGTCCTGGAATGAAATACCGGATTGGTACTTAGATGTACTACTCCAAGATTATCACACCAAACCGTTGGAGGACAAGGAAGAGACAAAGCCAAATTAGTAAATAAAGATTGAATCAATACCAAATCAGCAGAAACATGAGCAAGACTTTGATATTCAACCTCAATGCTGGATCTAGAAATAATAGCTTGTTTCTTAGATGACCAAGAAATCAAATTAACACCAAAATATATACAAAATCTAGAAGTTAGCTCTCTATTATCAAGGTCAGAATCCCACTCAACATCAGCAAAACCTTGAAGAAGCAAGTCAGTAGGTTTTTTAAACAACACACCATGACCAATAGTACCATTGAGGTATCGCAAAATCCATTTAACAGCTTACCAGTGAAACATGATAGAAGCATGCATAAATTGGATGAGTAAGAGTAACATATTGTAGACCACCAACTGTACTTCTATACAAATGAACATCATGAAAAACATCACCTTTAAATGTAGAAATGACAGAACCACCAACCATCGGTGTTGAAATAGAGTTGACCTCATGCATTTTTTTTATGAAGAAGGTCAGAGATGTATTTCTGCTGAGATATAAAAATACCATCGGATGAGGTATAAGAAACCTCGACTCCAAGAACGTGACTTAGCTGCCCAAGATCTTTAAGAGAAAACTGATTATTAAGAGCAACCACAACAGAGTCAACAGCAGAAGAAGAGCTACCAGTTATAACCATATCATCAACATAGACCAAAATAAAGCAATGATGATCATCTAATGTCGAATCAGTAACGATGAATCGACATGAGAATTGGTTTTTGAGAATTGGAAAAACCAAGAGTGTGAAGAAATAAACTAAGACATTCAAACCAAGCCTGCTGCACTCGTTTAAGATCAAGAGAGCCTTTCTCAACCGACATACAAGAGGAACAGTTCCCTGAACAATCGTACCAGGTGTTTGAGACATGAACACCTTTTCACTCAAAACTCCATGAAGAAAATCATTATTGATATCAACTTGCCTAAAAAACCATCCATAAGCAAGAGCAAGAGTGAAGAGTACATGAATAGTAGTAGGTTTAACCATAGGACTACAAGTCTCAGTATAATCAACATCAGCCTTCTGATGAAATCCCTTAGTCATAAGTTGAGCTTTATAACGGGAAATAGAACCATTGGAACTTATTTTAATCTTGAAGACCCATTTGTGACCAATAATCTTTTTATGAGACAATGTAGTAACAAGAGACCATGTATTATTTCGAAGTAAAGCTTAATATTCTTCTCGCATCGCTTTGGCCCAATGCTCACACTGAAGAGCAATTTTAGCAGATGGGTGTTCTGACTCGAGATATTGAGTAAGAAAGACCTTTAGTTTAAAAATATCATATTTTGCTCGGTTAACCATTGGATGAATATTCACAACTCGTGAAGTAGAACTAGAAGGCAGAGAGGTAGAACTTGAAGGTAAAGAATGGGATATATAAGAACCACATATCAGCTCTTCATTCACAAAATAAAACAAATGTAAAGATGTGGAATTATAATTTTAAATAGGAGAAGATAGAGTTGCATTAGCACGGAAAGGAAGGGTAGTGTTACGACAAGCTATGGTAGGAGCATTAAATGTAGGATGTGAAGTATCAGGGGAAGGTACATTAAGTGAAGATCGTCGAACAAAGGAAGAAACAATAGTAGATGATTGTTGGTCAGAGGATGGAGCAATAGTAGGTGCATTGGGAGGCATAGTAAATGGTTGAATAGGTGAAGAAATAATTGAAGGGATGTGAATCTCAGAGCGGAAGCGGACCGTTGTTCGTGATATTTGGGAAACAAAATCAAAACCGTTAAGAAGAAAATACAAAGGAAAACTATTACCTTTGAAGAACGTTTCTTCAACGATTTCCCAACGAACACCACCAAACGACCTTCCTTGCTATCCTCTTGGGCTTCGAGAACACGCTTGTGGAAGCGTTTCTTTGGAACGAAAGGGAGAGTTTGATTGAGAGCTTGAGCAAGAGAGAATGAGAGTTCTATTATGTTTTTTCTTTTCATTCATCACAGAACACTTCTGTCATCTGAGATAAAAAGGAAAACCAACTTATGACATAGGGAGTTACCCCACGTCATAAAACTCCCCACTCCCCTGCAAATTTGCAGGGGAGTTTAATATTATTATTAATATTAATTAATAATATATAACACATATATATATATAAATAATTAATTAATCATATTAATTAATTATTAATCTAATTAATAATTAATTAACACACATATATATATCAAATAATTAACCCTTAATTATTTATCACATAAATAGAATCATATTCTATAGCATTTCTCTCATATAATCTATAGTTTTAATGTACATCTTATGCACATTATTTTTAATCTATAGTTTTAATATGCATCTTATTCATATTAATTTTATTTGAATCTCACTCAAATAATTTCTCTCATAATATATAGTTTTAATTTAGAATTAACTATATATTATAATGTATCAATATACATATAATCCCTTATGAAATTTGAACAATTCAAATTCTTCAAAAAACTTGATCGTCGTTTTACCCGTTATGAGCTAGCAAGGGGACCTAATGGACATACAGATCAGAAGCTCCAACGATGCAAGATTAATCGGTCAAACTCATTGACCGAGTTAATCAAGATTCGTTAACTACAGGTCATTCCACTAAAGACTCGCAGTTGCACTCTTCTCACTGCAGAATGTTTTCGTGCGACCATTAATGACGAGTCAATCCTTCACAAGTGCTCGTAATTCAAGTTGGGTCAAATTACCGTTTTACCCCTGAGTTACATCTGAAGGGATGTGAATCTCAGAGCGGAAGCGGATTTTCGTTGCTGATTTTTCGGATACAAAATCGAATTCTACAAAAGAAAAAATACAGGGGAAATTCGAACCTTTGAAGAACGTTTCTTCAACAAGTTTCCCTCGAACACCACCACTATGTCTTCCTCGCTATCCTCTTAGGTCTCGGGATCGTGCTGGTGGGAGCAATCCTTTGGAACGAGAGGGAGAGCTTGAGAGAGTTCTTCTTGATTGAGAGAAAATGGGTGAGGTTCTTCTTCTTCGTTCTGTGTTTTTGCAGAACTGTCAAAACAAACAGAAGTGGTGACGTGGGGCAACTCCCCACGTCACACTAACCTCCCACTCCCCTGCAATTTTGCAGGGGAGTTTAATATTATTAATATTAATAATATTAATAATATATATATATATATATTTATATATAAATAATTAATATATATATAACATATATATAATAATTAAAATATAAAAATCAATTTATTAATTAATCATATTAATTAATAAAAAATTATTAATTATTAATCTAATTAATAATTAATATATATATATATATATATATATATATCAAATAAATAATTAACACTTAATTATTTATCACAAAAATAGAATCATATTCTATAACATTTCTCTCGTATAACCTATAGTTCTAATGTACATCTTATGCACATTATTTTTAACCTATAGTTTTAATATGAATCTTATTCATATTAATTTTATTTGAATCTCATTCAAATAGTTTCTCTCATAATATATAGCTCAATTAGAATTAACTATATATTATAATGTATCAATATACATATAATCCCTTAAGTAATTTGAACAATTCAAATTCTTCCAAAAACTTGATCCTCGTATTACCCGTTATGAGCTAGCAAGGGGACCTAATGGACCTACAGATCCGAAGCTCCAACGATGCAAGATTAATGGTCAAACTCATTGACCGAGTTAATCTAGATTCGTTAACTACGGGTCATTCCACTAAAGACCCGCAGTTGCACTCTTTTCACTGCAGAATGTTTTCGTGTCCATGGATATATGACCATTAATGACGAGTCAATCCTTCACGAGTGTTCGTAACTCAAGTTGGGTCAAATTATCGTTTTACCCCTGAGTTACATCTTACTCCTTAAACACCACTACTCCTCTAATGAACAACCCGGTTATGGTCCAACCAATAACTGGAAGTCCCTCTCGGCCAATGAGAGGGTGGGGCCCCTTGTTCATGTCCCAGAGTCAGCATTTAAGGGAACACGCATCTACTCCCCTAAAGTCGGGGAGAAGTGAATTCCATCTTGTGAAGTTAGGTTCCCAGCTCCCCACTCAGTCCGTCCCCAAAATGGTAGGAATGTTGAGTCGGCGACTCGGGCCACTCTCACCCATACAGATCAAAGGACGAGACCTCACGGGCAGGAGTCCATAACTCACTCAGGATTGAGAATGAGTTGCCTGGTCATCCTAAGAAATAGCAATCTATCAGTTAACGGTGTTACACCTAAAGATTGCCTATTTCGCGGTCGGTCTTATACAAACTCATTGTATAGGATACCCCCACTCGCATGTCTCCACACGAACGACCTGGATCGAGTCGTTTGTAACCTTTACAGAGTGGGCCATATCCATAGTGTTGCTAGGATAAGGTACCCAGCCTTATCCATATACTATAGACCCTTTAGGTTATTCACGGGACATTGTTCATTCATATATCAGGGGTATATCAAATATATACCCCATATATCTACTATATACCCGGTATATATACTGTCCCGATTACATCATAAATAACCTTGGATGTTTAGTTTATTGGATTTTGGAAAATGCAAAGCTATGATTCAACAACAAATTTATTGAATAAAACTTTATTAAATAGACATATGTTTTTACAAAATACAAACTAAGAGTTTAGGACAACGCACCCAACAAACTCCCACTTGAACTAAACTTGAGTGGGGTGTACATTATCATAAAGCAAAGGGAAAATACAATAAATTAGGGCATACACTATACCCAATTACATTTCTCCCACTTGCCCTAGACTAACTGTACAAA
>NW_019104615.1:477273-488582 GCF_001995035.1 Momordica charantia
GAATTACTATATATTATAATCTATCAATATACATATAATCCCTTAAGTAATTTGAACAATTCAAATTCTTCCAAAAACTTGATCCTCGTATTACCCGTTATGAGCTAGCAAGGGGACCTAATGGACCTACAGATCCGAAGCTCCAACGATGCAAGATTAATCGGTCAAACTCATTGACCGAGTTAATCTAGATTCGTTAACTACGGGTCATTTCACTAAAGACCCGCAGTTGCACTCTTCTCACTGCAGAATGTTTTCGTGTCCATGGATATATGACCATTAATGACGAGTCAATCCTTCACGAGTGTTCGTAACTCAAGTTGGGTCAAATTACCGTTTTACCCCTGAGTTACATCTTACTCCTTAAACACCACTGTTCCTCTAATGAACAACCCAGTTATAGTCCAACCAATAACTGGAAGTCCCTCTCGGCCAATGAGAGGGTGGGGCCCCTTGTTCAAGTCCCGGAGTCTGCATTTAAGGGAACACTCATCTACTCCCCTAAAGTCGGGGAGGAGTGAATTCCATCTTGTGAAGTTAGGTTCCCAGCTCCCCACTCCGTCAGTCCCCAAAATGGTAGGAATGTTGAGTCGGCGACTCGGGCCACTCTCACCCATACAGATCAAAGGACGAGCCCTCACAGGCAGGAGTCCATAACTCACTCAGGATTGAGAATGAGTTGTCTGGTCATCCTAAGAAATAGCAATCTATTAGTTAACGGTGTTACACCTAAAGATTGTCTATTTCGCAGTCGGTCTTATACAAACTCATTGTATAGGATACCCCCACTCACATGTCTCCACACGAACGACCTGGATCGAGTCGTTTGTAACCTTTACAGAGTGGGCCGTATCCATAGTGTTGCTAGGATAAGGTACCCAGCCTTATCCATATACTATAGACCCTTTAGGTTATTCACGGGGCATTGTCCATTCATATATCAGGGGTATATCAAATATATACCCAGTATATATACTGTCCCGATTACATCATAAATAACCTTGGATGTTTAGTTTATTGGATTTTGGAAAATGCAAAGCTTTGATTCAACAACAAATTTATTGAATAAAACTTTATTAAATAGACATATGTTTTTACAAAATACGAACTACGAGTTTAGGGCAACACACCCAACAACATCTTACTCCTTAAATACCACTGCTCCTCTAATGAACAACCCGGTTATGGTCGGACCAATAACCGGAAGTCCCTCTCGGGCCAATGAGAGGGTGGGGCCCCTTGTTCAAGTCCCGAAGTTAGCATTTAAGGGAACACTCATCTACTCCCCTAAAGTCGGAGAGGAGTGAATTCGATCTTGTGAAGTTATGTTCCCAGCTCCCCACTCGGTCTCGTCCCCAAAATGGTAGGAATGTTGAGTCGGCAACTTGAGCCACTCTCACCCATACAGATCAAAGGACGAGCCCTCATGGACAGGAGTCCATAACTCACTCAGGATTGAGAATGAGTTGCCTTGTCATCCTAAGAAACAACAATCTATTAGTTAACGGTGTTACATCTAAAGATTGGCTATTTCATGGTCCGGTCTTATACAAACTCATTGTATAGGATACCCCCACTCGCATGTCTCCACACGAATGACCTTGATCGAGTCATCTGTAACCTTTACAGAGTGGGCCGTATCCATAGTGTTGTCAGGATAAGGTACCCAGCCTTATCCATATACTATAGACCCTTTAGGTTATTCACGGGACATAATCCACTTGTATATCAGAGGTATATCAAACATATACCTCGTATATCAGGGGTATATCACTTATATACCCAGTATATCAAATATATACCAGTACTGTCCCGGTCACACTAAAATAACCTCAGATGTTTCGTTTATTGGATTTTGGACAATGCAATGCTATGAATTCAACAACAAATTTATGGAATAAAACTTTATTGAATATACATTTGTTTTTACACAAAATACAAACTACGAGTTCAGGGTCACACACCCAACAATAATAGGCAAGTACGACTGAGATGTAGACAAGTGTGTTGGGATAAACAATTAAATTTATGGACCAATTATCCCCTCTTGTGTGAACCTAATAGGAAATAGCAAGTAAAAATAAAATCCAAACAAGCACAGGACACAAGCAATTTTAACGTGGAAAACCCCCCTCAATGTGAGGAGTAAAAAACCACGGACCGAAGTCAAAATCTCTACTATAATCAATAATGGGTACACCAAGTTCTCCCTAGCAACAACTAGAGGCATACAATAATAATATCTCGAGACAATAAATCTCGGCAAACAAAGGGAATAAACCGGGGAAGAAAATTAGATCGGACCACGGATCGACCTCCGATCGTGGAAAAAAACGTTACTGTACTGAATGAATATTTTTCCCTTTTTCTTTTCTTTTTTCTCTCCTCGATTTGCGTGCATAGACTTTTCCCTCTCTCCCATCAATGGGGTTGACTAGCTGCACCTTAATAATATATATATATATATAAACCCTAAACATAATGGCCCATTTCGGCCTAGAATTGTTGGGCTTTCGCACATGTTAAAAATACCCAACAAATCTCTCCCTTTTCACTATGTGAAAGAAATTACCATCCCAGCAACGGAACGACAAAACTCGAGCTTTTCTCTTGGTAGATTCTTTGTCAACATATCGGATCCATTACGATCAGTATGTATCTTCTCAAGTTCAAACAGTTCATCATTGAGAGCATCTCTCATCTAGTGATACTTCACATTAATATGTTTCGTTCTCGAATAAAATGTTGAATTCTTACCAAGATGAATAGCACTTTGATTATCGCAGAATATCACATATTGTTGTTGCTTGAAGCCGAGTTCCTGTATAAATCGCTTCATCGACAATATCTCCTTGCACGCTTCTGCTGTTGCAATATATTCTGCCTCAGTCGTATAAAGTGCAACACACTTCTTTAGTCTTGACTGCCATGACACTGCACCACCTGCAAATGGAGCAAAAATTTCATCAAAGTCAACATCTTTCTTCTAACTGAACCCTTTGACAACTAGTCTCATTTTTTAACGCGGTCGTGAGGTGTGTTCTTATTTCACTCGATAAACCCACTTATTTTTCAGTGCAGTTTTTCCTTTAGGCAACTTAACAAGATCAAAAGTATGGTTTTCATGCAATGATTTCATTTCATCTTTCATTGCATCAATCCACTCTCTTTTGTGTTCATCTTCCAAGGCCTCCTCATAACTCTCAGGCTCTCCCCCATCAGTCAATAACACAGACTCATCAACTGGATACCGTGTGGAAGAACGTCGATTTCTGGTAGATCTTCTAAGTGAAACCTCTGTAGGAACCTCTACAGGAACTTCTGTTTCTACCGGCTGTTCATGAACATCATCATCTACTTCAACCTGTTCTAGACTCTCTACTGTATCATCAAACTGATCATTCTGAACCTCATTCTCAGTTTATGTAGAAGGTTGTGTCAAAGGAACTAAATCCAAGTCAATCAAATCATCACTGTGCTGAAACTCTGTTTTATCTGTCTTCTCAATATCTTCTATGGTTTGGTCTTCAACAAATACAACATCCCGACTTCTTATGAGCTTCTTCTGTACTGGATCATACATTTTATAACCGAACTCATCTTGGCCATAGCCAAGGAACACACATGGTCTTGTCTTTGCATCAAGCTTCGATCTCTCATCTTTAGGAACATGTACGAAAGCTTTACATCCAAAGACACGCAGGTGATTATAGGATATCTCCTTATCTGACCAAATTCTGTCCGGGACTTTAAAATTCAAAGGAACACATGGCATGAGATTCAAAAACGATCTCGACAATTGTGACTGTGAAAGCAAACATCTCATTCGCTCAACTAGTGTTCTACTCATTCTCTCAGCTAGCCCATTCAACTGAGGAGTCTGAAGAGTTGTCTTTGGATGTCGTATACTATAACTTCTGCAATATTAATCAAAAGGTCCACAATATTCGCCTCCATTATCTGTCCTGATGCACTTCAACTTCTTACCAGTTTCTCTTTCAACAAGGGCATGAAACTGTTTAAACACTTGCAACACTTGATCTTTAGTCTTCAACATATAGACCCAAGTTTTCCTCGAATGATCGTCTATAATTGTGACAAAATATGAGGAACCTCCAACTCTTTTTGTCTTCATAGGACCACATACATCAGAATATACTAAGTCAAGTATATTTGGGTTTCTTGAGTGTTGAAATGCCTTAAAGAAAACTCTAGTTTGTTTCCTAGCTAAGCAATGAGCACATCTTTTCAGAGGTGCATTCTTTATACCAAAAATATGATTTTTCTTGGCTAAAATCATCAATCCCTTCTCACAAATGTGACTGAGTCTCTTATGCCATAATTCAACACTCTTTTCATCATCTACTGTATTTATTGCAGAATCAATAACCATTGCCTGCATCAAATACAATGAGGTACACTTCTCTCCCTTAGCTACAATCATTGAACCTCTAGTAAGCTTTCATTTGCCATTGTAGAAGGTATTGCAGAAACCTTCGTCATCAAGCTTACCTGTGGAAATTAAATTCATGCGAATATCAGGGATATGTTTCACATTCTTCAAAACCAGCGTAGTACCATTCTTGGTCTCCAAGTGCACATCACCAATACCAATGGCTTTTGCTGATCCATCACTACCCATCCTAACACAGCCGAAATCACCAGATGTGTAGGTTGCAAAGAAATCCCTCCTGGATGTAGCATGAATTGACGTGCCACTATCAATCACCCAATTGCTCTGCTGTGTAGCTAGATTAATAACATCACCATCAAATAAGATAAGGAAATCCTCGGTAGTTGCAGCAACTCTCTCTGCGTCATTACCATCATCATTTTCCTTTTCCTTACCTTTATCATTTTTATTTTCTCTCTTCAGTTGTCGACAATACTTCTTTATATGTCATTTCATGCCACAATGATAACACTCAACATTGGATAACCGGCAGCTCTTACTTTTTCTTCTATCTCTACCCTTCTAACCTTTGCTCTTAGTCCTCCCCCTTCTTTCAGTAACAAGAACCTCTGACTGTGATGAAGAGACTTGTGATTCTCTTTATTTAAAACACTGCTTTTCACTATGTCCATACTTATTACTCCATTTTGGGCTGAGTTCGATAACGAAGTTCTGAAAGTCTCCCACGAGTCCAGCAATGTACCAAGGAGCCATAACCCTTGTATCTCATCTTCAAACTTGATTTTCATTCCAGCAAGCTGATTAATGATACCTTGGATTGTATTCAAGTGATCTTATATAGGTGTTTCATCTTGATACTTCAAAGCCATCATTTGCTTTATCAGAAACAATTTATTATTGCCAGTTTTTGGGGTATATAACGACTCAAGCTTGTTCCACATAGTCCGTGCATGTGTTTCTTCTCCAATATGATTTAGAATATTTTCTTCTACCCAATGTCTAATAAAGCCACAAACTTTTCTATGACATATTTCCCTTCACATATAAAACATCTTCCATCTTCCTTTTCCAAACTTGATAATTTGAGTCATTCAAGGTCACCATTCTACTTGTACTAGTTTCCATTGTTCAATATAAGGCCTAATTAATTTTTAACCTTGCTCTGATACCACTTTATTGGGATAAACACTTAAATTTATGGACCAATTATCCCCTCTTCTGTGAACCTAATAGGAAATAGCAAGTAAAAATAATCCAAATAAGCACAGGACACAAGCAATTTTAACCTGGAAAAACCCCCTCAATATGAGGAGTAAAAAACCACTGACCGAAGTCAAAATCTCCACTATAATCAATAATGGGTACACCAAGTTCTCCCTAGTAACAACTAAAGGCATACAATAATAATATCTCGAGACAATAAATCTCGGCAAACAAAGGGAATAAACTGGGGAAGAAAATTAGAAAGATCTCACTTAGAAAGTGGCACCAACTACCCACTGTATCTGACTGTAGGCAGCTCCAAAAGAAATCTCCACCGTCCAGATTAAAGATCCTCGTGTTACGAACACGCTGTCAAAATTTCACCTCAATCAGACCACGGATCGACCTCCGATCGTGCAAAAAAACGTTACTGTACGGAATGAATTTATTTTCCCTTTTTCTTTTCTGTTTTCTCTCCTCGATTTACGTGCATAGACTTTTCCTCTCTCACCTCAATGTGGTTGACCGGCTGCACCTTAATAATATATATATATAAATCCTAAACATAATGGCCCATTTGGATATAAAATTGTTGGGCTTTCACACATGTGAAGAAATAATAGGCAAGTACGACTGAGATGTAGACAAGTGATCAAAAGAGGAAAATTGAGAAGACTTGATATAGCAGTTGGAAAATGGTATTCATTGAAAAGAACATTGCGTGAGATGAATAAATGATGTAAAAATGAAAGATACTTATAATCCTTGTAAATATTACTGTAACCAAGAAAAATACAAGAGGTTAAACGTGGTTGAATTGTATATTTATTGTAAAGATGTAGAGAAGGGCAACATAGGTTACCAAACAGTTTTAGGAAAAAATAATTAGGTTTTAAACCAAACAAAACTTCTATAGGTGAAAGACCATAATGAACTGTACATGGAAGACGATTAATAAGATAAACAAAAGTAGAAAACGCATCATCCCAAAATTCTAAATAAAGAGAAGCATGAGACAATAAGGTGAGGCCAGTGTCAACAATATAACGATGTTCTCGTTCTACAATTCTATTTCGTTGGGATGTATAAGGACAAGACATATGATATTCAATACCTTGAGATTTGTGAAAGGGAAATGAAAGATTTAAGTCAGCCCCGCTATCAATTTGGAGAGGAAGAGTAGAAGTTCCAAATAATTTCTCAATATAAGTTTTAAACAGCAAAAACGCCTTAAAAGCCTCAGATTTAGTTTCGAGGAAAAAGACTCAAAGTATAACGGGAGAATACATCAATAAAGCTAAAGCTAATGTAGAATTTATAGTCATTGCAACACATTTTGAAAGTTGGTCCCTAAACATCATTAATTGAAATAGAGCATTATAAGTGGTGAGACAATCGTAGAAATGATGATTATGACTCTTACCAAAGAACAAGAAGATGATTCACCTTCAGATTTGATGAATCCTGGTGGAATTTGTGCCTTTGGATCAATAAATTTGTATAAGCCATGACACTTAGTAACTTGCAATAGCTACATCAGAAAATTTCTCGTCATTCAATTTTACCATCGAGATCTTGTTCCCAGGATTCATAAGCAAAAAATTCTGATTTGTCTCTAGGATTAAGATGTCGTGAAAGAACTTTGAGTCGTTTGACTTATTGCTCTGATATCATAATAATTTTATGGATAGTAAACTCTACGGTTAAAGAATGAGAGAGAGAATAATGACCACGAAAAGTCTGAATCAATTCTCCTTAATTCTATGTAACTAAAAGATGGGTTTATATATGGAGCTGCCAAATACAATGAAATAAATAACCTCCCTGTAACTGAATTAAAACTAATTCTAATTACACATAAGATAGAACTCTTAACATATATAACATCTCCTTCCTCCTATTCAATCCTCATTATCTTTAACTTCTGATCCCTTGCACCCGGCTAAAAAGAAAATAATAAGTTGATAAAGTTTGTTGATTAATAATATTACATATAGACTTGAATGATATACATATTACAAAAAAGTATATATATTTCATAATAATACAATAAAAATCATTTTAATTGAATGACAATTAAAATTTGATATTTCTTTAGGGGTAAGAAAACACAAATATGACTTTTATTTTAGGTGGAGCTAAATATTTGATTTTTAATATATATAACTGTAATAGGAGTCCAATTTCTATACACGTAAATTTCGCTACTTAATCTTAAGCCAACAAGTAATATCTATGGATAAGAAGGCTGGCTACCACATGATCTATTGATTCTAAAGAAAATGTTATTCACTCAATTACTTGAGATGTTACAGTAACAGACTCAATTATGATCCATTGTTTGCTCAATAATTAAGAAACCACTTAGGTATTAGTAAGGTCAAAGCCACGAATCTACTTACGGCTTGGGAGAAATTTATCAAACCAAGTGATTTTATGTTTGATAAATGGTTTGTTAATTCACATTTGTTTGGAGTTCTTTGTCCTCCACTTGGTGTTTTACATTTGAATTTTCCAACACAACATGTGTTCCCAGCCATAGCATTGTTTAGAATACTTCTTGGACAAGTAGTTTACCATAATTCCTTTCCATTTCACTTGTCCATGGTCATCTACACAATAAGTAATCGAGTTAGATTCTTTCAAAATCCAATTTATCTTATACTTACCTTGCAAGGCGATCTTAAAATCATGAGATGATGGTAGAATTGATGAGTCTTGTTGGCTCCATTGTAGCTTTCATTTGTACTTGTATTTGACCATGTTTAATTTGAAGGGTTGGAATTTCCTGCAAAAATCATATAGGAGAGTACAATCACTAAGATAAAAATGTGAGCTTGAAAATAAGAGTTAGACTTATATGACCAAATATATTAGATCTATCTCATTTCCTCTTATTTCTCTCTATAGCTACTTCCTTTCAACTCCTCTTTTTCTTCTTCCATTCCTTTCAATTCACATTCTTCCACATGATTTTTCATGCATTAATGGTTCAAGAGTAAATTTATTATAAATATGAGAAACTTTGCTATCTAAGAGACTTGGATTAGCATAGTATCACAAAGAATATCCTTTTTAAGTCACAACCCTTAATCTCAACAATAGGCATGATATAACACAATAATAGGGATTTCATACATAATTTTACAATTGTCAAGCTCTCTACTTTCCTTTTCAACCATAGGTATATCATGTAACATCTTGCAATCAAGTAAAACGGAATTAACATGCATATTATCACAAAGTATTTTATCTTCAATTCTATTCGAACTTACCCTGAAGTTCTAAGACATAAATCCCAACAATAGAAGAGAGATAAAAGGAAAAGGAAAGAGAATGAGAAAGAAATATGTCACATCGACCATAAACCAAATTACAAATTCAAGGTTGCAATAGGGAGCCAAACTAGTTTACATGAAATATTCTCTTCGTGTCATGATCACCCCTAACTATTGGGCCTCTTCGCTCATTCTTTATACTTTATCTCAAATATTTTTTTCCCTAAAATGTTTACAAAATATACTTACTCTAATCCTCCCCTCAAACTTAAAATTGTGCATTACCTTTGATGTACAAAATTGATAATGAAATAACAAACCGGATAAATGGGAACGTTGGCACATTTTTACTAGTACAAAATTTTGGCATGGCATTTATATACCATTACGTGTAGAAATGCAGGTACTTCTTGTCTCCTTGGGATGGCGTATTGGGATGGCGTAGCGGTAAGAGGTATGGGATGATTTCCCATGCTCCAAGTTCGGGCCTTGAGTGTTGACACAGTTGTTGTTGTACTTGACACTCAAATTAGTAAGAATATGACCTATAACTCTATATACAAAGAATCAAAATTCCATACCTGCATATGAAAGTGAATCTCTATTGTTCAAGTTAGTAAGAATCCAAAATATAACTATCAAGACGTGGAATTAAAATTGCATACATGTGTACGAAAGTGAATCTGTGTTTATAGATAAAGGATAGTGGAGCCATGTGTGAATCTCTATTTATAGATAAAGAATAGTGGATCCTATGACTCCAACCTGTTAGACCGTTTTTGGAACCGATTAGACAGTTGCATGCAGTTGCATAAGATACGACAGTGTCAACCTTTATCTAGGTCATGAGTGGTCTCCCAAGCTACCATTGCACTTTATGAAGTAGTAAAGAAATGTCACGATAATTTTTCTTCATGGCGCCATGTGAACCTGAAATATTAAATTCAATCATAATATAATTAATTCTTTGATGAGAATTTAAAATACAATATTCCAAATCACCAGTTCTCTCATAAACCATTGGTTAAGAATAATTTTCATAGGTCCAATTTTAAATCTACGGAAAAATACACTTTTTGGTCCAATTTTTCATAGGTGTCTATTTGGTCTTTGAAATTTTAAAATGGACACTTTTGGTCCTGAAGTTTGGAATTGGTGCTTATAAGGTACCTTAAGTTTCAATGAACATTTTTAATCTCTTAAGTTTGAAGAATGGTTCTAAATGGTCCCTCACCTATACATGGCAGTTAAATTGATGATTGTATTTTATTTATTTGAAAAAATATATTAATTTATTTTTTTCTTTTACTAGACATTTTTTTAATAATTATGCGTCTAATGAACCATTAGATTGTTGAATTGATACATGGCAGTTAAATTGATGATTGTATTTTATTTATTTGAAAAAATATATTAATTTATTTTTTTCTTTTACTAGACATTTTTTTAATAATTATGCGTCTAATGAACCATTAGATTGTTGAATTGATACATGGCAGTTAAATTGATGATTGTATTTTATTTATTTGAAAAAATATATTAATTTATTTTTTTCTTTTACTAGACATTTTTTTAATAATTATGCGTCTAATGAACCATTAGATTGTTGAATAGATACAACGTACAACAATCTTGTTTAATTAAGATCCCTTTGAACTAATAAGTTCTTGAGTTTTCCTTTGAGGACAAGGAGACTTGAACCAGGCACGCAATGGGGGGTTTGCATGCTCTTGACCGCTGGGGAAGCTGACAGTTTTAAAGCATCTTAGACAAATATCTATTAAAATAATATTGTCTGTAGGTGAGGGCGGGCTCGAACCCCCTCTAGGCCCAACCTACATCCGCCCCTGCCGCCAACCTCCAATGACCTTCGTCGGCCACGAAGAGGGAACGATGACTAGAGGTGAAACGAAGGAGAGAGTGAGAGATGTAATTTCAACCTCTCTTCTCTGATCTCCTTGCTTCTTCTTCTCCTTCTCTGCAACTTCTTTTCCTTCTCCCTCTCTAATGGAGCTCCTCCCAATGATTAATCCTAATAATTATATTCCATCCTCCACGTGGATTTTCCTTCAATTTTACTGCCCCTTCCCTTCTTCTCAATTCCTTCCTCACACCATTTCAATTTTCCAATTCTTTTTCCGACATTTCGAATTTCAAATTGTTTTAAAGGGTTTATGGAAAATTTAATGAAAATGGGCATTTCCTGGTGAGTGGAAAATTAGAACAACAATAGCAGTTTGAAATTAAAATTGGAGGGTTTTCCTTTTGCTTTTGGGTGTATTGAAAGAAACTTAAAATTTCCAACTTCAACCGACAAAAGTAAATTAATTACCAAATTCGTTTTTCTTGCCTGCAATTTTAAACAAAAAAATTGGCATAAATGAAAGGAGGCAATCTTTGCAACTGTATTTTCT
>NW_019104615.1:488607-515127 GCF_001995035.1 Momordica charantia
GAAGCTTAGATTTCCTATTTCCCTTCTCAATTCCTTAGCCAGAACTTAGATAAAAAGGTTTGTTCTCAACCGCAACTAAAATTTGAAAAAAGAACTGAAAAATTCTTCGATGGTTTTTCTTGTTGTAGCTTGGTCTGGTGTAGGACCACTCTAAAACGAGGGGAGCTTTCCCTCTCCGTTCCAGATCTGGAATGAGGGAAAGCTCCACCTCTCGCCATTGTTTTCTCATTGTGGCCAGCGAAGCTCGCTGGAGTTAGGCCGGGACGACGGTGGCGGTGGCGGTGGCGGGCGGGATTGACACTGTGGGCGGCGGTCATGGTGAGCTTCATCGGAGGTGGGGAAGAAGAAGAAGTCAGAGTGAAAGGATGGAGATACGATTAAAAAAAATCCAGTCATCAAAAGAAAAAATATATTTTTTCAAATAAATAAAATACAGTAAGCAATTTAACTGTCATGTTATTTAAACATTAGTTAACTAACGGTCAAAGTATAGTTGAGGGACCCTTTAGAACCATTCTTAAAACTTAAAAGGACTAAAAATGTTTATTTTGAAACTCAGGAGACTTAATAAGCACAAATTCCAAACTTCAGGAAACAAAAGTGTCTATTTTGAAACTTCAAGGACCAAATAGACACCTACTCCAAACTTCAGGGATCAAATGTGTATTTTTCCCTTAAATCTATTATACATCTATTCTCACCAATAATTCTAATATATTCGTGCCAAAATTTTAAATGTTGATGTTAATAAAAATGTTGGAGTCTCAATTTTATTAAAATGTTAGTGAAAATATCAATATAAATTTCAATTGATGTTTATTGAAAGGTTATAAAAATAAACATTTTGTAAAAAATATTTAAATTAACAAATAAGCCTTTCAACATTTTTAAATAGGTTGGACATGAATGATATTAATATGATGGCTATATTAGTAATATTTTGTTGATATTTTTCATATTTTGTCATTCTTTTTTGTAATACTATAGAAATGTCGATTTACCCTGCATGTTAATATCGAATTCATGGACACATAGAAATTTCGGCACGTTGATGAAAATTTAATATCCTAACTCTGGCCAACTTGAACTTGACTTAATTGGTTAAGTAGCTATCTCCGATAAAAAGTCGTCAATTCGAATCTCACCCTATCTTTTATATTAAAAAAATACTCTAACGTATCCTAATGTACTATTTCATAATAAATATTTTTCCCCACAATTTCATGATTCTCATTAATGGCTTCTCCATGATAAATTTTTCTCGCTCTCATTAAGCATACAACTACCTCCTTATTTTACAGTTTTTCCCATAAACCCATCACCGCTTCCATGATTTCTCCCCATACCTTTTAATTTTTTCTCTCTTCAAATTAAAATTATTTGTTGTAATATTATATGTTTGATCATATTTATTCATTATTGTTTAAGCTTGGGAAAACCATTTTAAAACCATGGTTAAGAACCCATTTGGTAATGATTTTAGTTCTTGATTTTTGTTTTCTGTTTTTAAAAAACAAAAACCATATATGTTTGATAACTATTTTTTATGTTTTTATTTTAAAAAAAGAAAAATAAAAAACAAAAACCATATATGTTTGATAACTATTTTTTGTGTTTTTATTTTAAAAAAGGAAAAATCAAAAATCAAAACATGTTTCGTGAGTGATGGACCCAGAAATTTTGTTGAGGGGCGAGTAAGTAATTCCAAAGAATTCATAAAACTTGCAAGATTCTTTTTGTAAATATGCTCTACTAACTTAGTGCTGAATATTACTAATAACAATTTTAGCTTTTAGATCAAGGTAGGTCAATAAAATTTCTAAATTTATTATGTAAAATATCTATAAGAACTATTATTACTTTTAATCACCTTATCGATTTTTTTATAGTATCTCTTAATTTAGATTTCAAATTAAATCTACAAGAATATTAATAAAAATGAAATGAAAAATTAAAAGATAAAATAAGAATTATTCTCCAAATACTAAAATTAGTTTAGTTTCATAGTATAAGAATTAAGAGTTCAAAATTCCAAGATTTCACTGACTATTACTTTTAAAATAACTTCGAATAGTTAAACTCATAGTATATAAAATGTGAACTTAATAAAAATATACCATAGAAAATTAATTTCCAAATCGTTGACTTTTTTAGATTATACAAAATTGAAATTTAAACTTATATAAAATCAGAACATTAAATATCAATCTATGAATTTATAAGAAGAAATATTATAATAATAACGTATAAATTAAAAACAAAAAGAAGTCTTGAATTGCTAGCAATAATTAGACCATAAATGTTCTAACTTCAATGTATATTTTTTCTAAGTTTGACATATTTAATTGTCTAAAAAATTTTGTAATTTCCCATTTTATGTTCATTTTTTAAAATTGAATTAATTGACAATTTTTTTTGTCTTCAAAAATAGAATTGATGAAAAAAAATTTCTTTAAAAAAAAGGAAAACGAATTACATTAAAAGGCAAAACAAAATATGAATGTTGAGATGGAGTTTTGAACACGGGTTCAGGGGAAGGAGAAAGCTCGAACCAGAAGATAAGGGAGGCTTGAACCACTGGAACAATGATGAATGTCTTAAGAGTTAATGCATTTGTATATATTAATATACATTATTAAAAGTTCAGGGGCTCAACCCTTCGTATATCCGCCCGTGTTTGGTAACCATTTTTTATACGGGTTTACTCTTTGATCCTGCGGGAAAAAATATATATATATATAATAATAAAATTAATAATAATAATAATAAAAAGAAAAAGAAATAATAATAATAAAAGTGGTTGAATCTCAATCTTTGGCATTTATATGAGATGCCAAGATTAAGTTACTATATTAATTTCTTTTTATAAGTTGAATTTTCATATCTCAATCGAATCCCAGTCTTTGGCATTTATGAGATGTGTATATATATAATCTTTGATATTTATATAGTTTATATAACCCTCAAGCGGCCACAATTGACATACGATCAATATTACTTATTATATATAAGTCATTATATTTATTTATTTTATACGTTGAATTTTCATATCGCAATGAAATCCTAATCTTAATATTAATATTTATGAGGTGTGTATATATAATCTTTAAGATTTAAATAGTTTATATAAATCTCAAAGCCCCCATACTTATATAATATCAATAATTAAATAAATAAACATAAATATATTATATTTTAAGGATCCCATATTGAAAAGAAAAGTGACATTACCATGGTTTATAATAGACATGACTATTTCTCTCATTGTCAATTAGTTTTGAGATGGAATCCATGAATATTGGTATTATATTTCCTAAAATAAAGGATCATAACAAAGTTCAAATATTTATAAACCAATCTGAGTATAGTTGAGTGGCAATAGCTATCTAACTCCTTATAAGGTCGCAACCGTCAAATTTTTGGACCAATTATCGTTGAGCTATGCTCATGTTGACAAAGATATTTATAGTTTTTTTTTAGAAAAATATATATATTTATAGTATTACTTATATGTATTTTTAAAAATATAAATTCATAGTCAACTAAATATTACAATATTACAAAACTTGTAACTTAGGGTAGAAATGCTTTTCCAACTAAGATATAAAAATATTATTAAAGTTCAACTTTGTAATGCAACTGACCGTTTTTGTTTGAATGATTTGAAAAGAAAAAATTGAAATAGTTACTTGTTGGATGTGTTACATTAATAAAAACGCATTTTAAATAACCATAAACATTTAAAAGGCGTTTTAAATAAAGTTGACATTTTAAATAAAGTTTTACCACAACTTTTAATTTCTTAGAACTAGTCTATAATGGATTTATTATGAAATCTTGGGTAGGTTTAGTTCATCCTTTGAAATTTAAATTATTATTTTCAAATATGAACATATCACTCAGATGCTACTTGATATGTGAAATTTAATTTACTCATCAACAAAATTTATTTTTTCTAGGGGCATGCTCACGTGTCCAAGTATGTTAGCAAGACAACAATTCTATGACACATCAACTTCCAATTAAAAATATTTTAATAGATTTTTATACAAAATGACTTAATTCATAATTTTAATAAATTGAGGATAATTAGACATTTTTAAGGATTAATGACAGATTGAGAAAATTTTAGAAAAATTCAGATGATATAATTTGACAAGTATTGCATATAGTTGTTTATTATTGCATGAGTAGTATATTACTTTACTTTACTTATAAAATCACTACAACAATTACAACCTTCAATGTCAGTTGGTATTTTACAGATAATGATGGTTTTAAAAAGCGGATCTACAATGTCAGTTATAAAAAAGCGGATGTTTAATATTAGTTTAGAACCGACATCAATTATGGAAATACAATGTCAGTTTCAAAGCGACATCGAATGTCAAAAAAATAAAAAAATAAAAAATATTAAGGAGTTAAGGTACAATGTCGGTTGAAAACGACATCAAATATTAAAAAAAATTAATTTAACTAAAAAATAATTGTACTCTATAATGTCAGACTTTTAACATCGATTCTTAACTTTCATTGAATATTTGGATACAATATCATTTGAAAAGTGATATCAAATGTCACTCCGCGTTTTTCAGATTAGATTAATCTCAATTCTTGAGATTTTCGTCTTGAATTTTTTTTTCTTTACTTTGTTGTGTTGTTTTTATTATTTTATTTGCTTAGGCTTTTGCTTTTAGGTAATTTGATAGATGTTGTTTTATTTTATTTATTTAGGAGATATTTTAAAACTTTAATTTGGTGCGGGCGTGGAAGACTGGATTTGATGCCAGGCGGATGGAGGGCTGGTTGTCACACCAAAGTGTTGAGACGATAGAGAGAAAGATGTGAAGATCCTTACATAGTTGGCAAAACCATGACAACTCTCAGTAGCGGTGGCAGCCAATGCACGAAATTCAACTTCAGTAGAAGAGCAAGAAACAATAGCTTGTTTCTTTGCCGACCAGGAGATAAGATTAGACCCCAAAAATATGACATATCTAGTGGTGGAGTGACGATCAGAAATATCACCAGCCCAATCAGAGTCAGAGAAGACCTGAAATGAAAGAGAGCTAGGCAAAAATTGGATGCCTTGATTAGTGGTATCTTTGACATATCGGAGAATGTGTTTGGCTGCAGTAAGATCACTACTAGTTGGATGGTGCATCTGCTGGCAAACTTTATTCACCAGAAAACAAATGTCTGGACGAGAGAATGTAAGGTATTGAAGAGCACGACCATTTGTCGATACAACTGGGCATCAATAATAGAGCATGACACAGGTGTAGCAAAAGAAGAAACATTGAGAGCACCAGGAGTGAAACATGGTTTGGCGTCAGCCAAGCCAAAACAAACTAGGAGGTCACGAGCATATTTAGATTGTGTAACTAGAATGTCATTGTTTGGGCGGTCAATCTCGAGACCAAGGAAGTATTTGAGGCTACCAAGGTCAGTCATGTTAAACCTGGTTTGAAGTTTGGAGATGAAGTGGGTGACAAAAGCAGCATCATTACCGGTGAGAATGATGTCATCCACGTAGAGGTGCAGATAGGTGATAGATCTACCAATACAACGAACAAACAGAGATGAGTCAGCATAAGATGGTGTAAAATCAAATGTAGTAATGATGTGCAACCAGGCACGATGGGCCAGTTTTAGGCCATAAAAAGTTTGCACATATAATGAGGAAATGTTGAATCGATGAAGCCTTGTGGTTGAGTCATATAGACCTCCTCAGTGAGATTGCCATGGAGGAATGCATTTTTTATAAAAAGTTGTCGTAGAGGCCAGCTAAAGGTACTGGAGAGAGCCAAAATAAGACTAACAGTCGATTTCTTGACAATTGGGCTAAATGTTTCGCCATAATCGAGGTCATGTTCCTGGTGAAAGCCTTTGGTCACTAAGCGTGCTTTATAGCGCGCAATAGATCCATCAAGATGGCATTTAATGCGATACAACCATTTGCAACCAATGATATTCTTTCTGGGAGGTAAAGAAACCAGGGATCAAGTACCTTGGTAGGATAGAAAATTCATTAGTCATGGCCTCTTGCCATTCAAAAAATTTGGCTGCTGCAGTAAATGAATTAGGTTGACTATCCAAGTTGGAAGTGGTAGATAAATAGCACATCTTAATTTTAGAGATATCAGACTTGGAATGTGTCTGCATCGAATGAGTATTAGAGACTGCTGGCATCGTGGGAGGAACAGGTGACGAAGGGTGCGGATCAGTTGGCAAAGAAGAGATAAGAATTGGAAAGGATATCTTATCAGTTGGAATGATGGAAGAAAAGTCCGGCAAGGGAATGGTAGGGGAATAACTTAACTGTAGAGGAATGTGGATTGTAGTAGGGTGTTGGTGACATTGAAGATAGGGGAACAAGTGGTCGTCTGTATGGGTAGGGCAGTGGGAAAGCTCGTGGGTGAATCATGCATGACTAGTTGCTGGTCAAAGATCGAGGGGTTAGAAGGAAAAGGTTGGATTGGTGATGGTGTTGGAGGAATAAGGATGTGAGGGAGAGAAAAGGTATGGGTTGAGGAACTTTGGAGGTCTGAGGGGAAGATTGTTTGGCAAAGGGGAAGCAGGTTTCGTCAAAAATTACATGACGGGCCACAAAGAATTTGTCGGAACACGGGTCAAAGCAAATGTATCCTTTTGTCCCGAGAGGGTATCCAAGGAAAACACATCGACTTGTGCGAGAGTGTAACTTATTTTTTGAATAGGGACGAAGTAAGGGATAACAAGCACAATCAAATACTTTGAGGTGTTTATAATCAATTGGAGAAGAGAAGAGACGTTCAAAGGGGGAAACATTATCGAGGGAAGGAGATGGAAGACGATTAGTGAGAAATACAGTAGTGGCAAAGGCATGATACCAAAAATGTAAGGGCACAGAAGAACGAGAAAGAAGTGACAATGCAATTTCTATAATGTGTTTATGTTTGCATTCAACAATACCATTTTGTTCTAGGGTATAACGGCAAGAAGCATGATGAATGCCATGTGAATCAAGTAAGGAATGCATAGAAGATTTGATAAACTCACCACCACTGTCACGTCGAAATATTTTCATGTGAGAGTTCAACAAGTTTTCAACATAGGTTTAAATTTAGAAAAGACAGAGAAAACGTCAGATTTTTTAACCAAGGGAAAATCCAAGTATAGCGAGAATAGTCATCAACAAATGACACATGGTATTTAAATCCATTAAAAGATACTTTGGGGGAAGGACCCCAGACATCACTGTGAACTATATTAAGAGGGGTCACAGATATACTATGTGATCAATGAAAATGTAGTTTTCACATTTTTCCAGACAAACAATGTTAACAAACACAATTAAAAGACTGAGAAAAGGAGATGCAGGAATTCTTTCGTAACAACTCAAGAATTGATTTATTTGGGTGGCCTAACCTATCATGCCATAGATGAGAATCAAGGCCGTGAAGATGTGCCTTGTATCCTGAGGAAGACGAAGAGGGAGTTGACGGTGTAGTGTACTGGATGGGGTAGAGACCATTTTGACTAGACCTTTGAAATAGGATTGTTCCCGAGCGTCGATCCTGGATGGAGAAAAAGTCAGAGGCGATGAGAAAAGTGCAATTATTATCGCGACATAATTGATTGACTGAAAGTAAGTTTGGATCTAATGTTGGGAACAAAGAAAAGATTATGAAGAGTAAAATAGGAAGATGGGATAGTAAGAGTGCCAGAACCTGTGTGAGTGATGGACAAGGCTTGACCACTACCAACAATCACCTATTCCTCGCCATTATACTCATTTGAGACGGATAAAGTTTGCAAAATCAGAGGTCAGATGAGCATTGCAACCAGTGTCAGATAGCCAATAGGAACATTTTCCAGCATTCATAGAGGTGGAGGCAACAAAGGCAGTAAGTTGGGCTGGCGGGTAGCGACCTTGGAAGGTATGGTTCATTCGATTGTAACAGTCTAATGCATTATGCCCAAACTTTCCAGAAATCTGACAGTGTACCTTGTTAGACTGTGGAACCTCAGATGGAGAAGGTGTTGAGGGACCCTAAGAAGCTGGCGTTGTTGCCGAGAATGAGGACTGAGACCGAGGTGGAAATGGTGAAAAACTACATCTACCTCCACGGGTGTTCCGACCACGAGTAGGATGGCGACCTCGTCCACGAGAATGATGAGACAGTGGGCGATAATTGGCCATCATGGCAGTGGATTGGAATATGGACTCTACACCTTTGGCTTGAGAAAAGATTGCAGCTTCTTTTGTTTTAAGAAGAACATGAAGTTCTTCCACACGAACAGGACTGGACCATACCCAAAACTAGGTACGAAAATCATTGTATTCATGAGGCAAGCCATTCAAAGTGTAGATTAGGATGTCCTCCTCGTCGATATGGACAGAGATAGTAGATAACTTGTCCTGAATAGTTTTGATTCGCTGAACATAATCATCGATGGACTCTATCCCCTTTTTCTGAATTTTCTGCAATTCCGATTTCAAATCAATTATATTAGTATGAGTAAAAGATGAGTAACGATGTTCAAGAGATTCCCAAACCTGTTTCTAGCTAGTGCAACCAACAACAAGAGATAGGGCGGACTGGGACAACATAGAATTGATTAGAGTTCGCAATACATGATCCTAGGAGTGCCACAAGGCATATTTGGGATGGAGCTTTGTTGTCTCGCCTTGTTGAATATGTTGATCGGGGCAAATACATGAGCCGTCAATGTAACCAAAGAGATTGTGTGCCTTCAAGATGGAGTCGAGTTAAAGATAATAGCAAAGAGTAGTTGTTGGAGTCAAGTCAGACAGAAACAAGAGTACAAATATTTGAGAGTAGGAATAGCGGTGAAGGAGAGAATTGACGATCGAGGGTGAAAGATGTGGGAAATTGGTTGATTTCTGTGTGGAATTTGAAAGAAGTATTTGTATCGGTCATTGTGTAATTCGCTACGTGGGAAAGAGAATTGGGATAATTAAGAATTGAATGAGAAAGAGAAAAATAAAAAATAAAAAATAAAATAGAAGGTGGGTTATGCCAAAATGTATGTGGGAGAGGGGAAGAAAAAAAAATTCATGTGGGAATTGAGTAAAAGATGATGTGGGAATGAGGCCAAAAATGGAAAAGGGGTGAAATGTGGGTGGGGTAATTAAAACTGAAATTTAGAAGGGAGAAAAAAATAATAAAATTTGGCAAGTTTGGAATAGGGTCGACGCGGCGACTGTGTTACCAAGATCGAAGGAAGAAGACGTATGTCGAAAGCTCAGATACTATGAGCCCCTGATTTATTCATTCGTCTTAGGAGGAATCAACAAAGGACTGATGATGTGGGTTCGAACACAGGACCTCTTGTTCTGATATCATGTTAAAGATAAATAAACCACCACTCAACCCAAAAACTTAAGCAAGATAGATTGGATAAATTTAATTCATTTATATATATTCCCAACAAAATCATATAAAAATAAAGTTGAGCGAATAGCTCTTGAGAAGATCTTGCACACATATCATCAATATATCTTTTGTTATATATATTTGATCAGTTGAACCTAATTCAAGTCTCCGTGATTAGTCAACAATGTTAAGGATCTCACATTGATAAAAGAAATTACATTACATAGGTTTATAATAGACATAGACTATTCCTCTTATTGCCAATTGGTTTTGAGATAGAACCCTATAAATATTGATAAACAACTATATTTAAATGTACTAAAAAAAACTATATTTAAATACTATTTTAGTTCCTATATTCTTAATTTTGTTTATTTTAATCCTAGTTGTACTTTCAAAATTTTTATTTTGGTCCTGGTACTTTTGAGTTTTGTCAATTTTAGTCCCTAGACTTTCAAAATATCTGTTTTCATATATATTTTTTGAAAGCTACTTTTTTAAACATTCATTTACATTTTTATCTGTTTTAATTTTTGTTACAATTCCGATATGAAACTAAACTCAATAAAATTAGAATTCATGTTAAACTTTTACAAACAAAGACCAAAATTGATACTTTTAAAAGTATAACAAATGTTTTGAAAGCGAATAATGATTAAAATGAACAAAAAATCAAAATACATGGACAAAAAATGAATGTTTTAAAAGAATAATAACCAAAATGTACTAAAGCTAAAAACACATCGACCAAATAATATTTAAACCCAACAAATATTATAATTAGGTACATTTTATATTTGATGAAGTTAAATATTTATAATAATTAGAGAATAATTTAAAAAATTCATAGTCATAACAATGATTTGAAATATTCGTAGTATGAATATGATATAAATATTAATAATTTATATATGATTTTATTTTTTAAATCCGAGCATAGCTCAACTGATTAAGGCAACTATTTCCTACTAAAAGATTGTGAGTTTGAATGCCTCGCTCCACACGTTGTCATAGTAATTTATTTTTTTAAGAAAATTATCAATTGGTTTCCATAAGGTCTTTTTGTTAGTTTTTTTTTTTTTTGAAATATTTATCAGGGTCGATATTTCTATGGATGTATAAGGTTCAACATTGTTTGGTTGATGATAGAACCTAGTTTTGTGAACACTAAATGTTCAAGGACGATTTCAACCCAAATAATCTTTAAATACAAGTTTTTCTTCCAAATGACTAAAATAATTTTTACGGAAAACCTTGACTAAAATATAAAAAATGAAAGTTGAAAGATTCTATCATTATTAAGTCGACTTAAACTTAGTTCAACGGGTTAATATATCAATTTCTAATCAAAAGATTATAAGTTGGAATTTCATCTGTATTTTATTTTATTGTGTTTACAAAATAAAAATAAAATTAAAAAGAATAAAACAAAAGAACTAGAAATAATAATTAAAGGAAATTCATAAATCTCTCCTGTGAAGACAAGCCATAGACGCCACCCTTCCTCCTCATACGTTTCCGACAGTTACCCAAAATTGAATAGTGTAATATTGAAGCTTTGGATAATTCTTTATTCTTAATTATTCAAAGCCCATAACCACAATAATTGCAAGAGAAACAAACAAATCTTTAAATTTTTAGAATAAATAGGGGCTGAGAGGAACACCATTCTCACCAAGCTTTTAAATTCGGTAGGTTCGAATTTGAAACCACGAGAGGAGACATGAAAACGTCGAGGAGAGAAATCGTGTTCATGTTTGTCTTAGCAATAACCATCTTTCTCCCCATTGTAAAATCACAAACTTTTGATGACTTCTGGTTCGTTCAACAATGGCCACCCGCTGTTTGTAGTTTCCAACAAGGACGATGTGTCGGACAAGGGCTACGAACCTTCACAATCCATGGCGTGTGGCCGCAAAAGGGAGGCACCTCTGTTGTTAATTGCCCTGGCACTCCCTTCGATTTCACGAAGGTAAAACTCAAACACCAAAATTCTCAAATTTCACTAATTTGCCGTAATTTAAAAAAGCATATATCATACTTAGAGGGTCTATCTAAGAATGATTTGGATATCGCTAAAATCACTATTATTTGAAGATAACATAATTCACAATAATTCTTAAGGGATTTTAAAAAAATACAAAATCACTTTTAAGGGTATAGGTTGGGATGCTAAGGTGATTCCCGTCGCTTTAAAATTTGATTTTTTTTTCTCATTTCTAAAATTCTTGCACTGTCTAACTTTATTCTATCTTTAATTTTTGTTATTCTCTATAATTTTTTTCTCCAAAATTTTGGTAATATCTTTCTAAATTTTTGGTTTTCATCTCTTTTCTAAATTTATCTTCGTGTCTAAAATTTTTGTCTCTTCCCCTCTAAAATTTCCCTCTCTAAGATTTTTGTTCCCCTCTCACTTTTCTCTCTCTAAAACTTTAGTCAAAATTCTCTCTAACATTCTTTTAATTATATAAAAATCTCTTGAAAAAGTGTATAATGAAAGCTTAGGATAACTATATAAAAATCTTTTTTTTTCCGCTAAAATCACTCATTTTAAAATCATTTTCAAACAAACCTTAAAGATTTCCTAGTTTTTCTCTAATTTGCATCTATTGCTCTCTTTGTTTCCCGTAAATTTTGAGAGATTTTAAATCTACATGAGTTTTAAATTAATTATGTTGTCTTTTTTTATGGCCAGAATTAGAGTGGTTTGAAATATGAATCTTGTCTTATTTTGAAAAAAAATTACAAACATAAAGGGTAGGAATTCACACGTTTTCATATAATTTTAACTCAAATTAACAGGATCATATTTGCAGCATAATTCAACGGTAATTAACATATATATATGTAATAAAGATGTTTTAAGTTCAATTCCCTCTATATGTTGTACTAAAAAAATATATGGTCATACTTTTAATATTTTTTTAATAAATCGAGATGATGTGATTTAAACCTATAGTTAGAATCCACATAACATGGAATTCACGTGATCTTTGATATGGCAAAAATCACTAATTTTACATTAGTTTGAAAAAATATCTTAAAATGAAATTCTGTTATTTAAACGACACTTTTTAAACTTTATTTTCAAAAGTATCTTATTTTTATAATTTTTATAATGACACTATTTTTAACTTTGCCCGATCTAAACTTTTTATTTTATTTTATTTTTCAGCGACAACTTCTTAAAATCTTTCTAAATCAAAACAAAATTTAAAATTTAAAGTCATTTCAAGTACTTGAGAGATTTAAATTTAAAATTTAAAGTTTAAAGTCATATATCTATGTGTAAAATTTAATTTTTTTTATGTATGTATGTGTATATATTATATTTATAAAATTAAAATGTATAATTTTGAGTTTCCACTAAATTGATATACGACTTTAGCACCAAATAATATTAGATTTTAAGGATAGAATATTGTTTTTGTTTCAGATTTCAAGTTTAGAAACTGATTTGAATAGAGTATGGCCGAACGTTATAACGGGAGACAACAAATTTTTCTGGTCACATGAGTGGAACAAGCATGGGGTTTGCTCAGAGAGTAAATTCAACATGAAAGCGTACTTCCAAATGGCTATTAATATGAGAAATAGTATCGATCTTATGAATGCCCTCAAAGTTGGTGGGTTAGCACCAAACGGGCTCAGCAAGTCAAAGCAAAGAGTACAGAGTGCACTACGAACACACTTTGGGAAGGAACCTGTTCTTCGCTGTAGAGGAACTGGCAGCAACATCCGATTGATAGAGATTGTGATGTGTTTTGACGATGATGGTGTCACTCTTATCAACTGTAATCCTGTCAGTTCCAACTGTGCTAATAGCTTTATATTTTGAAAACGCTCTAATCTCATGTGATAATAATGTTTATTTATTTTCTAAATAAACTTGGTGCTACTGTTCACCATGGTGGTTTGTGTACCATTCTAAAGTTGTTTTTATTTTAAAGACATGAATATCTATAATATTTGGAAGTTAAACGTTTTCAGTTTAATTGTTGTTGTATTTGCTTTTTACAAGTTTTGTCAACAAATTTATTTATATTGTGAGGGTGAAATTCAAACTTTTAAAACTATAGGGACAAAATTGAAACTAAGCTCAAACTATTCTGATCAATTTGATACATAGATTAATCAATAACTTGTATGATATTCGAGTAGAGAGGAACTGACACTGACACTACATCTGAATTAGAGTAGTCTTAAGATCATGCAAATATGGTTAAGAAAGGTGTACCATTCCTTTTCTAACTTGGAGGCAATCTTAAATTGAATAAGCTCAGTTTTTAGGGATAATATTCACTCTTGAAAGCAACTCAAGTCAAGAAGGTGATCGAACTAGATCGCAGAGGATCCTAATCCGAATAGTGGCATTACAAATTGTTGTTAGTTAACGTTTGATATTAATAATTAGTTAAGATTAAAATTAATTATTATAATGTCGATCTGAATCTAGTTTAGTGAATAAGACATTTATTACCTTTTTTTTTTTAATTGAAGTTTATGTCCAGTAAAAAAAAATGATGTTTAATCGCAACCTATCCTATTGCCATTTTTATTATCATTTATATTGATTGTGCTATTATGAGTTGAACAATGGGGATTATAAATATTCAAAATTTAGCTTCTCCTTTCTTTCAAAAAACATAAATCATCCATTCAAACTTCACAAGAAACTTGACTAGTTGCAGTCTAGACTTTGGTGTGGGCTCATTAGAAACTCAATTAGTACTACTTAGGAGAAAAAATAATGAAGCAATATGAATGATAAAAGTTCATGAGAAAATAAGCCACTTAGGAGGTAATTTGAGAAAACAATTTACCTACTAAAAAAAATATATTTTAGAAAAATTTAAAATCATTCTTTTTCAAAATCACTTCTTCTACCATCACCTTCAAATACACTCTATTTTTGATGTATTTTAATAATAAAATATTTTCCTCCATAATTTCATGATTCACATTAATGGCTTTTCCAGGTAAATTTCTCTCTCCTCGTTAACACTCATTCTACCATACAACTAACTCCTTATTTTATAATTTTTCCCATAATCCCATCATCGCTCCCAAGATTTCTCGCCATTTTTTTAATTACTTTTTTCTCACTTCAAATTAAAATATTATTTGTAGTAATATTATATGTTTATCATCATTTATTGATCGTAAATATTATGTTTATTATTATTTTTTAAAAATAGTAACATTAAGGGACAAAGCGAGCATAACTCAACGATAATTATCATATATCTCAAACTAAAAGGTTGTGAGTTCAATCCCTCTCCCTCTCTTTTCTTTTTCTTTTTCTCCCACTTTCCTTCTCCTTACTCCTACCATCCTTTTTTCTTTCCATCTTCTTGTAGCTCTCCTCTCTCCCGTGGAATACTAGAATAAAACTTCGGATTTTTTTTTAATATAAATCGGTCGGTCGGATCGGTTTTTCGACTTTCTCTCTTGCCACCCCCTTCCTTGATCCCTCCCCCAATGAGAGCAAGTGACAGAAGCACCGTACCACAGCGGTAACCTGGAGGAGAAAGAGGAATGGAAAGGGAAAAATCTGTGATTTTTTCCCTTTTTTGTCCTTTAGTTTCTGGAGGAATGGAGTCATTGCTTGGTCGGAGTTGTGTCCTATATTGGTTTGAACTCAAGACTTCAAGGATATTACTTGAGATCTCAAGCCATCCAAACTAATATTTAGAGACAGACAAACACAAAAAAACGTTATATTTAAGAAAATTAAAATTTCAGAGGTATAAAAATAACAAAATATAATTGGATTATATGATTTTCCAAATTTATGTCTTCTTAATTTAATTTAGAGATACATGTTAATTTGTAATGGATCGGAAATTTAATAATATATAATTTTACCATTAATTCAAAATAACGACCTGACAATTTGAAATTAGGGGAAATTCATGCATCAGTATTTATTTTATTTTGTGAGAGAGAATTTATTTGTAGAAGACTATATTATAATTGTATGTGAAAATTTTATTTATCCACTATTGTAAGAGTTATTGTGCTTTGGTGGGAATTGATTTTTAGGGGTAAAGTACCGTTTTAATATCTGAGTTTTCAACTACCTCAACAAATAAGACTTTAGTTTGAGGATCGAGAAATGGTACTAAATGATCCTGCTCTATTTTACTCTTACTTATCTAACATAAAAATGACATGGCATAGTTGAGATTGTAATTTTAAAATGAGGTGGCAATTTTTATAAATTTGAATTTACATGGCTTTTTCTTTTTTATTTTTTAATTTCATTTTTCTCTTCCATTCGTCCTCGTCTAATATCTTGGAAAATTGACTCAAATAACTCTCAAAAGTTTTTGGAATACTCAAATCACTCATTCCCTCAAAATGTGCTTGTGTGACCCACTTGAATATTTAATTAAAGGGCAAATTGCAAAAACTACCCCTGAAGTATGGTGGTTGTTACAATTACACCCTTAAACTTTCAATTGTTAAAATTAAACCCTCGAACTTTTATAAATGAAAAAATTAAACGTTCAAACTTTCAATAGTAAAAATTAAACCCCTAAACTTTCACATATGATAAAATTCCACCCTCTAATTCAAAAATTGTAAAATCTAAACCCTAAAATTTTGAAAATTTGTATCTATTTGACAATTGTAAAATTAAATTTTTTTTTTCTGTTCGTGGATATTCGATTTTGCAGACAAGCAGTAGTTCACAAATGAGAATATGCTCTATCATTCATTAACTTGTGAGGGATTTAACAGAACAGTGGACATTATTTTCCATTTCGATTTTCAACATCAGATCTTGAAAAGTATCAGATTTATTAATTACCTGTGCGTACAAATCTATGCCCCAAAACTTGGCGGCGCGTTTGGTATTTCCTATCAATTCCGCCGGTAGAATTATTATTCATGTCTTCTTTTGTAAGCTTAAACTTAAAAACTTTGAGCAATCTCTCGGATTTCGACGTCCCTGAGAGCAATTTGAGCAACACTCTTTCCATATTTATCGGCAAGTCTCGAGGAAAATTGTCTACAAAATCAGATATTGAAGAGCAAAAAAAACTTCATTGAATTTAAAATTAATGAAGATGAGAATATTTTCGGTACATAATATGGACGGAATTGTAAAAAAATACCATTTAAAAAAAATTTAGGGTTTAATTTTAACTTGGAGGGTACAATTTTATCATATGTGAAAGTTTAGAGATTTCATTTTTACTATTGAAAGTTTGAGAGTTTAATTTTTTCATTTGTAAAAGTTCAAGGGTTTAATTTTTAGAATTGAAAGTTTAAGGGTGTAATTGTAACGACCACCATACTTTGGGGGTGGTTTTTGAAATTTGCCTTTTATTAAATTTAAAAGGTAGCAAAATTACTCTACTACCCCTTATTTAAAAAATCAAATAGTTCACTTTTTCCCTTTCTCTTTGTTTTTAGTCTCACTGTTCTTCTTCTGTTTTTTTTTCTTCGTATTCCTTCGAATTGCTTCTTCATTTTCGTTTTTCTTGGTGATTGGTTTCGAAACAAAGTGAAAGAAAAATGTTTAATCTTCGAGTTAAGTTATGTTTCTTTTAATTGTTGTATTGTTCCGTCAATGTACAGGGTTAGGGCTTCGATTTTATGTGTGTTGAGGAGTTGAATAGTTTTTTTTTCCATAGATTCAATTTTTCGATGTTTAGTGAATCAATACATGAATAATATTGCACCGATCTAGTTTTTTTTCCGTTGATTTCGTTGTCCGGTGTTCTTGTTTGTTTCGTTCTATGTTCTTTCTTGATTTTTTGTTCCATGTTCTTCCATTGGAATTGAGGTTGTGGGAGGTTGATTTGAAATATTTGAGGTAACGTGGTTGGAGGTTGAAGAAGAAGAAGCACCTCGAACGAAGTGGGATGGACCTCGAGCGAGGTTGAAGAAATTCGATACGTAGCTTGAGGTTTCGTAAGCATCTGTCAATTTTCTTGGGATCGACCTCAAGCGAGGTGGAGCTCGATGTAATTGAAAGAGGCTCAACATTAAGAGAAGTTTGGAAGAAATTAGAAACCTCGCACGAGGTTTCTATGCCTTTGTAAAATTTCTTAAGCCTGATCTCACTCGAGGTTGGAACCAAGGAATTTTCCAGAAGCTTAGAAACATCGAGTGAGGTTTGAAATTTCTCCCAAACATCATTAGAGGTTGAGCGTCTTTCTATTACCTCAGGCTCCACCTTGCTCGAGGTTGATCCCGAGAAAATTGACAGAGGCTTACCAAACCTCGAACAACGTTTCAAACTAAGTATAGTGTAAGTTCTGTGAATTTTCCCAGGCTCGATCTTGCCCGAGGAATGTTACAGAATGTAAACTGATCTTGAAAATTTGAACTATGCTCAAGTAACAAAAAGATTAATCATTCTGTTTTGCAAATGACAAAGCACAAGTACAAGAAAATTAGAGATGAAAAAAATAAACCAACGGTAAGATAAACAAAGAAAAAAAAAACTAACAAAACCTCGGACAGGGCCTCCATTTTGCCGCCTGAGATTATTGAAATCCAACACCACGGCCGGGGTAAGGTCGCGTCAACTTTTGCTATCTCTAACCGTTGACCCTAGGCATGAACCTCGGTCGGGAAACAATAACTCTCGCACGAGGTTAATAGTCAACCTTCGCATAATCATGCTGAAATATGAAACTGAGTTTAAAAATGAAAAAACCCCACGCCATAACCATACTCAAACTGTAATAAAAGCAAGTAAAACAAGGACACTTTTAAGATTTTGTATGATTGTGCATAGAGAATATTCATGATAAGGACTTTTGTTCTCTGAGATCAGTAATGACATGTACAAATTGGTTGGGTAAAAGCAGTGATACATTAGTTGGTGTGAATTAAATGATTCCCGAGCAAGGTTTAATACGACCTCGATCGTGGCTTTTTCTAGCAGTCATCTCTAATAATTAAGGGCATTATGATTATTTCATCTCCTCTAACACATCATTAATGCTTAAAGTGAGTCACAAAAGCACATTTTGAGTGATGGATCATTTGAGCATCCAAAAACTTTTGAAGGTTATTTGAGTTCACTACAAGAAAATTAAGTATTTTCAAAGGTCATAAGTATAAAATAAACCTTCGATAAATTTTTTTCGAAGGTTTACTCAACCTTCAAAAAGTGTCGAAATAGGTCCCGTCGAAAAAGCTTTTTGAAAGTGCTGTTAACCTTCAACAATTCATATTTTTTAAAGGTTCAATCCGCCTTCAAAAATTCATATTTTTCAAAAGTTATAAGCCTTCGATAATTCTTAAATTAGTTGTCAATAATTAGTTAGTTTCAATTATTTTTTTCGAAGATTTTCATTATTTTCCAAAGATCATAATATTATTTCAACCATTTTTAAACCTTCAAAAAAAGTTCTTTATTGACATTTGTAAATCCTTAAAAAAAATCAAATAGAATAATAGCATTTGAAATTAATATTAATTTAATATTCTTTGTTTATAAACTACTTTTCCTATTAAAATTTATAATTTGAAAACTATATTCAACACAATCAAAATATTAGTTACTATAACCAATAGTTACTACAAAACACGATATTTCTAAAGCTAATTCAAATAATACAAATACTTCAAATACCTAAAACAAAAAAAATTTCTAACCCCTACTTTAGGATTTTTTCACATCATCTTAGCCATCATTGCTTGAAATTGATGCTCAAAACGATTTTCTAATTCAATAATTTGATATTTGAGTTATTGTACCTTAACTTTTCTTTGCCGTTCAGATTCTTGAAGACATTATTATGACTCGTTAAGACGTCGTTCAAGATCACGAGCTTTGGAAGATGATCCAAACAACTCAGAAGGAGTAACACCGGCTCTATAACCTCGAACATGCCCATGTTTCTCTGGTCGAAAGACTTGCACAAAAATCTAGTCATTATTCATGTCAAGTGTACCATCAATCACTTGAGAGGCATATGATTTGAGTTCCGACTAAAGACATAAATAAAATGTTTAAAGACAAAAATAAGATATTTTCTAATATGATGAAAGTAATATCGAGTAAAAATTGCAAAACAAATATCAAAGAAGATCATCTAAGTATTGCTCAAGAAATATCAAATTGCAACGAATTCTAAATTCTAAATTTAGTTACCTATCTCTTTTCTATATAACATTTTAGATTCTTGAGCAAAAATGTATTATATTCTTGGTCAGCTACAAAATTCTAAAAAGAAAAAAAAACAAATATATAAGTTAGACGCTGCCAAAACAAACCTTTTGTGAGGAGGAATGATGCATGGTCAAAACTTAAATTGCACCAGATTATGCAAATTCTATATTTATTAGTTCTTTACCTTCCAATTTCAATCACAAGTGATTTGCCGGCAAGTTCCAACAATTCATTTTTTCTTTCTTATTTTATTTTAACACACAAATACTCTCTCTCTCTTCCAAAAACTACCACCCTCATTTACTATTCATCATCGTCTTCCTTGACCCATCCAAAAGCCCTCTCAATGATGCTCAAAACATTCCATTTTTCCAACCACTAAATCATTTCTAATCAACCTCAAGAAAACCCACAAGCTTCCGCAGCAGTCTCATTCCTCTTCTTTTCCTACAACTACATTCTCTTCTTTGCAAAATCTCAAAATATGAACTCACAAATCCTCCACTTCACTGGTTGTCCCAAGTCATCTTCCATCTCAACCAAGGACCACTAATGTTCTCAATTCTTGAAAACCTAGGAAAATCAAAACCCCAAACAATTCCTTAATTAATAAAACTGAGAGTTTGAACCAAAATTCAATCTCATTGCGAACACCGAGAGTTTGAACTGCAATTCCACCTTCGATCAGAAAGTACTCCCTACCGCAATGTCATCTTCTGACAAACCAAGTTCATCACTTGTCCTAGTGATATCTCTGGAACAAGAAGCTTGAATAGTTGCACAAGGTGCATTTGTACTTACCGTGTGCACTTCAATTAAATGTGCAAAAGATGAAGTGGCTACATCCACTGGCTCTAGCTCATCCTCATTGTCAATCTCAACATCTTTCTCAAACTCAATATTGTCGTTCTCAAACTCCGTATCATTAGGTTCGGTACAATCAATCTCATCATTATCCCCAAAATTATCCTCGACCTCGTACTCCACGTCATTCTCATCATCCTCGTCTCATTAACTGTAATAGTTTGGTTCATCATCACCTAAGTTGCATGGGACCACAATGTCCGTTAACGGGGTTATTGATGGGATAAAACATGAGGGAGCAACACTGGAAGCGTGGAATGAACAGAAATAACTGAGGGGACATAATAAAGAACATTTAACCCTAACTAGTCAGGAAATAAATGGAAATTCTTGGGTTTCGGGAATGATGCAATGCTGTGAAGTGCTACCACTGCCGCGTCTTTCCTTTGGTACGGTACATACGTACAATGGAACTTTAGAGGGATGTGCACGGCCTCTTAAAAAGATCTAAGGTTGTAGTTGTAAAACCTTCCATAATTCCACCTTGATAGAAAGATATTGTGACTCATTCCACTTACTACTGTAGTTAACGATTTGGTCAGGATCTATTCAGGTAAGCCTAAACATAGCACTTATTGAGCTCATCATATGTTATACTATTGTCTACATTTAAACCTCCCATAATTCCACCTTCGTAGAGAGATATTGTGACTCATTTCACTTACCACTGTAGTTAAGAATGTGGCAAGACATCCTGCATGACGAATCAAAATAACAACATTCTAATAAAAACAACATATGAAATTATATATCAGAACTCGGGCGAGAATTTCACAAAACTTGGGGGAAGTTCTTATGGGTGAAAAAAATTAGAACTTCAGCCGGGTTGCTAACAATCTATAGAACTTGGGTGAAAATACAGAACTTAGGCCGAGTTTCACAAAAAAAAAGAAAGAAAAAAGCAGAATTCTTGACCAACAAAGATGCACTCTATCTTTCCAAAAAAAAAAAAAAGACGACGACAAAACAAAGATGCACTCTGTGCATGAATATAAAGTCTAACAACCTAAGTGCTCAGATGAGAGAGTGACTTTGAATGTAAACAAACGTGGCAGTGCACTTTTTGAGAGTGCAACATTCTTTTCGTTGTCTAAAAGCTGAGTAAAAAATGCACCGGTAGAAAGTTAATACTTTCGTAGGTATGGTTTGCTGAACAATAAACGTTTGGACGAGTTAGGTGTTTGCATTAATTGAAGAGTTGGTTGCACTAATCAATACATCGGGCGAGTATCTTACAAACTACGGTCGGGAATTTAAGGTAAGGTAACTTCAATTCTTGCCCATAAACAACTTTATGCGGTTATTTTAACAAAACATGGTTGGGAGTATGTCAAACTCGTCCGAGGTATGCCGCTTACTTTTTACATTATAATGAATTCAAAATTAAGGATAGTTGGGTACATTTATTTACACTGACGTGTTAGAAAAAGCTGTTTTGGATTAAAAAACAATTCTGAAGGCATGAGTTTTTGAGCAATAAAACCTGTTTTTAGGTCAAATCAGTCTCTACACGCCCCCTTCTATACACTTGCCTTTCAAATATCATTCCCTAAAAAAAGATTTTATTTTTCGTTTGTTTTTTTTAACTTTAAAGTCAAAAGATAATTATACCCTTATAAAATAAAAAAAATAACAAAGGGAGGGACGATTTGTATCTTTTAGTCCTCTTTTTGACCAACGTTTCAAATATCGATCGATATGTCGACATGACAAGGGGGATTGGAGAATCGTTTTCTCCCTTGTCGACGATATAACTAAATATCGTCAAAAAACGAAATTTAAATAAGAAGCCGACCTTATTCACAAAGCCCAGCCTATTAGCCCATGGACTAAAAAACAACTTGATGCCAAAATATGGGGGGATGGGGCCTTTTATAGGAGGCGCTCCCCTCCCCCTCATCACGTTTCTGACAGTGGGAATTGTGACTGAGCGTCAGGAGAACTATGGCTTGATGCTTATTTTTTTCCTGATAATACTAATAATATATTATTATTTAAATTTATTTATTTATTTTACTTTTTATGTTTTTTCTTTTAAATATACCTTAAAAAATAATTATTGTTCAAAAAAATTTCAAATTTGTGTTTCATATTTTCTCCAAATTAATTTTTTATATTTGCATTGCAACTCTCTCGTGAGATTATTTTTGTAGTCAATATTTAATAATATTGACTCGATTTTTTAACTTAACTTTACTTATTTTTCTTTTCAAATTTAATTACAAAATTTCCAAACATATCTTCCAATTTTTAATAACTCGATTATAATATATATATATATATATATATATTTTATTGAATTAAATAATTAAGGACTAGATCTGGTTATAAATTATCAATAAAACATAATTAAACAGCATTGACTGATTCAAACTATTTTCATCAATCTTCATTATTTTGTACCGACATTTTTATAGACATCGACATCGATATTTTTATAGACATTGACATTTTCTTGAGTGAGTTACTCATATTTTTATTTATAATTATTAGAATTGATCCATTAGAGATTAATTAAACTACAATTAAAGTTTTATTTATTAATTAAAATAAAAACTATTAATTTTTACAATTTGAGTGACTTTTGTCCAAATATCAATCAACACGTCCGTAAATTCAGCACCCTCTTACATCACATTGCTCCGTTCTGAGTTAGTTTAGGTTCAAATGGAAGTAACAACAGCTACATGGGAGGCAGTGGTGGTGGCAGTGGAGGAGGAGGAGAGAGATGAAGCCGCTCTCATCCAACGGCGGAGACTCTTCGACGACCACCGCACCGCCGCACCGGCAGCCGACACCGGTAAAGCAAAGTTAAAGCAAAAGCATTACAATGTCACAGAAGTTGAATCTGACTACGAAGAAGAAGATAGGAAATGTAAGTTCGTTCGAAGCTTCTTATAATTAGGGCACTTTTTGGAGCATTCATTTTGATTCAAAGGATAATCGGTGGGTTCTAGTTCTAATAATCGAGTTCTACTTTTACTTTTAAAAGTGTGTAATTTTATTTATTTATTTGTTTTGGTATTCTGGAGCTCAATTTCATTCTTAGCTAAAAGATAGCACGATCCATCACCTTCCCATCTGTCGTGAAATCCTTGAAAAGGGGATCTTTGTACTCCAGCATGTTGCCAAAATTGAGATGTTATCTTTGACCTTGAAACCTTTCATGAGTGGAAACTTGTGGTTGGTCGACCTTATCAATCTGCTGCCAAAATTGATACTTTAGGGGTGTTGGAGGGAGTTGGGTTCTGTGATAGTTTAGACCCAACCCCAATAGTTCGGATTGTAAATTCCCATAATTCAAACAATTCTTATTAAGTTATGAACCCAACTCAAGTTGCCTCGGTTCCGTCGGATTTCAATCGAAATTTACACTTCATAGTTATTAGGCAGGGTACATGATTTTCAAACATGCCTATAATTGAAGGTAATCAAAATGGCCAACTATTTGACTATTCTGAACAACTGATTATCTAACCCTTAATTTAGGTTGAGTTTAAAATTAATTTGGTTTAGAAATAGAAATAAGCTTGAAGTAAGAGTTAATGTTAAGTTAACAATAAATTTATAAAAATTGTGATTATATATTACCGTGAGTTGGGTTGGTTCAGATCAATCATGTAGACCCATGAACTAAACCAACCCACTTGGGTTGAGAAAAAGTGAATCTAATCTAACCCAAATTAATTTTCGACCAACTCAAATCATATGGGTTGGGTTGCTTGAGTTTTTTGAGTTGTCGGTTTTTTTGAACACCCCTAGATAGCTTAGAGGATCTAACTAGATTCATGAACCTACTAGCTTCCCCCTACCTCATCACAAGGATCATAACAATTCATTGACAAGCACTTTGTGAGCAGTATCTGTTACCTGGGCAACACTTGACTCGACTGCTTTACACAGAGTAGAACTCTGGTGGCTTGAGTGAGCTTCCGATGTTCATGACTTATATCCTTTGGCTTCGACAATCCCTTCAATGCTTGACATCACTCTTTAACTATAAGATTCTAAATCCCTCTCTGATAGTGTTTTTTAGAGCTCGAGGCGCACTAAAAGATTTGACATGAAATGATTATCACATGGAAACAAAACTAGACAAAACTTACCTTCTAAGACCAATTCCCCTTCATACACCGTTGTCTTTAAATCTCTTAACTCGAGATAAACTATGGCAGCAGAATTTTATACATCCTCTTCAACAGTGGGGTACATGGAGCTATATGAATATCAATTATAGGTTGTAAGTAGTGTATGGAATAGAATACAAACTTGATAGTTCCACTTCTCTTTGTTGTTAAGGTCATCTCAACTATGATTTGCATTTAAATCAACTTGATATTAAAATGAAGATTTCTTGCAATTGCAAATTTATTTATTTCTCTAACAATCTCCTATAATTTGATAGGATTAACTCATACATTTTTTACCATTCCAAAAAACACTTTAAAATATTTTCCAAATTTTGAAGAACACTCTTCAACATTTAGTAGCTGAATATTGAAATCACTTGCAAGCATACCATGTTGACCTTTGCTTTATTTAAATATTGCTGTCTTTGGAACCATCAATGTCCAAAACAAGTGAGAACATTGAGGGTGTTGAACTTGTACCGGTGGAATCACAGACTAGTGATGATAACAAATTAATTTCTCTTAAAAAGATATTAGTTGCTGCAATGAAGCTTCTTCTGTAGAAGTGGTCATTAGCAATAGTGATGATGGAAGATTTATGGAAGCCACCGAACAGATCAATAGTCGAAGTTATAGGAGGCAAGAGGTTTTAAAAAGCATGGTGGCTTGTGGCTTAACTGAATCCACCACAAGCTTAAGTATTGTAACAGCTGCAGCCACTGCCCAAATTTCCAATGGTAAAACAATCTCTCTCTCTAAACTTTACATTCTATACTAATTTACAATTTACAATTTGCAAGTTTCTTTCTCTCCCTCAACTTCAAATTCTACTCTCTTTAAACTTCACATTCGTTATTAATTTGCTCTCTGTTGCTCTCTCTCTCTCTCACTCTCTGAACTTCGCATTCTACGCTTTTTAAACTTCATGTTCTGTACTATTTTTTGCTATTTGCAGGTCTCTCTTTCTAATCTAAACTTCACATTCTATACTAATTTTCTATTTTCAGGTCTCTCTCTCTAAATTTCACATTAGTCTATTTAAACTTTATATTCTATACCTTTTTTCTATTGTTGGCTTTCTCTCTCAACTTCACATTATAATTTATATCGCTTTAAACTTCATATTCTGTACTATCTTGCTATTCTGCAGAGAATATAGTGGTGTTGGCATTGACAAATCTAATTGCTGGACTTTTTGTCATAAGACATAATGTGAGTAATTATGTCTGGATTAAATTATCTATACTATTGCATTTGTGCAAGCTTCCGTTGATGTTTTTTAAAATTTTAATTTTATCTCCATATTTTTGTTTATTAAATCTAATGGTCCAAATAGTTGATGAGTATTAAAAAATTTGTGACCTTATAAGTGTACTATATTGATCCTCATTGATGTCGTATCAATTATTTTATACATTTTGTGTGAAAATTAATTATAAGCTAGATTTATTAGGTTCATTACTTCATTCATCTTCAAAATGCATTTTTAGATAGATGAATCATGCACTTATTGGTGCATGAAAATTAATTTAATTAGATATATGAATTATGTGTGCATGTATGCATATTTAATTTGTTTTTTTGAATGTCTTATGGAGTGGTATGTAAAGGGGTCTAGCAAGACTGTGGAGAAGGTTCTGAGAGACTTTTTGGGGGAGGGTGTGGATGAACATGAGGATTCTCATTTGATTAAGTCTGAGGTGGTGTCAAGGCCATTAGACTATGGGGTTTGGGCATAGTTAACCTGAGATTGTGTAATGAGGCCTTATTGGCTAAGTGGTTGTGGTGTTTCCCTATCGAGTCTAATGCACTATGGATAGGATTATTGTAAGTATGGTCCTCATCCATATTAAGTGTGCTTTAATTTGTGGGTTTAAAGGCACGTTAAAAACCTTGGAAAGCTATCTCATTTGTGAAATGTTCTGTTAGGGATGGTTTCTACGCTTATTTTTGGGAGGATTGTTGGCTCGGGATAGACCTCTTTGATCTCTATTCCCTCATT
>NW_019104615.1:526789-542011 GCF_001995035.1 Momordica charantia
CGTATATGTTTAAATGCATAATGTATTGAAAAACATGATTACGAATGTTTCTTGATATAGTTGAGCATGACGTGTGTGTGTGTTGGTGAGGGCTATTTACGGAGTATATTTTATATACTCACCCCCCCTCTATAATGATTGTTTCAGGTGAAGGACTCGTGGGTGACCATGGTGATGGGACGGAGGAGATATGACGAGTGAGGACCATAGGCTGCTTAGTTACTCCTGTTTAGTTTAAGTCATTTTTTAAGGCCTTATGTTACGGCCAATAAACGGTTTATTTGTATTTGAATAATTGAGAGATTTTTCCCTTGTTGTTAGTTTCACTTTAGGATATGGGCCTATTTGAGTTTCATTCCATTTATTTAGATTCATATAGATTGAGAAATAAACTTGCCTCGTGAAGTGGTTCACGAATGTTGTTGAATGTTATACTATGAGATTGATTTATCGCTAAATTGATGAGGATTGGAACTTGATTTTATATGTTTGTTGCATAGGAAGTTGGCAGGATGTAGTCGGGGTTAAATTTTATTAGTTGGGTAGTTAATGTGACCTAGAGGTGTGCGGGAAATTCTGGGTCGTTACACTAGAGAGTTACCTATCACTAAGATTGTCGAGTTTATTCGCGACTTGCTACAAAGATGGTTCCACGAAAGAAGGACTCACTGGTCCACCCAAAACACCTCTCATTCAGACTATGCAGAAGAGCGACTTATACTAGAGTTTGAGAAGTCTCGTCGCTACACAGTCAAACTAGTCGACTGGTGCATGTTTCATGTTGAGGACGGTGGCTTGGACGGGACGGTTGATTTGAATGCAAGTCATGTACATGCATGGAGTTCCAGTACATGGGCATTCCATGTTCGCACGCAATTGCAGCAGCGAGGCACAAGAATATAAATTGCCACACGTTGATCGATCCATGCTACAGTGTGGAATCCCTAATTGGTGCCTACGCCGAACCAATCTTACCGGTAGGCCACATGTCGGAATGGAAAAGGTCAGCTAATTACCAGCCTATTCCCGTCCAACCACCACGACTTGTTAAACCTGCGGGCCAGCGTAGAATGCAACGGATCGCCTCAACCAGTGAGTGTCGTGTTGTCAACAAGTGTTCTCGATGCGGTACATCGGGTCACAATAGAAAGACATGTACTAACCCAATTACGCAGGCACAGACATCTGCATGCATGTATGGGGGGACGGTGTAAGTCAATCAGATAGGGCAGTTCCTTTATGAGAACACCCAATTTCTGTAGTAGTATATTTGTTCTTCAGTATCTGGAATCTGTCTCGCTTTATCGCTATCTCGCTCTCTTTGACTCGCTCTCGTTGTCTCGCTCTCGCTGTCTTTGTCTCGCTCTCGCTGTCTCAATGTTATGCTCTCGATCTCATTCGCTATCGTTCTTCTCCATGTATATTTATATTATCGCAACGATAACCTATCTTTCTCGCTATCTCGCTCTCTAAATTTCTCGATTTCTCTCTTTCTCGTTATCTCGCATTCTCGCATTCTCGATTTCTCTCTTTCTCGCTATCTCGCATTCTAGACGTATGTATCCATACCCACTTATCTTATAATTAAGAGGTTAGTAAGAGGATGGTTAATTAATGCGCTCTTTCAAATCCTCAATCCCAGTTGTCTATCCACCTTTCCAATGCAGTAATTAATTACTCTTCCTACCCGCTATCCCAATTTTCGATTTAATTATTTTTTCAATTTTCTCTTGTCTTCACATGAAACCAACCAAATTTCTCTATATATAGATACCACAAAGTACACAACAACGACATCCAGATTAGAAGTATCTAACATTTATTTTTCGGAAGCAAACATGTCAACATCTAACGAGTCGGACGGTTCCTCTTCTGACGGAGCAACCAGTCCTATCTCAAACCATCCCTTCTTCTTCACGGAGAACGGAGTGCCAAGTAACGGTCCTTTTCAACACGCACGGGAAGAAAACGAACAGCTCAGGAGAGAGCTACGTCGAATTCAACACGAGCTCAACAACACGAGGTATAAGTTAGCCCGGTTGAAGAAACGCGGGACTTGCTGGAGGGACTGCTGAAGGAGGAGAAGGAGGAACGACTTCGTCTGGAGGACAGGGTGGCTCTGTTATTGGCCCGTCTTCGCCGATACCGTAACAATAATAATTTTTAAAATCTCATTCTAGTGGTCGCTTATGGTTGTTGTTTTGTTTAAGCTACTAAAAAAAACTTTTGTAATGGGATGGATGAAGCCCCTGTTTGCTACTTTAATTAATTAATTATTTGTTGTTAGTGCTTACTTTCTCAATATCCTACAGTCTTCGTTCTCTTTCACGCTCATTCTTGTTCGTGATAATTTTCGTTGTACTTCTAAAATTTATCCTTATTATCATCACGGTCGCTTACTTATTACTATTTCTTCCACATTTATCCACTTATCGTATGGTGCTGTTAATCGTTCACGATGACGTCTCATTTTCGTTCAAGCTCATTCTCGTTCAAGCTTATTCACGATCTCTTTCGTTATCTATTTTGCACTCTCGCTGCTATTTTCCACTGCACCCATTTATTCTCAATAGACTGAAATTGAATAAGTATAAAAAAATAAATAAATGCAGCCTTTAATTTAAAGAACATCAACCAATAATTAAAAGAATTAAATTTCACGTCTTTTCATCTCTCTCGCTCTCGTTCATGCACGCTCTCGATCAAGCCCATGCACGCTCTAGATGTACGCTCTCGATCAAGCTCATGCATGCTCTCGCTGTACGCTCTCGATCGAGCTCATGCACGCTCTTGATCTCGATCAGATATTGCTCTCGATCATGAAAGCTTTTGATCTCGCTCTCGATCATGAACGCTTTTGATCTCGCTCTCGCTCATGAACGATCTCGATCTAAATCATCCTCCAAGTAGCTATCCATATCCATTTAACGCGCTAACGATCTCCTTCTTGCCATCACGCCCTGTCCGTCAACTTCTCTCCCTACACGTCTAAAAATCAACAACCCAGTAAACAAACAAATAAATAACTTATATGCGAACAAGGCCAACGAAACATTTCAAAACAAAGACCGATGGATAATGGAGTTCGAGCATCAACAGTCAGTGGCTTGTAGATGACAGAAGCAAAACAACCCTAATAGTAAGAGAGAAATGGAAGACCGATAGATGCTGGAGTTTAAGCATCGAGAGTTGCCTGTAGATGAGAGAAGCAAAACAACGAAAAATAATGAGAGAGAAATGAAGTGATTTCAAGTAAGGGTGAAAACTAAAATTTGGTACCCAAGTAAGGAGGGGCATTGGAGGTCATTTGGCAAAGTAGGTGATGTCAGCAAATGACTAGAAAACTTGTGTTTTGAGAAGGGCGATTAAAAAACTTAATAGCCCCTACAGGAGGCTTATTTTGTCAATTTTCCCTTTTTATTTAAGTAATTGTGTATATATATTTTGGATTCATAAAACTTCTTTTTTTTCAAGCTTTTTGAGTTTTATCATTTTTGAGGGGTAAAATACATCATAAATATCTAAAACATTAAATATAATATAAATTTTTAATATTTTATTTAAAAGCTACATTTATTTTTTAATTTAAAATATGAAATTTGAGACAACAATAAACAATAAATAGTCATTACCACATTTCTATTTTGTCTCAGCGGTGAATAAAGAAAAAAAAAGAGGCAACAAGAAAAAGAAAAAAGTAAATAAGAAAAATAAGAGATTTTATTCTGTTTTAAATATGTTATTGGAGTAAATACGACATTATCACAATTTTTGGATATCGTACGGAATAAAAATTAAGGAAATATCAGTCAATCTAGAGGTCGTGAGTTAAATTCCTAATCATTTATGTTTTGATTTTTGGTTTTTCTTATTTTTGTTTTTTAAAAACAAAATACTAAACATGTATGATAACCATTTTTGGTTTTCCACTCTCAAAATACCAAAAATCAAATAGGTGTTTGATAACTAGTTTTATTTTATGTTTTTTAAAATAAAATGTATAAAAAATTATTTTTCTAATATTATTTTAACTAATATATGTGCGGGTCTAAATCTATTTCAAGTTGTTCTGATCTTTGCACCCGCTCCAAAGACAACGAGATAAATGTTCAAATATATATAAACATGTCAAAAATGAACAAGTCCACCATCACTTGTTATGACATTTACTCTTAATATTTACTAATAATTACTCATTTAGTGAAAATAAGATAACAAAAATTAACAAGAGTAATAGTCAACCTCATGCTTGAGTTGGTTGACATCCAAAGTTGATCTTTGAGTCACTTTCCTTTGCTCTCAGCATTGTACATGATATCAGTACAGATGGTCTTCATGGCTGTCTTTCATTCACTTTTATTTGCTCTCAGCATTGTAAATGTCAGTTCAGAACCTAAACAAGTTTAAGTTTTGCTCAAACAACCTAGAATTGAAAAATTCACTTTGCTGACCTATGTGATTATTTTAAAAAGAAATAAAAGAATATAAATTTACTATCATACCCTTGATTTCATCTTTCTTAACAACACACCAACCGCCCTCCCTTCTCTCCATCTCACTTCCATCACGCTCTTTTCTCTCGCTCTCCATCTTACTCTCTTCTCTCGCAATCCAGCGGCCCTCGCACGAACTCCCTCGCAACAGAGACTCATAATGGTGCTATGATCTCTCTCATGGTTGAATGAACTTGGCATAAACTGAACTGAACATAACTTGGGCAAAACTCGGGCGTGAATTGAAGGATATCGGGCGTGAATTGAATGAACTCGGACGTGAAAATACGTGAAAATCCTCAAAATTCTCAAATCAAACAATCCCTGAAAATCCTCAAATCAAACAATCCCTGAAAATCAAAACTGAATCGACCTGGAAAATCGCTCACTTTAGTAGGAGGAAAATCGCTCAACAAAAACTTGAAGAAAACAAATCGTTTTACTTATAAAAATGTAGGATCAAGATAATTTAAGTAATCTGTGAATCAATTAAATCAAATTATCTGGAAGATTCAAAACTGTAAACAAAATATGGCAACAAAAATCTCCTAGAAAATCGGTAGTTTGAGAAAAATAAGGAAAATTGGTTGTAATCTTAGAATATTCGAAATCTTGAGGCAAAAAGAGGGAGGCTCGAGAAAGCAGAGAGAGAAAAAGAAAAGAGAGTGTAATGGTCCTGACAAATAAGTAAAACATGAATTTAGGTCAGAAGAGTGAGTTTTTTTTTTGATAGTTGGGTCATTTGAGCAAAACCTAAACTTTTTTAGGTCAAATGGATAAATTTCCCTTCCCTTTCTTACATTTATGTTTGCCAAATTTCATCAATCTTAAACAAAAAGCCTTCCACTTCCACCAATAAAAAGTTTAGCTATAGATCATTCTTAATTCCTACGGATGAGATTATGTTTTGTATCTTTTTCTTTTTCTTCCTTCTTTAGGACATTGGAAGTTGGTTGAATATTCCGATCACTTCCTCTCCCCACCCTCCTTTCAGAATCATCCTGCAAAGATATAAATAACAACAAATGAAAATAACAAGAAACACCACAACTATCTAACTTCCAATAATAAGGTAAAGGTCAAAGATCCAAAAAAGCAAATGATACAAACAAATCTATCATAGCCATGAATGCCTCTCAGAGAATAGAGAACAAAGGGAAAATGAGAACCCAAAGAACTACACACAAGGCTAGAGAAACAAGGAAAGAAAGGTGACAAAAATGGCTTCCCCTTTTCAAACAAATCCAAAAACAAAACAAAAAGAAACAAAGAAAAATCAAGAAAGGTCTCAAATGCTCACATGCCCCCATCCATTATAATAAAGAAATTCCACATTGAAAATCACAAAACAGAGTAGAAAGAAAGTAGAAATTAATGGAATTACTAAACATAATGTGATCCTTGACATTGCCCCATTATTTGAATGAAGAAGATAAAAAAATCATAACGCGAAACAAATATTAGAAAAGAAGAAGATGAAACTTTAGAACTAACCACTCCCAAGAAGTAACCGACAATATTGGATGGAGGAGAACAGTAAATTAGGAATCACAAAATAAGAAAGTTACGGAGGAAAATGAGGAATATGTTATGGTGGGGGGTTTGTTCTTCCTCCCAAAGCTATTATTTATTGCATTAATTGGTAATGAACTTCCTCCTTAAGATTAAAATAGTAGAAGAGAAACGATGAATAGGAATGGAAGAAATCTCCAAAGACAGAGTCATTCAAGTTTTGAAACCGATTCAATAATTCAAAGATGCACAATACAAAAATCAAAAAAAGTTTCCAACATCACTCCAACCATGAACTCGCGAAATCCTTAACCTAAAAATGCAATTACAACCAGAAAGAAAGGAAACGGTTGAACAGATTGAACATGGACTCACCTGAATGTGGAAGAAAACTCGACAAAGATCGAGGAGCTCTGAGTTGTCGAAGGCATCCTATGGCTTGCGTGCTCACTATCTAATTTTAAAAACAAAAATGAGTTTTTGAAAACTATTTTTTTCCGTTTCTAAAATTTGTTCAAATTTCTAAAAATATTTTTGAAAATTCAAAAACCATAAAATCAATTAATTGTCAAACATCCTTGTTTTTTAAAAACCAAAAATCAAAAACCAATTTGTTATCAAACGACCCTAAAAAAAACGTAGTTTTAAAATGGATTTCTATTTTCTAAAATTTTATTTTTGTCCATAATTTTGTTAATTAACATATTTTCCTATATCAATGTTTTTGGAAAATTACAACGGGTAATAAAAATCTTTCATGTATTTCAAAATATGTCACCTATTTTTAAAATTTTTAAACATAGCAAAAACTTTCACTTATATCTGTAGTATATCAGATACTTATATTAATAGTATATCATATGTACATCACATATATATTGCAAGTATATCAAACACTTATATCACTAATATATCGGATGTATATCACATACATATATCAGTAGTCAGATATATTACATATATATTACAGATATATATCATTTGGGTAAAGTTGTCATTTTAAAATTGGACATCAGATTTTTTTAAAAGTGCTATATTTGAAAAAACTAGATGTGGTTGCTATTTTGCTAAAAATTTTTTACCATATTTGTAGCTGTCCCAATTTTTTTCTCTCTAAAATTTTTTCCTTTCTTAAACTTCTCTCTTAAAAAAAATGTAACCATCTTAAAATTTCTTATATGGAATATTTTATCTCACTTTTTCAAAATTTCATCAAATATACTTGTATTTTTCACTACAAGATTTTTGGGTTATCCTAGCGCATCAAATCGTCAAGAAAAACTAGAAAATCGTCAGGAAAAGTTAATACCGACACAAATAAATGTTTTAGAAAAGTGTCGCACTGTCGTAGAAGCCAACATTGACAAAATTTACAAAGTGTTGATTGAAGTGAGTTCTCTACACGAATCCAAAAGCATTAGGAAATCTTCCATCCTGATGCTTTAGGATTGCATGGCTGTTAGGGGTGTTCATCAGTCGTTCAATATCGGTTTGAACACAAAACCGATCACTGACCATTCGATTTTTGGTTGGTTTCTATTGAACGTTGGAGGTCGATTTGTCTTCCTTATGTTCATCGATCTGGATACCCATGACTGAGAAGACAATGAAAAGGGAGGAGAAGAGAAGAGGAAGAGATGAGGAGTGAAAAGAGGGAGAGAGATGAGAAGAAGAGATAGAATGAGAAAGTTGAAAGAAGAAAATTACAGAGAAATTTAAAAGGCAGAGAGAAGTAGAATGAAGTAATTAAGAAAGGAAATATGAGAAAAAAGAGGAATAAAAGAGAATGAGAGAGGGAAGAAGACAATATAGGGGTGAGTGAGAGGATAATGAAAGGGGAGTGAATGTCAAAGAGAGATTTAAAAAAAAATTGGCAAGAAAGATTTGAAAAAATAAATAAAAAAAAAAAAGAAGCCAAAGTCAACTATTCACATGATCGACGACGTCACGTTAAACACGAAAGTAAACGTGAATTATCAGATTTTGTTTTACACAAGGTTCGAAATGTCGATGTCGATGGAAATGTCGAGACCTCGATTTTATGATGTCGACGGATATTTTAAGAAAAATGATGTAAATTGTGGATATTGATGCAAAATTTTTGAATTAATACGTAACTTTTAAGATTTAGTTAGTTAAATTTAATTTAAAATTTGTTTTTTTAATTGAAAAAAGAGAAATAAACCAGCAAATACTAAAGCTGTCTATTAATATACTCACAAAACAAGATCCCAATAAAAATATCAAAGAATATATAGAAGTTTAATTTCGGAGAAAATTAGTCAAGTTGTAGAAGTAAAAGCTTGAGTTTTTAGTTTGACAACTCTTTCACAATTTTTATTAGGGGTGTAAAAAAAGCTGATAATCCGAACAACCCAACCCGAATCGTAAAGGTTGAGTTAGGTAAAAACTCGATTTGGGTAGGGTTCAACTTTTTAAGAATCGAGTGGTTCGGTTCGGTTCTCGGGTTGAGAGAGAAATTTTTTTTGTTTAACCTGAACCGAACCGATTTAACATATATACATAATATCTTACACTGCCCATTAAGCCCATTTCATCTCTGAAAGCTCATTTAATAGTTTTGGGGTTTCAACTTTTTACATCTTTAAATTCTTCAGTTTCTTTCCTCTCACCCTCGGATCTCATCACTCTCCATCTCGCGGGCTCTCACCTCTCACAGGCTCTCATCTCTCTAAATCTCACCATTTATGAAACTATGGCCTTTCAACACTCATCTTACTATCATCGTCTTTCGTCATCCGTCCTAGCCCGTGGTCGTTGTCCATCATCTCTCATCTCACTATCTCATTTTCATCCATGAAACTTAATAATTCCAAAGCTATTGTAAAATTTTTGTTATTGTGACTGAACTTTTATAGCTCGCCTCTCCTTGCCAGGGCTTCTATCCATCGCCCTCTCATTGCACGGTCTCATTCTATCACCTCTCTCTATCTCTAGATTTTTTTTTATTGCAAGTCGCAACTTAATTATAAAAGACAAGAAACAAAAAGAAAAAGAACAACCCGACAACCCAACCTGACCCGACCCAAGAATATGAGGGTTGAGTTGGGTTGGGTTGTCTAGTAGATTCAATTCCATCGGGTAGGAGAAACGATCAACCTAAAAATTCAGGTCGATCCAAAAAAACCCTTAATCTTAAAAATTAGATCACGTAAAACCACAAGTTGCTTGTTGCTCTGCCAATAAAATGACAAGTAAATTTAGAAAAAATTAATTGTACAATCCAAGAAGGGATGCAACGAAATGATCAAATAGACTTAAAAGCAAAAGAGTGGATCCATGGATCAAAGAATATCAAGCCATAATAGAAGTGAATTCCAACCTTTTTGCAAAACACTAAAATAAAGAGTGATAACATCTTTATTTTGCATTAAATAGTTAAGGTTATATTCAAATAGTAGTAAGAATATAAGTACACAACTCTATCAAACTAGGAAGCTTGTAGTTAAAAAGATTATCGAACAAGGACAATTCATCTTTGTTACAATATAAGAGTTGAAAGCCTACCACGACTTCCCTTCCTCTCATGTACCATCCCTCCACATATTTTAAGTGAAGATGTACATTGCCCTCTCTGCCCTTTGAAAGATGCCATAAAGAGTGTGGCAGACTCTTAACTTTGCGCCCCCTTCAAACTATATTCCTCTTCAACTCGATAATGAAACCTACTAGTTTTTTAATATCGTACACTAATCAAAATTTACTTATAAAATTCTACATATCTATTTCTAGTTGACACTTTCTAAATTACACTGTTTATGCAAGAAAATGAACAAGGTCAAACCATGGTCAAGGTCAGACTCGAGACTCGCTTGACTCTGAGCACAATGAAAAGACCTACACAAGAGGGCAAAATCTCCGATGCTTAAGTCAGTAAGCAGTTCAAACTTAATAGCAAGTTTGAGGACAAATTTGGCACCTGGGGTAGGAATTATGCCCTCTATTTATAGGTGTGGGGTCCAACATACCTCACGACCGACGACTACCCTTGTCGGATTATAGGTCGAATCAATCGGGTTGTGTAGATCGAACCCGAGCAGATCGGTCCACCAGATAACAATATCAGTCAAGAAAATGACCAAGTCCCTCACCTCGGAATGTTCGAGGTGGAGCTACCAGATAATCTATATCCCTTTGGGTGAATGGATCGAATCCCCAGCGGAAACGATTTATCGCTTGTGATTCAACTCGTTATAGAAGATAGACGATACCAGTTTTCTAAAATAACAGAACATTTCTATTAAAGAAGAGGTTAAAGCCTCTTGGGAGGAAGAAAACAACTTACATTTGAAGACGTTGGCAACCTTTCTTCCTCGAGTACGGAGTTTGTTTCGGCATGAACAAACTAACCCAAAAGCACGTATCAAAACATTAGGCACTACCACCACGTTACCTTGCTATGTCTCAAGGATCAAGAGCGGATTGTGGGATCCTTTCTTTTGGGGAAGAAAACATACCGGAAATAACCAAAAGGTATTGTGAGAGAGAGATTTTTTGTGTTCCAAAAATGAACAACCAACCAAAACCACAAACATACGGTGGTTCTAAGGTATGAAGGAATGGAGACAGAGTGGGAATCTCCACCTCGTGGTGAATGTTAATAACATTTAACATAATTAACATTATAAATATATAATTTAATAATGAATTAAATTAAAACTATTTTAATTTAATTAATAATGAATTAAATCTTATTTAATTAATGAATTAAATCTTAATAATTAATTAAATATAATTTAATTAAACCAATAAATATTTCAATCATATTGAAATATACATTCCCACGTAACCTATAGTATTTAATATGAATCTAATTCACATTAAAATTTAACCTATAGTATTTAATATGAATCTAATTCACACTGAATCCTATTCACATTATGAATCCTATTCACATTATTCTCTCATAATATTTAGTTTTATAATGTATCATCATACATTATATTAAATTGTGTCATACACAATTAACTCAAATTCCCTTTAATTAAATTCGAACAATTCAAATTCCTCCCAAGAATTAATGCTCTTAATTACCCTTTATTAGCTAGTAAGGTGACCTAACGGACCTATAGATCAAAAGCTCCAACGTTACGAGATTAATTGGTCAAACTCATTAATCACCTTAATCAACATACGTTAACTACGGTTACTTTACTAAAAACCTGCAGCTGAACTATTCTCACGATAGAATATTTCTATGTCCATGGATATCGACCATTAATGGCAAGACAATCCTTCACGAGCGTTCGTAACCACAGATGAGTCAAATTACTGTTTTACCCCTATGTTACATCTTACTTCTTAAATACCACTGCTCCTCCAATGAAAAACGCGATTATGGTCCAACCAATAACCGGAAGTTCCTCTCGGGCCAGTGAGAGGGTGGGGCCCCTTGTTCAAGTCCCGAAATAAGCATTTAAGAGAACACTCGTCTACTCCCCTAAGGTCGGGGAGGAGTGAATTCCATCTGTGTAGTTATGTTCTCAGCTCCCCACTCAATCTCGTCCCCAAAATGGTGGGAATGTTGAGTCGGCGACTCAGACCACTCTCACCCATACAGATCAAAGAACTAGCCCTCATGGGCAGGAGTCCATAACTCACTCAGGATTGAGAATGAGTTGCCTCGCCATCCTATGAAATAACAACCTGTTAGTCAACGATGTTACATCTAAAGATTGGTTATTTCGTGGTCTGGTCTTATACAAACTCATCGTATAGGATACCAACACTCGCATGTCTCCACACGAACGACCTGAATCAGGTTCTCTGTAACATTTACAAAGTGGGTCGTATCCATAGTGTTGCTAGGATAAGGTACCCAGCCTTATCCATATACTATAGACCCTTTAGGTTATTCCCGGGACATTATCTGCTTGAATATCGAGGGTATATCAAATATATACTTGGTAGATATACTGTCCCGGTTGCATGACAATAACCTTGGATGTTTAGTTTATTGGATTTAGACAATGCATTGCTATGAATTCAACAACAAATTGACTGAATAAAACTTTATTAAATATAAATTTGTTTCTACATAAATACAAACTACGAGTTTAGGGCAACACAGTCAACATTGGGCGTATCAACGTCCTCCACTTGGCACGCAATTTCCTTCCCTAAACATTGGCCCCCTCTCTGTCAAGTTCAGGTCAAGTGGTAGAGAAGTTCTCTAACTGGGAAATTGGTCGATGTGGAGGCTTTCAAATTCAAGGTGAGAAAATATAGCTGTTTGCGAATTTGGGCGATTGAGATGACATCTGTAAATGCACTTGAGTTCTCCGTCGTTTGATCTTTCGGGAAGATCTCGATCGTCGCGTCTTGGACACGTGTACGTCGAAAGTGATTTTTCGGACCACTATAAATAGCCTCATGTCTCAGATCCACATTTTACGCTTTTTGAATTTTTGGAGACTAACCTAATCAGCTCGAACTTTGCTCTAGGTCAGTCTTTTCTTTTGCAATTTCATTTTTACTTTACTTTTGTCATGTTGAACTTGTCCAGTAATAGTTCGTCTAGTAGTTTAGATCGAACTATTGGCACCTTGTCTCTTGGGAAAGCCAATTCTAGCGAGGACTTAGTAAATAGGATAGATATCAAGCTCGAGGAGATAGAAAACTTCTGCTTTTCGGATGACGATGGTGAGGACAGTGATACCTCAACCTCGGGTCAGAGTTTGGATTTCCCTTGAACAATGCTTGAAAATTACCTTGGGCCTCCGTAGGCGATACCAAATCCCAGATAATATACGCCTGCGCTTACCTCAGGCTGGGGAAAGAGCTGACGATCCTCCAGAGGGATGGGTCACTCATTACTTGAAAATGTTCGAGTATGAGTTTTGATTGCCTGTACATCCCTTCGTCCAGGAGTTCTTAAGCCGAACTGACCTTGCTCCTTCTCAAGTGGCCCCCAATGGTTGAGGTGTTGTTCTTTCACTGCCCATTCTTTTTTGGCTTAAAGCTCGTGAAGTGGATGGTCTCGAGCTGCTTAGGCCCGACCAACTTGTTGCCTACTTCGAGGTGAAGCGAATTTCCAAGAAGCATAGGCGTTACTACTTGTGCGTGAGGAAGGCCGCAGGGGGTATCATTAAAGGTATAACCTCTATAGGGATAGGCAAAGAAGTGGTTTTACGCCTCAGGAGATTGGTTGGCGAAGGACACGTCCGACCAGCCCTTCTTCAACGTTCCGTTTAGATTTGGGAATTTAGTTAAGAGGCCGTACTGCCTTCCGTCTTTCTTTGTATTTATCTACCATCTCCTCGTTCTCGTAGAAGCTTCAAGACCCAACTCGGAGTTTGGTAGGTTCGAACTCGAACTATTTTTGCCTCCTTTTATTGTTGAATGTCCTCTTAACACATTTTGTCGTTGTAGCTATAGTGGCTGCTTTGCGAACGCTGTGAAGCGTAAGACCAATGGTGGGAGTTGCCAACCCAAGGTCGGGTCGAGCTCAAACCCTCAGGCTGCAGAGACCGCAAACAAGGTCGTGGTCAAGGTGGAGAGCCCTCAGGGACCTCCCTTGGGTGGGAAAAGAGCTCGTAGCACGTCTGTTGAGGCGTTAAAAGTTTTCTCCGAGGGAGATTCAGGGAAGTCGTTCTCCGAAGAAGGCTAATAAGAAGAAGAATAATAATACTTCATCGGAAGATGCTGTCTCCGAGGTGAGGTGGAGTAGTTTTCTGGACTTGACTAATGATCCATAAGCCAGGATGGGAGCTACCACTGATGAGATGTGGTTCCGCGTTTAGCCTTCCAGCTCCGACATGAAGGAAAAGGTCGAGTAGATCGGGAGTGCAAGCTACTCTCGATGCATAAGGCGTGCCACCAAGTTTGTCTACTCTCCTGGGTGGCCGTTCAATGCATGATTGACATTACTACCGAGGTGAGAGAGATCGACCTCGACCTTTTTCATTTCTCGATGGTTGGTACTACTTTCTAACTCTTATTTATTTTGTAAGCTCATGCTGTGGCTTGTCATACGAGTCTTATATTGAAGGCTGAGTTTGACAGGAGCGAGAAGTTGTTCGAGAAGGACATGGAGTCCATCTCTGTTGCTTTGGAATCTGCCGCCACTACCGAGGGCGAGCTGCAGGAGGTGAAGGCCGAGCTAAAGACTACCTAGGAGAAGCTTAAGCTCATGGAGATGGAGTTAGAGAAGAATAAGAAGACTCTTAAAGCGTCTCACACAGTTGTGAAAGGCCTTGAAGTTGAGAAATTTGAGCTCATGCGTCAGAACACTGACTTAGAGGAAAAGCTTGTCGAGGCGCGAACTAATGTCGAGAGATGGGAAGTCCGATTTCAAAATAGTGCCTTCCTCGAGGAGACCTTCTATAAGCATCCTGACTTTGATGGCTTTGCAAAGGACTTCAGTGACATGGTTTTCAAGTTCCTGATGAGGGGTGTAGCTGAAGTGGCCCCAAACGTTGACCTCGCACCCTTTAAAAAGTGGTACGCGGAGAAATGGACCGTGGTTCACATGACACTCCTGGTCCCCAAGACTTAGTGAACTGATACCTTAAGGAGTTGGACTTCGAGTACGAGGACGATGGCAAGGAGGACCTTACTCAGGAGGATGAGACTGCAGGCGCTTCTCAAAGGAAAAAGGTAGCTGCTCCTACCCCACCTGTCGTCAATTCCTCTCAAAAGGCTGGCATGGTCGACTCGCAAGAGATCGACCTTTTGGCCTCCTAAGGGGAACTTGGGTCACTTATAAGAAACCCTTGAGAGTTGGATCTAAGAACCTTGCTAACGAACAAGACCCATAGAACTCAATCCCAAAAACCCCGAAAACAAGTATGGAATCAACCCAAGGAAAAGTTTAAGAACAGATTTACCTTGATGATCAAGATCAAGAGTAGAGAAAACTTGTTTCAAAACTCAAGCTTCGAATTACTCCACAAGTTCACTTGATCAAGGCTACTTGAATGATTCTAGCATGCAATTCTAAAATACAAGAAATGCAAAGGAAAACAAGCTCTAGGCTTTTTGAAGCAAAATAGCAACCTTCATTCAATCATCAAAATCTGTTTTTAAAAGGAAACAAGATATGCTATTTATACCCTCCAAAACCACCCTAAAAGTAACCTAAAGGCATTTGAAAGGTTGTAACTCTCAGTTACATGATGGCCATAACATCCACTAGCTAAAATGTAACTTAAAACACATAAATGAAATGTTTAAAACTGAAAATATAATAAAAAGA
>NW_019104615.1:547122-565927 GCF_001995035.1 Momordica charantia
TGAGCCTCCAACCTTCCTATCCGCTCTGTCAAAGCCTCCATGCCACGAATCAATCGTTCCATAGTTCCTTCTAGTGCCTCTCTCCTTCGGGCATCGGGAATGGTATTATCTTCAGGATTGGACATGCTGCAAAACAAGTTAAAGTAACAAAAAATGGACCTCACAAGCACTCCCTCACGTGTTTCCACTCGTTAATGAATTTCACTCCTGTTTAACACTCAAAAAATGAATCACTCCCTCACAAATGCTCAATCTCACCCTCTCAGCAAAGTACACTCCAATATTGAAAAGTAAGCCGATGAGCAAGACTGCAACTCCAGTGATTAGATAAAACACACAAAGAAAACACTCAAATAACTTGATATAGGAGTAAATTCAAAACTCAAATTAGAAACAAGCTAAAGAAGAAAGTGACAGAATTGGAACATGATAATTAAGATGAAACAAGAAGTTCAAAAGACCAGAAAATGTAACTCTTGAACAATTAGGCTATTTTGAGAATTTATGGAGTTTAATTTAGCCTTGACAACGGATATGAGTTACACAAGAAAAACATCATGAGAATTGAAAAACAAGTTGCTGGAAATTAATTGAGACAATTGTAACCGCAAAAAATTTAATGAGTAACGGTTAGTTGTGGAAATAAATCAAAACATTATTGATATGATTTATTACCAACAGCTAGATTAACAAAAATAGGCAATTTCAACAGCACAACTCAGATTTAGCATGATTTGGAAGTAAAAATGTAAAGAACAAAGAAGAACACATGCTCTCGGGTATAGCAGTTTTCCAGAACAGAATATCAATTTTCAAACTTTTCATCCAGAAGCAAATTGAATCAGAAGATATGGAAGAAGACAAAGTTGTAGATAAGACAGAGATCTACAAACTCATAGAAGACAACAAGACGAAACGAATAATAGAAATGACACTTTTTTTGTATTTTAGATACGTGGACAGAATGTAACGAGATGAACAATAAGAACAAAAATTCCAAAACAAAGAACAAGAAAAGCAATACGAAAACGGAAACATATATCCGATCTAGAGCCTAGTGCTCTGATACCAAATGATAAGAAACCCTTGAGAGTTGGATCTAAGAACCTTGCTAACGAACAAGACCCATAGAACTCAATCCCAAAAACCCTGAAAACAAGTATGGAATCAACCGAAGGAAAATTTTAAGAACGGATTTACGTTGATGATCAAGATCAAGAGTAGAGAAAACTTGTTTCAAAACTCAAGATTCGAATCACTCCACAAGTTCGATTGATCAAGGCTACTTGAATGATTCTAGCATGCAATCTAAGGAAAACAAGCTTTAGGCTTTTTGAAGCAAAATAGCAACCTTCATTCAATCATCAAAATCTATTTTTAAAAGGAAACAAGCTAGGCTATTTATAGCCTCCAAAACCACCCTAAGAGTAACCTAAAGGCATTTGAAAGGTTGTAACTCTCAATTACATGATGGCCATAATATCCACTAGCTAAAATGTTACTTAAAACACATAAATGAAATGTTTAAAACTGAAAATATAATAAAAAGAGGTTTAAATCCGAGAATTGAAGTCTTGGTCACCCTTCAAAGTCTTTGTAACCTTCCAATTATAAATGAAGCTTCACTTGAAGTAGTTTGAAGTGTAGTTCCATTAATTGATGGATGATTTGCAATAAATGAAGCTTGAGATGCACTTAAGTTCATTTAATGCAACTTGAGTTCCTCGAATTGAACTTGGCTTTATTGAATGCAACTTGAGTTAAACTCCACTTCAACTTCAGCTCTTTTAAATGAACTTAGAGTTCATTTAATGCAACGCCTCCCTTAAGCTCTACTTGGAAGATATTCACTTGAAAAGTTCCATCACTCTCTTGATCATCCCTAGCCGAGCTCACCAAGTATTGAACATGAGAAAGTAAAGCTTGTTGTAGCTTCTTGGCTTTTGATCTCGTTATGGGTCCTTGAGGCATGACAATGGTGCTTCCTTAGTTCACATCAGTCACATCTCGGGCACAGCTGATCGGCCCCTTGGCTTTCACCTCTTTTTGCTTCTTTCTTGAATCTTTTTGTGTAATGTTTATGTGATCGGGGCAGGGCTCTAAGACATATATACTTTGGTCCTGCCACAGACTTTTTAATGCAATCATCTCTTTTCAAACATTTAGTTATTTTCTGCAATACTTCTTAGCTCGTTCCTAAGTATTATGCACATCGCACCTCGAACTAGAAAATGCTCGGCCCCCATTTAATTTCAAGTCGAACTTGTAATATAATAAGACATCGAATTAAATAAAACATGACACTTTATTATGGCTAGCCCTTGAAAATTTATACAAGTCCAATTAATTTGAACTATTTTATAATTCAAGGGTAATAACGTTTCAAGTGTTCTGCATTCCACGGATATGAGAGTAAATTCCCTTCGAGATCGACTAGCATATAGGTGCTTATTCGTGCAATGCCTTTAACCTCAAATGGTCCTTCCCAGCTTGGTTCTAGGGTGTTGGCATGCCTCTGAACTTTCCGTAAAACTAAATGTCCGACTTGAAAACTTCGAGGTCGAACTCAGGTGTTATAGTGTCTCGTAATCCGATTCTAGTACTCTACCAGGTGTAATCGAGGCCGGCCTCTACACTTGGGTAGTACAAATGTCGTGTCTGACTTCTCTAGCCAACTCCTTCCTTTTGTTTATGGATTGACCCCTACTTGGGCCTCCGAAAATGGTGTTGATGACTGCAGGTTGGTCATCTATCCGAGATGGTGTTCTTAAACGCCTCCTCTCGTCTTTCTTTTTTACCGAGCTCGATCTCGGCTTGCCTACAAACTTTTTGAAGTAGCCATCTTAAATCAAATCTTCAATTTGGCGCTTTAACTCGAAACAACTAGAGGTATCACGACCGTGATCTTTGTGAAAATGGTAGTACCTATCTCTGTTTCGCTTGTCAGGATCTCTTTGAAGTTTCCTAGGGCGTTTGACGAGCTTCTCCATCGTGGTCTCTTGAATATTAGTCAGGATCTCTGAGATTGGGATAGTTGTTGGGGTATAACGTTTGTAAGGTTGACCTCAACTGAAGCCTGAATCGGAACCCCTATGATCTGATCCACCTTGGGAGTACTGGGAAGCTGACCCTTTGTCTTTGGACTTGGAATCTGATTTCTCCTTTTCTTGATGATTTGATTTCTTCTGGTTGGACATCTTCTTTGTTCGACTTGTCTTGGTTCGAAGCCATTCTTGGCCTTCTGCAAGACCTCAGTAAAGGTAGCTGGTGCTTCTTCTCCCAACTTGACCGTCAAAGTGTCATCAGTCAAGTAGGTGAGAAAGTAGCACATGGCGGAGTCGTCCGAACAGTGTGTGACCTTCTGCTGCTCCTCCTAGAATCGGGTCATGTATTCTCTTAGTGTCTCGCCTTCCTTCTGTGAATGGTGGCGAGATGGATGTCTATCTTTCTATTGTAATGCTGAGAAGAGAACTAGCTTATGAATTCCTTCCTCAGCTGACTATAGGTCGAGATCGACCTTGCAGTAGTGTTCTATACCATAGCCAAGTACTTCCGGTTAAAGCTATCTGGAATGCTCAGCACTTGATGGCATCAGATGCCGCTTGGAAGTCCATGAGGCCCTCAAAGACCTCAACATAATCTTTTGGGTCATTTGACTCATCGTAAGGCTTCATGGCGGATGTCTTGAATTTGGCAAGGATGGGTGCCTCAAGGATGTCCGAAGTGAACGACAATTCGCCCATTTCGCCATCGTCAAACACACTTTCTTTCTTCTCGTACTTTTGTTTGAAAGTCTTGATCTGAGCGTCAAACTTGCTTTTCATTAGGTCGAACTCTTCCCTTGTAATAACTCCTTCAGGTACAATCGGAGTGTAATGAGATTCATCATTCAAGTTCGAGTTCTTCTACGAACAAGAAAGAGAGACGTCCATACCTCAGAAGGCAGAGTTCTTCTTCTTCTTATCGATGAGAACTTTCCTTAAGTCGTCCTCCTGACGACTATAATTGGCCCCATCATTATCGACAGGGTGTTGATCGTCATTCTCTGGGTGGAGAGAAGGATCCCTAGTCTCGCCTTCGTAGTGCTGGTCCTCCCCATCCCCTTGGATCCGTGATTGGGATCCTGTGCGATTGGCTCGCATTAATTTGTTGTAAGTCTCCTCCATAGTGCACACCCGAGTACGCATGTCATCGAGCTCGCGCTAGAGGGTGGCAATATCCTCTGGATCTACCACTTGAGAAGACTTACGCGCCACCTTATTAGATGTTCCAGCTTGACAAAGATGGGTCTTGCTCGGTTACGGATGAGTCGGGGGAATGGACGGATTCACGTTGTGGGCAGATGTGTGAGGCGGGTCGTCGGCCTCGCGATTCCCCTGAACCTGATCCTCCACGGCCTTGGTGTTTACTTCATGTCTGGGCCATTGTCGCCATTCAGAGCTCGGCGACTAGGATGACTTGGTGTTTCAACTGAGTTCATTGGTTGAACCATCTCAGATATTTGGTAATGAGAATGACTTGAAATGTCGCTCCCCACAGACGGCGCCAAATGTTTATGCAAGAAAATGAACAAAGTCAAACCTTGGTCAAGGTCAGACTCGAGACTCGCTTGACTCTGAGCATAATAGAAAGACCTGCACAAGAGGGCAAAATCTTCTATGCTCAAGTCAGTAAGCTATTCAGACTGAATAGCAAGTTCGAGGAGATATTCGATACCTGGGGTAGAAATGAAGCCCTATATTTATAGGTGTGAGGTCCAACAAACCTCATGACTGGCGGTTATCCTTGTCGGATTATAGGTCGAACATGTCGGGTTGTGTAGATTGAACCTGAGCAGATCAGTCCGCCTGATAACAATATCGATCAGGAAAATGGCCAAGTCCCTCACATCGGAAGGTTCGAGGTGGAGTTGCCAGATATACCTCTTTGGGCGTATCAACGTCCTCTACATGGCACAACAATTTCCTTCCCCAAACATATACACCTCAGCTACTAATCCACATAGAATGACAAAAAAGAAGAAAAAGAAGACTCCATAACTAAAAGAAAGTGGAAACTTACCACATCAAAATGCACGTTTTGGATAAATTGGAAAAGTCACTTGATTTATTAAATAGAGTTTGATGGGTTAATGAGCTGAGATTATGAGGCTAATTATAACGTCCTAGGCCCAAGATTTGGAATCGGATGCGGTACCTAATTGTCCCGATATTTCCTTGCATCCCCTAAGACACCGTCTTCATCTAAGATACTTAGGTGGTTGCCCGACCCAAGATTGTTCCAAACCAAACACGCTTGATTTTGGAGTTCTTATGGTTGAGCCATTAAAAAGGAAGGTGCACCTTATTGATATAGGGAATGACTATAAATTATTTTAAGCTTTTATTAACCATGTTACATGATCTCAGGATTCCTATCAGTCGGATGTGGTATCGGTTTATCCATGTACCTCTCCTCTCTAATTAGACGTTATACTAAAACCTACATGAGTTGGCAGTTGACAACAAAGCAATTGATACTTAGATCTAAACATAAGTTTTGGATTTTGGGTTTTGAGAAGCATGTACTTCAGACTTTGATAGTGAATTGAGTTCTTAGAAAAGCATTCTTGTTATTCCAACTAGATCCTAGGAAATATTATTAAAGCAGATAGAATCATCATGTGAAAAGTCTGAGAGGTTTAACTCCTAACATATTATTAAAGGGAATAAAACCTGTTATGAGGGCAAAAAAAAATTGGACTACTCGAGAGCAGCTGATAAAACTCAATTATACAAAATGTAAAACGTGCTCTATTAAGTTAAAATGGAAGGAAGAATGCAATAGAAAATCACTTGTTCGACAACCTGACAGCTTGTCGAAACCAACTTCTTGATAACAAAATAGGCCTAATGAAAGCCTAGGAAAGTGAAGAAAGAATAAAGACATTCATATTATCATTAGGGGTGATATAAGCCCCAATCGGTGTCATGAGTTTCTCCAATTTTGATCTAATTTAGAAATTTGGTAGTACCTCACAGAACTACTTCTTTGACTTTTGAACTAGAAGTAGATGATAAGATGAAGTGAAAAGTAGCAAAAATTTTTATTTTTTCGATTTCCTAGGATAGAGAATGGCAATTAGTTGCTCAATAAGAATGGAGAGAGAACAAGCATTTTAAGAATACTTTCCAAGGTGGAGTGGGTAGGACAAGAAAGAAAGAAGGCTGAAAAATGACGATGGGAAGACCTAGAGGAACACAAAATCGTAAAAAATTAAGCGGTGATGAAAAAGTGGAAATCCTACTTCTCTTATTGAGAATTTTAATAGCACTTTGTAAAAATGCTCTATTTAAAAGCTATTCATGATAAAGTCATTAGTCATAGTGGGGAAGTTTAATAGTAAGGGAAGAAAGAAGTATGAAAAAGGTTGGGTTAAATATTAAAAGTATGTTGAAATAAAAGCATACTTTTAATGTTTGTTATTAACCGACATTAAAATGCCTCCAACAATGTCGGTTTCAGACCATCATTAGAAGCTAATTTTATTTTCCTTGAAATAAGTGTGTTTTTCCTCTGTCCATCATTGTTTCCTTTGTATTTTTATTTTTGACTATCATTAAAAGTCGTATTTTGAGGTTGCTAGGAGATCTGAGAGACAAAGGATGCACAGGGTAACTGCAGATGGTTCAGAGCAAGACTTGAAAAAATCAATAGCATTGACAACCAGGACAGATCAGATGAGTCTGTCATCAGTTCAAGTACAATAGTTGGGAAGTAGAGGAAAGGATAAGGGGAACAACTTAGCGAGGTGTTCAACAGGTTGTGGGTTTCAAGCCCCAGCTGTAAGACGGAATAGCGAGCTGATGAAGTCGCATAGGCGAGTGGCATCGTTGCCAGGGATTGATTCAACTTTACACTTTATGTTTTTGCTTAAGAAAATATGTGCTAGAAAGATTTCTTTTAACTACTGATTAGTGAATCTTGAAGGTGAATGCACGATCTACAAGGATTGAAATATCTACTAGACAACGAGATCCCAATAATTTTGGGAGGTCTTTTCTATCCACCGGTAGAGCACTAATAGATGTGCAGAATGAGGAGCTTACCATGAGAGTGAACGATCAACAGGTTACATTTTCTGTTTTTAATTCTGTTAAATTCCTTGCTGATGTAGAAGAATGTTCTCTCTTAAGACTTGCAGATGACGTGCTGAATAAGGAAATACAAAAGAAGACCTTGTTGGATCGCTTGGAGAAAGAACTTACCATAGCCTACGAACATGTAGGGGACACTGTCGATGCTGGAGCATCTCAATCCACAGGCGGCTCTAGCGATGAAGAAGAAGAAGATTAACTGAGGGGAGTTGGTTTCCCCTCTTGACATTTTATTTTCCATGCTGGTTTACTTTTTGTCTTTTTTATATTTGATTGCATGTTTTAGATTAGTGTCTAATTTCTAGTAGTTGTTAGTTTGTCAATTCATAGGGTAGTTTGCTTTTTTTTCTTAGCTGCACTCAGTGTAATTCAATGAAATGAAAAGAAAAGTAAAGTTGAAAAATGAAAGGTCCAATGTAGAATGGTCTGATAATGTATGCTATTTTCGATAAACTTTTGCCTTTGATGTTTGATCTGTGGGAATTTACCAAATTTCTACTCTTGCTATAGTCAGAAAGGAAAGATACAATTCTTGCCCTTTTTCTAAGGTCCTTTAAAGTAGTATAGGATAGCTTCATTTTGCTAGTATCCCATGGCTGCCCTAGAAATTTAACCTTAGCAGAATTTCAAGGGCTGAGTATCTCTTTCCAACTTGCCAGCAAGCTACTGAATTTAGGAAAAGTAGCAAGAATTCACCCTTCTAGAAACAATCATGATAGGCAGTATTCCATATACCGTTTTCATCTATCATATCTTCATTTTAAGTTTGGGGGAGCTTTGTCCTTATTTATCCGATATCATTCACCAAGCATTGAGAACAATGCTTCGCTTTAAGTTTGAGGGTGAGGGACTTTCATTTTAATGTATTCATTCTTGTAATTCCCTTTGCAGTGCATTCATTTGTAGCTATGCTAAATTTTTGGCCCTGTAATTCAGCTTTAATTAAAAAAAAACAACATTTCAAAGAGCTATAGGTCAGGAATGGCTAGTAGCCCATAGCTGTAAGCTAAAGTCAGTAGCAAGTTAGCAAAATTAGGAGACTGTTTGTTAGTCTGAGAAAAGAAGTTGGGGGACTTTTCAAAGGCTGCCAAGGGTGAGGGTGAAATTAAGTGGTCAGATGTGAATAAAGCACCTTAGTCTTAGTGCAAAAGTTGTTTGATTCCCTTCTGGTTTGATGCTTGAGTAGATTGAGAAACATTTACCCACCGTAATGGATCAGGCAATTGGTGAAATTGTTCGCATGCATTGTTTTTCCATTCTATTGAAGTGTAGGGTAGTATTAGCATTGCTTGGGGACAAGCAATAGTTCAAGTTTGGGGGTGTGATAACTCTCCAAAAGATAGTTATTTGTGCAATAACTTCATATAAATTAGCTAATGATAGCCACATTAGCACTCATTTTACACTGATTTTGTGCAAATAATGCTTTACATTCATTAACATCTTTACCTTAGTAGACAATGCTGAGAGTTATGAAGAATTGCCTAATTTTGAATGTTACGTTGCAGCATTGTTGATACTGCATCATCGGAATAAAAAAAACAGAGTTGACATTTACAGCATTTACTCGAGAAATTACTGTAGTAAAATATCTTATATGCTGAGTTGGGCCCATTTTCTCATTTGTGTTGCCCTAAAATCAAGAAGGGTATAAAAGCTTGCATTTGAGGGGTGCCTCCAACACTCCTCATCCCATCACTTCACTGTCACTACACAAAAGCTCCCAAGAAATTGTTGAAAAAGACAACAAAGAGAGAAGTGCTGCTGCTATTCTTCATTTTCTTCTTCTTCTGTACTCTTAAGTGTATCAGTTTTGTATTTTCTTCTTCTCTTTTCTTGAATTGTATTGAGTAGCTAAGTTTGTTTGTAAGGGGGAGGATGTTGTGAACTTGTTCTTGGGCTATAAACTTTGTTTTGGCTTTGATGATGATATATACTGAGTTGAAGTTGTTTTTAACGTTTTATTTTCAATGTGCTTGGCCAACATATTGGGATATCTTCTTATTAACTCTTGGAAAATTGTAATAGAAAGTGTTTGGCTTAAACTCGTGCTAGATCTATTGAGTTTAGAGTGTGGGTACTTAGGAATAAGGCTCACCTAGCAAGGTTATAAACTGAGTATATATGCTGTCAAGTTTGTCTAAAAACATGAATAGCAGAAAATCTGGAAATCTGGGAAGATTTCGTGTCTGCTTGGTCAGTATATCAACATCGTTAATACTGTAGCATCGTTAGAGTAGCCCATAAAAAGTCACATAAAATCTTCCCCCTTACCCTTTTAAATATCAGTAGTTAACCTCTTGTTTGCATATTTTTCTTTAATCGATTTGGTTTTGCTTATTTATGCCTTGTTTTTAATTATCAAATCAGGTATGCACTATTTTGTTTGAGTTTCTTTAGTTTTTCTTGTTGAAAACATATTTTGTTAATTTTTTTATTTTCTTAAGTAATTTTTGAAGTGTTTAGTTATCAATCCCTGTGGATACGATCTTTTTATCACTTGCTACAACGGTTGTGTACACTTACATAAAGGATTCTAAACCGCAACAACAGCGAGTGAGTGCATTGAAGGAGAAGACTACATTTGGTACTGAAGTCAAGGGCAATGTCTCTAGAAAGGCAACGAACTTGGGTGAGAGCACCAAGTCATCAGGGAAATCTTCCTTAAGAGGTTGTTGGGTTCGATCGAGAAAGAAAGCTAGGGAAACCACTTAGATCGAGTGGGAGCACGTGGTTGTGTCTCTAACGTCTGGGAGACCAGACCGCGTAGGATTACCCAGTCTCGGGACAATCACAGATAGAGCCTGGGTAAGGCCGAGCAGTGCAGATTAGTTCGTTGATAGAGTAGAACTGTGCCTTGACAGAGGTTGTCAAGAAGATGATGGTACACTATTGATGCAATGAGAGATAAAATTATCGCTTTGTCTCCAAGTGGGAGATTGTTAGGATTGGTGGAGCCAAAACGACGTCGGAACGAGCTAGGGATGAGTCGGGATCAAGCCGGGACGCATTGGGGTCGAAGTAGGGATGGAAAACAGGAGAAGCGGTCGCTACAGGCCGGGAGAACCGAAGTTGTAGCGTCGTGCGTTGTGGCGTTGTCAAAGGGGTGCAGGCATGATTTTTCTCCGTCCATAGTGCCATGACGTTGTTTCAAGTTTATAAATACTGCAACTTCGGGTTTTAGGGTTTACCAACCGAAAGAGGGTTTTTTAGCAGCCTTTTTGAGCGGGTTTTGGCAGCAAATCAGTGGCAGCGGCTTGGGCATTGACATAGGCATTGGGGCTAATCAAGATCAACACATTTGGGGTGATTAGATCTTGATTTTTGTGACTTTTTTATTCCTGTTCCTAAGTATTAATTGTGTTAAAATACTTAGAAGTTATGAGGTTTTTGTTGGGACCTGTAAGGGATATTTTTTGGAAGGGTTTTGTATTCCAATCCTTAAACAATTATTAGTGAATTACCCACATCTGAGTGGAAGACTTGATGTAGCCCTTAGTGGTGAACCAATATAATTTGTTGTATCGTATTCTTGTGTTTTTATAGTTTTCTTCCTATTTGCATATTTGTTGTTGTGTTTGGATATTTATATGGAAGGGGAAATTATACAGGACTGTTAATTTCCCAATAGAACTTTCCAAATAGATTGCTTCATAAATATGCTAAAGCTAAGGCCCCAACTCCCCACGAAACATAGTAGCAAATACTTTTAATGTAAACATGTAACCCGTTTGGTTTTTCGATGTGAGCTCTCGAGATCATAGCGAGTAATGCAATGCATAGCAATGAGGCTCTTGTAGCTGCTGTCATCTTGAGGTTTTGTCTTTAGTGTCTTGGAAAGAAAAAGCGTAAACCAGTGGAGGCACAAGGCCAAAAAACAGAAACGTTACCGAAGTCATTATGTAATGGAGAAGATAATACAATCCACCTTCCAATACTTCTTTGCATCCTTTATGTCCCTTTGACATATTCTTCTTAAATCTCTGTAGCTGTAAATTTATGGTCAATAAAGAATTTAGTTTTAAATTTTATATAAGATTTTCCTAACACTTCTTTTGAGATTTTCCTAACACTTTTTTTTTAAGTTTTAATAGGGCATTGTATGTTTAGAAATTGTTTCAATTACAATCCAACCTAATAATACCATTGAAATTTATCAACATAATGTTGGGATAGCTCAGTTGGGGGAGTGTCAGACTGAAGATCGTGTGTTTGATCCACGCTCACTGCATTATTTTTCAATGGGAAAATGATAAATTACTAAATATAGTTATTTGAAACAATAATTTAACTTATTAACTTGTGTTTCTTGCCATCGGAAAATTTTGCATTTACCGCTGTGGTTGTAATCATTGTTCTAAATTTCGTTCGATGTGTCGACGTCGACATGGAGGTAGAAAGTCGTTTTTTTCCATGTCGTCGACGTGTCGAGGATATGTTGAACGAACATGTTGCTCGGGTTTATTTATTTATTTTTTTTAACTATTTGATTTGATTTTGGTTCTTTTCTTTTTCTTCCTGCCACACATTGATATTATTGTCTTTTTCTTTCATTTTTTCTTCCATGAGTGAAGCAATTTTGAAGGAATTAAGGTAGATGAAAATGGTTGCAGTAAAACAAACCTGCAATTGGAATAACCTAGAAAGGAGATGAAGTTGCTACATAGAGAGCTTGAATGATTAGATATAATTTTGAAACTTACCTGCAATTTCAAAAGTTTACCTTCAAGAACGTAAGCGACCTTCCAAAATTGGAGTAACGAGTTCAGAAGTTCAGCTGGAGACCAAGAAAATAGGCTCCTCCATCTTCTCCGACAATTTGAGAGTCAAATCTCCAACGGGTCTCTCTTATGAACACTCTAAATCTCATAGTTATGTGAATTGTGAAATCTCAATTCTAAGAACAGATAGAATTTGGATAAAGATCCATCGTATCCCATCAGGAATAGGAAATTCGCTAAGGAAGTATTTTTATTTTTTAAATTAATCCATAAATTAATTTAAAGTTTATAATTGAATTAAGAAAAACAATGTTCGTTGTCAATTTAGTCCTTAATTTATGAGCAATATTATTTATTTATTTGTATTTTCTATTTCTTAATTTTTTTAACTTTTTTTTTACCTACTTTTCTCTTCTTCTGGTCGCCAATGGTATATGGGGAGTCTTTGGAGGAGGAAGACAATAAGGAAACCGAAGTGATCTATTAATCTGCTAATAAGTCGTTTAAAATGGCAGTTCCATCTATCACTTTATTTTTAAGTATAAAAAATCTAACAAAATCTTAAAGAAATCAAACCATCGATTAAAAAAATAAATATAAGTAACCAAATCTTAAAACAAACAAATAAAAAAAATAAATTTAACTCGTTGTTATTAAATGCATAGTGTAGTTTAATGGTGTTATTTTCGGTTGTGTCACCGTCGTCCATGTCGTCATTGGTTGCTCAGTCACCCTCGACATTCAGAACTCCCGTCTTCCAGCATCGACGTGAATCGTGGGGAGAGGAGATGGGAAAAACGGGATAGAAGAAATTACGAGGGCAAAAGATGGGGAAGGGAAGACGTATTGAGCAAAGCTAGGGAGAGAATTTTTTCCTTCTTCGTCTTCTTTTGCAAGTAAAATAGAGAAAAAATGGAGAGGAGAGAGGAGAGAAGACGGATTGAGCAAAGCTAGAGAGAAATTTTTTTCCTTCTTCGTTTTTCTTCTGCAAGTAAAAGAGAGAAAGAAATGGAGAGGAGATGGGAGAGAGGGGAGAGGAGAGAAGATAGAGAGGGGAGAGGAGAGAGGAGACGAAAAGGGAAGAGAAAATAGAGAAATTGAACAAAAAATAAGGATGACAATTGCAAATACATACACAAAAATGATGTCAGTGGTTAAGAAAACATAAACTTTTGAGGGTGGGGACATATAACAAAGTGGACCGAGATTTGTTTCTTTCTCTAAATTAATAATCTTTTTTTTAAAAAATATGTTTTCAAATTAACAAATTTAAAAATATAACCCCTCCCATTCTTTCTCTCGCTCTCTCTTTTGTGTTTTTTTTTCTCTCTCAGTCCAATCTATTGTGAAATATGACAACAGTAGGACCATCTGTAAATTGAATTTAATCTCACAATGACACATATATCGCCAAAGAAGAAGAAAGTTTTGTAGAGACAATAAGAGAAGAAGAAAAATAGTTGTCTAATAGTTGCCTAAGATTGAAAGAGAAGAATGAAAAAGAGAAAAAGAAAGAAGAAAAGAAAAAAAAAGAAAGAATGAGTTAATGGAAAAAAAAATAGAGATAAAGAAAAAACAGTTCTGGAAAAAGAAAGAGAAGATGAAAAAATAATGGGAGGAAGAGGGGAAAGAAAGAGACACAGGAAAGAAAAAAAATAAGAAGGAACAATGTGTAATTTGACATAAAAATAACATAAAGGAAGAGTTTGAAAAACATAAGTCTTAAAGAAAGGATGAGTCGGCCCAAATTCCCCATATTTCTCCAATTTTTTTATTACTTTTTCTCCCTTCAAATTAAAATATTATTGGTTGTAACATTATATGCTCGTCAGCGTTTGTTGATTGTAACATTATTGTTGAATCTTAAGAAACCTATTTAAAAACAATTGTTAAATAAATACCCGAAAATCATCCTTTCTATTATAAACTTTAATTAAATATTGTAGATTCCCAAAGGTTAGAGCTTCGTGTCCAAATTAAAAGGTGTATTAATGGCCTTGCTCCATGTGTTTATTACATAAAAGCTCCATGTGCCTAATTTCTTTCCACGTGCTTAGTGTCCTAATCCATATGTAAAATTTACCTATGCCTCAAGTGTTCAATCCACAATATTCTATGTATCTTGTTGATGCTGGGATTCTAGCAGACCGATTCTCTCTGCTTCGCACACCAACTCGAATACTTCGGTACCAAATACCTACAAAACCGAACAAAAACCCTAACTTGGTGTGACTTCAGTCACACTGGCTCCAATACCTAAGTTAGCAAAAGGAGAGATCACTAAACAAGTAAAACACTTGAGAGTGTGGTTTTGACTTACCGTCAAGGGGTGACCCCCTCCCTATTTATAGTCGATTCGCCCTCCCTAAGGTTTCTCAGAAGCCAACCCTAGATTTGACATTCGTGGGCTTTGGGCCGGGATGCCTTCATCATCGGTAGAGAATCGGGAATTGGGCTCGGCTTTGGGATCCGAACGTCACATACTTGAAACAGGGATCGAGAGGGAAAAAGGAAAGTGCCGAGGGCCTAAGGCTGAGAAGGGGTTGGCGCTGAGGCGGGGTTAGCCCCTTGTTAGGCCGACCTCCGTGTCTTGGACTGACTCTACCTGTCGATGGTCCCGATTGTCCTTTTCGATGTAGTCGTATTGCTTTATACATAACATGTTTCATTTCTATCCATCATTACTGTGAATTTGATACATCTTATGTTGTCCAAAATGGCCTATAAATAGGGCATTTTGTGGCATGTGAAATTGAGGGGAAAATCAAAGGAAAGTTTGGAAGTTCTATTTATATTTCTATATTATTTTTACATTTTGTCTAATTTGGTAGTCTCCTATTTTTCGTGTACTGAGGTGCTTCATTTCATCCCTCAATTTCACAACACGTTATCAGCATGAGCCTCTGACATTTTTCATCCTAAAAGTAGGTCTAAAGTGTCACCATGACAAATCTTACTAAATCAAGGTTTGTGCCTTTGATGTCAATGACAATAATTATTTGTCATGTATACTTGATGTCTAGATTCATCTAGATGTCATGAACTTGGGAGAGACCGTTAAAGAAGGAAATAAGACTTCAAATCAGGAAACAGCGAAGGCCACGATTTTCCTTCGTCTCTATCTGACAGTAAAAGATCCCATGTTTTATGGCAGAATTTGAAAGAGAGGTATGATCATTAGAAAACGATTATTCTTCCTAAAACTCATTATGAATGGATGCACTTCATCTCCAAGATTTCAAATCAGTAAGTGATTACAATTCCACTTTATTTAAAACTAGTTCGAAATTGCCATTATGTGTAGAGAAAGTTACTGATGTGGACATGTTAGAGAAGACATTTTCTACCTTTCATATCTCGAATATGCTCCTATAGCAGCAATATCAAGAGAAATGTTTTAAAAAGTATTATGAACTTATATTATGTCTTCTCGTGGTTGAGAAAGATAACGAGTTATTGATGAAAAATCATGAATCTCGACCACCTGAAACAACAACATTCCCTAAAGTGAATGTTGTGGATTTTAACAATCTTGGTCGAGGTCGAGGTCGAGGTCAAGGTAGAGAGCGTGATCGCTGCAGAGGAAGAAATAATTATTCTTTTCGTGGTGACCGTTATAATTGAAGAGAACCATACGAAATGGTGATCATAAAGGAAAAACCCCACAAAATCAGAGTTCTAAAAATGTTTAACATAAATGCTTCTGATGCGGAATGATTGGACATTGAGCATGTACCTATTGTACGTCAAAACACTTAGTTGATCTCTATCAAGCTTTCCTGAAAGAAAAAAGGGGGAATGCGTAAGCAAACTTTGCCTACCAGGATAATGATATACTCGACCCGTCCAACATGACAAATTTGGATGTGGCAGACTTCTTCGAATCTCCTGAAGAGAACATCGGCACAATTGATGGAATAGTTAGTGCTTCTTTTGATTTTATGAATATCCATAATTAATTTTGTTTTTTTTTAATCATCTATCTTTCATGTTTTTTTAGCTAAGGTTTAACTTTAATATTCCAAGTTTTTTTCCTTCTGATTGTAATTATTTTGTTTAATGAATAAGCATGAACAATTTACATATATGGAGGACTAAACAATGAGCAAGGAAGACATATGTCTTGCAGACAATGCAACTATGCAAATAATACTTAAAAGTAAAAAATATTTTTCCAAATTTACAATGCTAGAAGCAAAAGTGTGAAGAATCATAGTCCTCGTAATCACAGAAAACACAATCAATAGTGAATAAGTTAGTATAAGATGAAGAATCACACAAGAATTTAAGTGGTTCGGATACCAGTTTGGTATTCCTACATCTACTGTACAACAGCCACCATAAGAACTTTTATTATCAAGGAGAAGAACGTACACAGATCAAATGAAAAATACAGGGCAAAAGAAAATCCCCCAAGAGAGCTTCAATCCCCTCCCACTCACAGGTCCTCTCTCATATTACACAAAGCTCATACCTCTCTCTCACCCCCATTCCAGAATCTTCTTCTGTTTTATAATCTCTCTCCCTTAACCTATTTGTCACGTGTTATCAGCTGCAGAAAGAATATTTTTGGTTATGATCAATTCTTTCCTATTTCCTCATATCCCAGCTTACGTGTATAAAAAAATCCACGTATTTATGAGTCAGCTTAAGAATGAGTCACATCACAAATCTCCACCTTGGATCATTCTTGTTCAAATGGTGGTCTGTTTTTTTTTTTTTTTTTTTCTAATTCTTGTTTCCTCATGCTGGATCAAAGTCCTTGACTTGGATCTTTAATAGGTGACCCATGAGCTTTGATGAAGTTACAGACTTGGTAAGAATGTCTGCTGGGTTGTCATCAATATGAATCTTTCGCACTTCTACTATTCCCTTTGACACTACATCTCTTATAAAATGCAGTTTAATATCTATGTGCTTTGTTCGTTCATGGTACATGGGATTCTTAGTCAGGTGTATTGCACTTTGATTATCACAGTACACTCTTATTGTTTTCTGCTCAATTCCCAACTCATTAACCATCCCTTGTATCCATATACCTTCTTTAACAGCATCTGTGGTTGCAATATACTCAGCTTCGGTTGACGAAAGAGCTACAACATGTTGAAGAGAAGACTTCTAGCTTACTGTATTTCCAAATATTTTGAAATTATATCTCGTCAGTGATCGTCTCTTATCCAAATCACCAGCAAAGTCTGAGTCTACAAACCCAAGTATTGGGTCATCTTTTGATTTATCCTGTGTAAACAACAATCCAAACTGAGTTGTGTTTTTCAGATACCTCATAATCCACTTCACTACTTGCCAATCCTCTTTTCGAGGTGAAGCCATATATCTACTGACCACACTAACGGAATGGGACAGATATGGTCTTGTACACGTCATGCAATACATAAGACTGCCTACTGCACTTGAGTATGAGATCTTCTCCATCTGTTTACATTCTTCTTTCACTTTTAGGTGAGTGGTCCAAGGTTAGCTTGAAATGAGTTCTTAAAGGTGTACCCCTTTTGCTTCTTGCATTCCATACTTTGTCAAGACATTCTCTATATATCCCCTTTGATTCAAGAAAAGTTTCCACCTCTTCTGTCTCTCAAAATTTCCATACCTAGAATTTCCTTTGCATTTCCTTGGTACTTCATCTCAAATTCCTCAATAAGACTAAGTTTTAAACTTTGAATTTCTTCTTTATTATTTGAAGCCACTAGCATATCATCAACGTATAGCAACAAATAAGTTCCTAGCTGATTTTGACTCCATTTGTAATAGACACAAGAGTAAAAACTACTTCTTTCAAAGTTTTTATTGAGCATAAATTCATCAAATCGACAATACCATTGTCGTGGGGACTGTTTCAAGCCGTATCGGGATTTTTTTAAAAGACATACTTTCCCTTCACTTCCTTTTTCTTCAAATCATTCAGGTTGATCCATTAGGATTTTCTCCTCTAAATTTTCATGCAAGAATGCTGTTGTGACATCTAACTGTTCTAATTCCATGTCATATTGAACAACTAATGATAGTAGAATTCTTATAGATGCATGTCTAATTCCAAGAGAATAAATTTCATTGAAGTCTATGCCTTCTCTTTGTGTGTAACCTTTTGCAACAAGTCTTGCTTTAAACTTCCAACCTTCACAATTTCCTGGAAGTTCCTTCTTTTTAAATATCCACTTATTTCCCACTAGTTTATGACCTATTGGTCTTTCTACTAGTGTCCAAGTTTCATTTTTCCTCAGAGAATTTAACTCACTTTCTGTAACGCCCCAGGATTTTATATAACATCCTAGGCAACGCTAAATAATTCACCTGGCTAACCTTAACTCTAAACACGAGATAAGCAACTCCCTGGGAAAATAATTTAAATGAAATAAAGCTTCGACCCCCATACGTTCTATCAGAAATATAAATGTCATAAACTGTCAGGACTTCACCCTCCGTGGGCAATTTAAAAACAACATCTCATATTCGCCTCAGTGGCAAAAATTCTTAAATAAATAAAAACAACCGTACACCTAAACTCCAACGACAACAACGACGCGTTTACCAGCAACATCCATAACAAATAAAGTAGTTCTAAAGAATACAAAATTTCCTCCGCGGTTCACACCTAGCAATAACATAAATCTCAATGCTACTCGTACACAACGACCCTTCCCTCTATCCTCACTAACTAAGCTAGTGATCCTTCCTCGGTCAAGCCCTCTCCATGTCATCACCGCGGTCGACCCCGTTCACACCTGAAAACATATAAGGGTACAAAGGGGGGTGAGTACATGAGGTACTCCGTAAGTAGCACTTCCTAACTAGTACAAAAATCATGCTCACAGTCACGACATAAAGAACAAAACAATAGCAAGGCAATCAAATAAGCAGTGAGAGATAGCGAACAAATAACTTGACATTTAGAACAAAACAATAGCAAGGCAATCAAATAAGCAGTGAGAG
>NW_019104615.1:567675-586014 GCF_001995035.1 Momordica charantia
CGCCGTACCTGCTGCTGCCGACGCCCGCGCCTGCTGCTGTCCCGTCGTCGGTACTGCTTCGTCGGAGAAAGAAATCCGGATTGGAGGGGGGCTGGCGGCTTCAAACGAAAGGGGAGGGTGGAAGAAGATGAGGAAGGAGAACAAGCTGGGCTAGGGTTGTTTTGTTTTAAATTCCCCTTTTCCTTTTGTTTTGCAACATAAACCCACTTGGGCTAGTTTCTTTTGTTTAAGGCCCATTTACCCAATCACACCTTGTTAACAAAACCAATAATATAAYTTYGTAGTTGATCCAATGGCCCARAGYAAGTGTCACATAGCGGAATCCGTAATAAACATAACYTAATAAATACTACACGCTACTAACTCACCACTAAATCTGTAACAATACACACTAGCCGAGATGCCACACTAAAATTAAATAAAGATCACTGATGAATCAAATAAAATAAAAAAATGAAATAAATCAATAAATCAATAAATAAAATCCATTTTGTTATAAAATTTCCCGGAACTCGGGGCAAGCTAACCTGAGTAACGCAGGGCGTTACACTTTCAATTGCTTCTAACCATCTATCTTTACCCTTGCTTTCAAGAGCTTCAGTTAATGTTTTTGGTTCATCTAGAGTTATCTCTTCAGCTATAGATAAAGCATAAAAAGTTAAGTCAGCATGGCCATACCTTATTGGAGGTCTGATATTTCTCCTTGTTCTGTCCCTCGCAAGTTGGTATGTATCAGCAACATCAGAAGATTCTTCTAATTGGGGTTCGATGTTTACCATCTGTTCAGTTTCATCGGTTTTAGTGAGTTCTGATTGCTCTACCTCAATTTCAATGTCTCTGAGTTGTTCTTCATTGCTATTATGTTGCACTAACTTGCTCTGTTTTTCATTTTTCTTCATATACATTTCATCCTCCCTGAACGTTTTACATCTCGACTTATAACACATCTGGATGAATTCCCTTCTGTGATCATCAACCTATACCCTTTTACACCTTCAAGATAACCCAAGAACATTCCTTTCACTGCTCTTAGTTCTAATTTTCCTTCTTTCACATGAGCATAGGCTACACAGCCAAAAACTCTTAAGTTTTCTAAGTTTGGTGGAGTACCTGACCATAGTTCTTTTGGAGTTTTTAAGTCTATGGCTGCAGATGGAGACCTATTTATCAAATAGGCCGCTGTTGTGACAGCTTCTGCCCAAAATCTTCTTTCAAGATTAGCACTGAGAAGCATACATCTCACACGTTCCAGAAGAGTTCTATTCATTCGCTCTACTAAACCATTCTGTTTAGGTGTTATCACAACTGACTTGTGCCTGACAATGCCTTCCTTCACAAAGTAACTATTAAACTGCTCATTCAGGTATTCTAGCCCATTGTCGGTTCTTAACTTCTTAATTTTCTTCCCAATTTGTGTCTCCACCATTTTTTTCCATTCAACAAATTTTTGAAATGTTTAATCCTTGGTTTTGAGTGTATAAACACACTTTCCTTGAATAGTCATCAATGAAAGTAATGAAGTATCTTGCACCTCCTTTTGATTCTATTTTTGCTGGACCCCAAAGATCTGAGTGAATATAGCTTAAGCTTTCCCTTGTCTTTGAGACTGACCTCTTAAATTTGAGTCTTGTTGCTTTTCCAAGCACACATGTTTCGCAAAAATCTAACTCTGTTAATTTTTCTTTTCCCAGCAGGCCATGTTTGTGAAGAGCTTGAATTCATCCTTCACTCACATGAGCAAGTCTCTTATGCCATAAGTAACTATCACACATCTGAGATGCTGTTACTTGAGCTGCAAACCCTACAATGGTTGTTCCATTGAGAAAATAAAGGCCTTTTTCTCTAATACCTTTCATAACTAACAAAGATCCTTTTGATATTTTCAAGATTCCACCTTCTGCTTTAAAAGAATACCCCTTTTGATCAAGTGTTCCCAATGAGATTAAGTTTCTTTTAAGTTCAGGGATGTATCTCACATCATGTAGAATTTTTTCAACTCCATCATGAGTTTTAATTCTTACATTACCTATCCCTGATTTCTTGCAACTCTTGTTATTACCCAAGAGTACTTGCCAATTGTTTAAGTGCTCAAAAGTTTCGAACCAGCCTCTGTTTGGAGTCATGTGAAAAGTACAACCCGAGTCTAATATCCACTGCTTGTCTATAAGGTGATCTGTTACCACAAGAACATCAGCACTATCATATTCTTCCTCGGCTACTACAGCTTCTGCATCAGTTTTTTCTTTCTCCTTTTTTAAATGTTTTCTTTTAGGACATTGTCTTTTGAAATGTCCTTCTTTATGACAATGACAGCATTTCAATACCCTTCCATTGTTTCTAGATTTGGACCTTCCTTCTCCCTTGTATTTGAAATCCTTTTTCTCTGATCTTCCCCTAATATTTAGGCTTTCTCCAGCTCCATTTGATTTCTTCTCACTTTTAATTTCAAGATCCCGAGTTCTCAATGCATCAGTGACTTCATCCACAGTAAGAGAACTTCTACCATATTTGATTGCTGATTTAACATCTCTATATGATTCTGGCAGTGAGTTTAGTAATATAATAGCTTGGTTTTCATAACTAATTTTCTCTCCACTATTGGCTAAACTCAGAGTTATTTTCATGAAGTTATCTAGATTTTCCTCTAGGTTCTTATTGCTATCCATTTTAAATCCAAACAACCATTCTTTCAAATAGATTTTGTTTGAGAGTGATTTCGACATATAAAGTTTCTCTAGCTTAGTCCACACCTTAGATGTTGTTTCCTCTCCATCTATTTGCCTAAGAACATTATCAGAAAGATGTAAAATGATTGTACTGTAAGTTGTATCTAATTTCTCTGTAAGTACCTCATCTTTCCAGCTTTCCGGATAATTTTCCGGATCTCCTATTGCCGCTACTACTTTCTGTTGGACAAGAAGGGCTTTGATCTTTTTCTTCCACAGTGAATAATCTCCTTTACCGTTGAACTTCTCAACTTCGAATCGAGTGGACGCCATACCTCAAATTCAGAAAGTTTCTTTCCAGAATGATCCATCAGAATCAAATTTCCCTGCCCAGCTTTGATACCAATTTGTGAAGAATCGCAGTCCTCGTAATCACAGAAAACACAATCAATAGTGAATAAGCTAGTATAAGACGAAGAATCACACAAGAATTTAAGTGGTTCGTATACCAGTTTGGTATTCCTACATCCACTGTACAACAGCCACCATAAGAACTTTTATTATCAAGGAGAAGAACGTACACAGATCAAATAAAAAATATAGGGCAAAAGAAAATCCCCCAAGAGAGCTTCAATCCCTTCCCACCCACAGGTCCTCTCCCTCTCTCATATTACAGAAAGTTCATACCTCTCTCCCACCCCCATTCCAGAATCTTCTTCTGTTTTATAATCTCTCTCCCTTAACCGATTTGTCACGTGGTATCAGCTGCAGAAAGAATATTTTTGGTTATGTTCAATTCTTTCCTATTTCCTCGTATCCCAGCTTGAGTGTATGAAAAATCCACGTATTTATGAGTCAACTTAAGAATGAGCCACATCACAAAAAGTCAATACAATATCAGATTTTACAAACTTGATTGAAGATTTTGGAAAAACAAATGTCATTTTGTCTAGAGGAACAAAATTTACAATTGACAATGCATTGTTCTCTAGACAATCAAAGAGAAATCTACCGAATTTTAAAGATATATGTTGCAATGATTATCATATTAAAACTAATAATAAGGATAATATAGAGTATCTTTATATTATATCTACTGTCTCACATCGAAAACGTATACTGGAGAAGCTACCTGCTTTATCTTCTGGATTATATTATATTCATATATGAGTAGTTGAAACATATGCAACAATGAACTTGACGTTCAAGAATCTAGATATATTAACTACTTGACATAACCAATTGGGTCATGCATAGTCTATAATGATGAGAAGAATTATTATAAATACACATGGACATTTATTGAAGAACCAAAAGATTCTTTAATCCAATGAATTATCATGTGATGCTTGCTCTCAAGGTAGACCATCATTAGATCTCCGTAGTACAGATCAATGTGAACTTGTAGTTCAGAAGATAATTCATTTGTAAATATATCAAATCAATTACTAGATGCATTTATACACTAAGAAATTAAGTGAATAAGTCATATATTCCAGCTGCAAATGCTACATCGAAAATGATATTCCAGTACAGCAAACTATCTTTAATGTGTTTGCGACACGCTAGAAGCCTAGTAGATCAATGAGTTCCAAAGATAAAAATCATCGGAAAAGAAAAGTAGTCAATAATAAAAATGACTTAATTGAGAATGTGGATATTCTAGAAGGAAATCCTAAACATGACTACACATAAAAATTACTCAAGATGGTGAAATACCTGAGGATAATAATGAGATCTCAATAAGCTATGTCATGACAGGAAAAAGATGGAACCGAGCTAATGTAGTTATTGACAATATTTTTACTGAGAACAAATTTTGCCCAGTCCGAGGTTGGCTTTGGCTTCACTCCGATCCGAATTTGGCAATTTATGACCTCCACCATTCAAGCCAAGCTTTACTGTACTTCACTATACTTATTACATGCATCACCTTTCTTTCAGGCCCCCCGACAACGACAGCAACAATGAAACAAATCCATGGTGGTGGCGAGAACTCAAACTCACCGGTCACTCTCTCTTGAAAAAACAATAGCGACGATCCTATTGATTATCCATATATATGAATTAAATTTACCCAACCCATCAAATTAAGCTTTTAAGTTGAGTGGTGATTTATTCATACACATGGATTCTGATCAATAGACCCAATTCAGGCGGTGCACACCCAAATTTAGCATCTCCCTCGGCATCAAGTGGCGAACGCGAGTTTTTCGGGAGGCGGTGGAAATCGTGGAGTTTTCGGGTGCGGGGGCGATGAACTCTTGTGCCTTAGTTTGGAATTCCTAGGGCAATTATAATCTTGAAACCATGCTGACTTTACTGGTACAATTGGGTAGGTAAAGTCTCTTTGTTTTATCTTAAAGTAATTAATCTTTTGCAATGTTGGTACAAAGATTTCAATTTCCATCCACTCTCTCGTTCTCTCCCTAATTTAACATCTTATATCTATAGTTATCATTAATTTTCGGAAATGAAATTGAAGGTTTGTTTAGTATTAATTTTCCAAAATGCATTCTAAAAGAAGCATAAAATAGAAACCTTAAAGATTGAAGTAGGAAGAAGAAGAAAGCGAGAGAAAAAACTAAAGTTGACTTGACCCAACTCGAGTCAAAATCGAGCACCTTTGGGTCGGTTCGAGTTTGTCTAAAAAGGGAACCAACTCGACCCTATTACACCCTACCTTCCATCTGCAGCGAACTTATTGTTTGCCTTACCTCACTTTGAAATAGGTCGATTCGACTCAATTAGAAGAGGCACCTGATCAGGGCGTGATACAGTTTGGCATTGGGTTGCCAACCTCTGACAAAATTTTAATATACCTACCATGAAGGCTAGGTTAAACTTGACCACACGTGACAAAAGTTACATGATTGGCATTCAAAAGTCATGGGTTGTAACAATTTAGTCCATACAACTAACGTAACTAAATAATTGTGAGTAGTTACGACCAAATTGGTACCGAATATGTTTGAAGCGTTGCTTGGTAACCACATTCAATAATTTTTCTTCGGACAGGGCTTACGCCAACAGATTTGCAAGGTGACTTGGCTTATGTTATAGGAAAACAAAGACGAATCTACCATTATGCCATTGGAATGGTCTAGATGACAATAGTATACTATACTTTAAGCTTCATCCCTGTGGAGAGGCCATTTCTCAACAAATTTTAGGCCTAGATCTTAGTAGATATTTTTCATGACAATGTATATAATTGCATCTACCCAAACATTACATGTTGAAATAAGGTTACAAAATACATGTTATCCTTGTACTTCTATTAAACTTCTATTTAAAGTAACGATTTAGTTTTTGAGATACAATTTAATGATTAGTCTATGTAGTTCAAAATTTGTAACGATTAGTCCATGTAGTTTTGAAATGGTAACAATTTAGTTTTACAATGGAAAAAAATCATTACATTGTGATTGTTTTTTTATTTTTTTGTTTTTGTTTTATGTTTTTATTTTATTTTGTTATTATTATTATTATTATTTGCATAGGTAGATCAATAAGTTAAGGACCAAACATACTTTTAAGTTAGAAGGACTAAATCATTATAAACTAAAGATGGGTACTTACAATTAGGTTGATTTTTTTTTCCAGTGGAGACAACTAAACCTTACTAAGTTTTAAACTACGTACATTGGGCTAAATCATTGCCTTCTAAAGTTTAGAGACTAAGTCATTACAAAATTTAAATATAGGAATTAAATTATTACATATTAAAATTTAAGTACTATTTGTTGTTACAAAATTCAAACTATATGAATTAAATTGTAAGTACAATGAAGCCAAAGTGAGCATAGCTCTATAGTAATTGATATATATATCTCAACCAATGTCGTACTAAAAAGAAAAATTGTAAGCAGAGTGACAAAAGTGTGTTTAATCTTAGAAACAAAATCTAGTTGTTTAAAGTTGCCTATTAACTTAACAAAAGTGGAAATTAATACGTAAGAGCGAAAATAACGTGAGATTTTTCTTTTTATACGTAGAAGCCATGAAATATATATATATATATATATATATATATATATATATATATATATATATATATTTGTATTTGATGAATCAAATGGAAACAATTGCATTTATCTTGATGTTGACAACTTGATATTTGCCTATCAAAGAGGGAAGGACAAGATAACATTAGAAATATTTGGTATTTTCTTTTCAACAAGTCTTTTAATGCAAAAGGATATGTCATTTAAATTAAATAATTAGCATAGCAACAGCATCTGCATAGTAAATTAAGCTTCCAAGATGTGAGAAACAATAGAATAACAAGTTCCCAACTTTGGGTTCAAACCTTCAAGAAGCAGCTGCAGCTGCAGGAGCCATGAAATGAACATAGAAGAATTTTATTTCCTTCAAAATGGATGTCCTCTGATCGAAGAAATTCAGTAGAAGATGAGTGAGACGATGCACCTTTTCCTTAAAAACACAACGAAGCATATTTCTTCGACCAAAAAGGTGCCATTTTCTTTTACTCGAATGATGAATTCAAATATATCTTTGAAGTTTTATTTTCATTAAATTAGATTATGAATTTGAATAAGGGTTGGAATTGATGTAATATGTTTGTTTAAATTGTCTGTCCTTTTTGAATTTCATGTTTTTATGGTATTTGATTTGGGCATATTTAGATGTTTTTGTTGGATTTGTAAGGTGATTGCAAACAAAGTTTTGTGACTAGGAAAGGGAATGATCATGGTATATAAGAGAGGACAATTATCTCCATTAGTATGAGGCCTTTTGAGTGAAACCAAAATCAAAGCCATGAGGGCTATGCCCAAAGTGGACAATATCATACCATTGTAGATACCGGGTACACTTGTCCTTAGCAAGTGGTAGTTTATTGTGTTTTGTGGGTTTAATTTGATGCCTAATTATTTTGTGCAATCAAATTAAAGTATCACATGAATTGCGGAAATTGGTTAAAGTGTTGTTTTCGTCACTTATTGTGTGCAAGTTTTGTTAAACATTGATAATTATTATAATTATTACTAACGCCCATATTCAATGCATTGAGCAAAGGTTTCTTAATTTGGAAGAAACTAGGAGGGACAACATTTTTTTTTTTCTCTCCCTTTTAGTACTAGTGCATAAAGTGAATTAATTTTTTAATCCTGTTTATAAGTGCATTTGGATATATATTGAGTATGAAACTGCATTATTTTTATATTCTACATTATGTTGTTTCATAATATATATTTCTTAATTCATAAATTCATAAATTCAAAATTTGGTGAATTTAATTTTATGGTTAACAAATATTGTGTTAAACATATGACTTGAATAATTGAAATTCGATGTTGCCAAAGTGATCTCTCTTATTCATGAATCTATTTAATGTTGTGAGTGTTTGTATATTTCTGCATATATTAGTCGGTCCAAAGGAAGGTTGATATTTGCGTGAATTACAAACATTTTTGTGGTGATAAATTTGTGACAATTATTAGGCTTTTGGGCATGGAAATAATAGATCGATCCAAAGATAGGTTTGTTATTTGTCGTGTATTTATTGTCAATATTTGATCACTCCGCCAAGATTATCACTTACAGTCAATGTTACTGTCCAAAGACTTGATGTTGATGTTGTATTAGGTATCTTGTGAAGGGATTAACCATTATTTGAATTTTATGATTATTATTATGGCTCATTGTTAAATTTTACCAATTACTCATGTGAACATTATTGTATATTTCACTTTGTTTTCTTATCAGCGACTATTACAACAATTTCTGCTATTCTCAACCATATTCCTATTCTTAATGGTTATAACTTCAAAGATTGGAAAGAAAATATAGTTGCATATTTAGGCAGCATGGATCTGGACCTCCCTCACCTCCTTTAGCTGAGAGTTCTCCTCCTTTAGCTGAGAGTTCTCTTAATGATAGGAGTCTCTTTGAGAAGTGGGATCGGTCAAACCGCTTGAGTCTATTGATCATCAAGCCCGATCTTCCTGATGCATTTAGGGGTGCGTTATTCGAAGGAATAACAAATGCCAAATATTTCCTGGCTGAAATAGAAAAATACTTTGCTAAAAACTATAAGGTTGAAACAAGCATGCTTTTGCAAAGCTTAATTTCAACAAAGTATAAGGGCAAAGGAAATGTTAGGGAGCACATAATGAAAATGTCTCATCTTGGATAAGAACTTAAGGCACTTAAGGTTGAGCTATCTGAGGAGTCGCTTGTGTAGTTAGTTTTGCTCTTTCTACCTATACAGTTTGACCAGGTTAAGGTCAATTATTATTGCCAAAAGGGTGAATGGACTATTAATGAGTTTATTTGTTACTGTGTGGAAGAGGAAGAGCGATTACTGCATCTAAAGATAAACAGTACTCATTTGGCATGCATCATCAAGGACAAAGAAAACAAAATTCTACAGCTTCTAAAGGTTCAGTTTCTAAACTTATGTGGACATATAAAGAAGATTTGTACCAAGTTTCACGCCTAGCGTGTGAAGAAAAGGTACACCTCTTATTTGGTCTGTTCTTCAATAAATCCAACTTCAATACCTTGAAACACGTGATTGTGAGATTTTGGTGCAATTACTCACATAAGTGTTTCTATGCAGGATTGCCTAAGTTACCGAGAGCCACCTGATGCTGAAATACACATCTTTATTGGTGGTGGAAAGTCGGTAGCAATAGAGGCCATAGACATTTCCAGTTGTTCTTAAGTACCTGTTTTTATTTGAATTTTTAAAGACACCTTTTGTTGTACTATCTGTAGACGAACTTTGGTTTATGTTTTCTACGTTCATAAATACTGTTATTAAGTATTTTAGTAACAGTTCTATGTTTAGTCTTTAGATTCAAATATTGTTGGTATAGTTTTCTTGATGGTTTCGCAACTAGAATATATCAATATAAAGTGTTTAGCAACCTAAAGGGTATAAGTTTTTATTATCCCACACCTAAATTTTTTAAGTCCTAAACCATTTTTCGGATGTTGAGTTTGGGGGGAGAAATAAAGGTAAAAACATTGTCCTTTGTAAGGAGGAATTAGTTTCTATTCCTATTGTTGCTTTTTGTAGTGTGCAAGTTTCTATACTTGTCACTGAATATTAGGTATATCAGGATTTTGAACTAGACAATGTTGAACAAATTCCCACTACAGATGAGGTATTGTTCCTCATGACCAAGCTTAACAACTTCCAAAATTGATGTCCTTTGAGATGGTCCACTAGAGAAAGATCAGAAATGTCCATTTTGGATAATTTTATTAGCTTTCTTTAGGAACCATGAGAATAATATGTGATACTATATAAATGTCATTAAGTTATTATCTCGTTGGGTTTTGAGATAAAAACTGTTGATAATTTTACGTATCACAAGTTCAGTGGGAGTAAGCATAAAGGAGATTAAAGTAATTTTGACATCCTTGTTACTAAGAAAACAAACTTAGTCTTAGTTAATGCTCGAAATCAATCTAGAAGTTGAGAAAATGGAAAAAGGTTCCTTGTTCATCTGCAAGGAAACTAATGAAAGCTCAAGTATGTGTACATGTGCAGTATTATGTACATTGTTGGGATGTTATGCAGATAGTTAAGTAACCCTGATATAGATATTTTTGGTAAGCAGCCAAATGAGGTTATAAGGTATTGTAAAGTACAAAGATTATATGCTCACATATAAGAGATCAGATCAATTTGAGATCATTGGGTATTCTGACTCTTATTTCATGGATGCCAAAATTGTGGTAGATCCACCTTAAGATATATTATATGGTATCCAATCACATGGAATCTAGCTATAAGCTTTTGTCACATGGCTGCAAATGTTAAAGAGTGTTGAGAGACCACTCAAATTTATTGTGACAATAAATCATCTATATTTGTTTAACGTAGGAATTCATAAATTCCTAATTGTGAAGTAAAGAGTGCATAGTAGACACAAATCTATAGAGCACATTGAGACAAGCTCCATAATAGCAGATATGCTTTAAAAACATTACCACCCAAGGTTTTTCATCTTTCATGAGCATATGGCTCATATGGGTGTTATTCGACATGAGGAAATTATGTTTTAGTGGGAGTTTGTATTGCTCTAAAATTGATTTGGACATATGTATTATGTATTTTGGATTCTAATCAGGAATATGAAAATTAAGTTTATTATACTTTGCCTCATTAGGTTAAATATTTTGATCTCAATAAAGTAAGGATAGACCAGTTGGAAATAGGCATGTATAGATCACATTTCATGTAATTTCCATGATGTACATCCATGGTTTGATCTATGTCGTTTAGTTATATTGGTATTTGTGACCAATGATGGGTTTAGTTACGTTTCATTGCAACGAAAACCTCTTTGATCCTTACTAATGTAACTAATGGACCAGATTGTTTAAGTTTACTCCTTTTTACGATAGCAATTTTGGAGTGCATAAAGTCAAACACATTTGTTAGGTTACATATGTGGGCCAATGGGAGATTGTTGGACTTTTCAACAATATGGGGCCACACATGTATTATTTTAATGTATTTTTGCTATTTAATTAGACCGAGATAAGTGACTTAATTATGAGTAAGTTTTGGTTTAATGGAGTAATTATAAAATGGCTATGGGAAAAATGTATAGATACCATGAAATAATTTACAATTTAAGGAGGGGCCAAATTGGAAATATCAAAATGTTGTAACCGACCAGTGGTTTTTGGTCGGTTAAATAGGGGTTGTGGTCCCCAAGTCAGATTATCTTCACGTTAATTTTCTCTCATCCCTTCACATGATTCATCTATTAAGGACAACGGTACCTGAAGTACCCCACGTATCTTCACAATGGTATGGTATTGTTCGCTTTGGACATAACCCTCACGACTTTGCTTTTGATTTCACCCAAAAGGTCTCACTCCAATGGAGATAATTGTCCTCTCTTATAACCTATGATCATTTCCTTTCCTAGTTAATGTTGGACTTTGTTTGCAATCACCTTACAAACCCAACAATCCTCCCCTTGAACAAAGTACCACCGAGCCCCCTTCAAGTAGTCACTCATCCGTCTACTCTCGGAGACTAGAATGAGAGCTTGCTCTTATCCAAGGCTTCTGTGAACAACCTGATAAAGCACACCCACGATTACACCATGACCACACCTTCCGAGACTCACCACTTCTTTGTTAGGCACTCGAGGATTCACCAACAAAACTAGGTTCAGACCATGGCTTTGATACCACTTTGATGGGATAAACACTTAATTTTATGGACCAATTATCCCCTCTTGTGTGAACCTAATAGGAAATAACAAGTAAAAATAATAATTTATTGTTGGGTTTGTAAGGTGATTGTAAACAAAGTCCCACATTGGCTAGGGAAGGGAATGATCATGGGTATATAAGAGAGGAAAATTATCTCCATTGGAGTGAGACCAAAAGCAAAGTCGTGAGGGCTATGCCCAAAGTGGACAACATCGTACCATTGTGGAGATACATGGGGTACTTCGAGTACCGTTGTCTTTAACAAGTGGTATCAGAACGAGGTTAAAAATTAATTAGGCCTTGTGTTGAACAATGGAATCTAGTACAAGTAGAATGGTGACCTTGAATGACTCAAATTATCAAGTTTGGAAAAGGAAGATTGAAGATGTTTTATATGTGAAGGATTTTTATCTTCCTGTTTTTTCACTTGAGAAACATGGAGATAAAACTGATTTAGAATGGGAAATATGTCATAGAAAAGTTTGTGGCTTTATTAGACATTGGGTAGAAGAAAATATTCTAGATCATATTGGAGAAGAAACACATGCACAGACTATGTGGAACAAGCTTGAGTCGTTATATGCCCCGAAAACTGGCAATAATAAAATGTTTATGACCAAGCAAATGATGGCTTTGAAGTATCAAGATGGAACATCTATGTCAGATCATTTGAATACATTCCAAGGTAGCATTAATCAACTTGTTGGAATGAAAATCAAGTTTGAGAATGAGATACAAGGGTTATGGCTTCTTGGTACATTGCCTGAGAGACTTTCAGAACTTCATTATCGAAATCAGGCCCAAATGGAGTAATAAGTATGGACATGGTGAAAAACAGTGTTTTAAATGAAGAGATGAGAAGAAAATCACAGGGCTCTTCATCACAGTCAGAGGTTCTTGTTACTAAAAGAAGGGGGTGGAGTAAGAGCAAAGGTCCGAGGGGTAGAGATAGAAGAAAAAGTAAGAGCGGCCGGTTATCCAATATTGAGTGTCATCATTGTGGCATGAAAGGGCATATAAAGAAATATTGTCAACAACTGAAGACGGAAAATAAAAATGATAAAGGTAAGGAAAAGAAAAATGATGATGGTAATGACGTAGATAGAGTTGTTGCAGCTACTGAGGATTTCTTTATCTTATTTGATGATGATGTTATTAATCTAGCTACATAGCAGAGCAATTGGGTGATTGATAGTGGCGCGTCAATTTATGCTACATCCAAGAGGGATTTCTTTGCATCCTACACATCTGGTGACTTCGGCAGTGTTAGGATGGGACATGATGGATCAGCAAAAGCTGTTGGTATTGGTCATGTACACTTGGAGACCAAGAATGGTGCTACGTTGGTTCTGAAGAATGTAAAACATATCCCTGATATTCGCATGAATTTAATTTCCACAGGTAAGCTTGATGACGAAGGTTTCTACGATACCTTCTACAATGGCAAATGGAAGCTTACTAGAGCTCAATGATTGTAGCGAAGGGGGAGAAGTGTTCCTCATTATATTTGATGCAAGCAATGGTTATTGACTCAGCAATAAATATAGTGGATGATGAAAAGAGTGTTGAATTATTGCATAAGAGACTTGATCATATTAATGAAAAGGGATTGATGATTTTGGCCAAGAGGAATCATCTTTCTGGTATAAAGAATACGCCTTTGAAAAGATGTGTTCATTGCTTAGTAGGGAAACAAACTAGAGTTTCCTTTAAGGTGTCTTAACACAGCTAATATACTAGACTTGGTATATTCTGATGTATGTAGTCCAATGAAGACAAAAATACTTGGAGGTTCCTCATATTTTGTGACTCTTCTAGATGATCATTCTAGGAAAACTTGGGTCTATACGTTGAAGACTAAAGATCAAGTGTTGCAAGTGTTTAAACAGTTTCATGCCATTGTTGAAAGAGAAACTGGTAAGAAATTGAAATGCATCAGGACCAATAATGGAGGTGAGTTTTGGGGACCTTTTGATGAGTATTTTAGAAGCCATGGTATTAGACATTAAAAGACACCTCTGGAGACTCCTCAGTTGTATGAGCTAGCTAAGAGAATAAATAGAACACTAGTTGAGCTGGTGAGATGTTTGCTTTCACAGTCACAGTTGCCAAGATCGTTTTGGGGTGAAGCATTAAGCACAGTTGTGCATGTTTTGAATCTCACGCCATGTGTTCCTTTCAACTTTGAATTCCTTGATAGAATTTGGTCAGATAAGGAGATATCCTATAATCACCTGCGTGTCTTTGGGTGTAAAGCTTTCATACATATTCCTAAAGATGAGAGATCGAAGCTTGATGCAAAGACAACACCATGTGTGTTCCTTGGCTATGGCCAAGATGAGGTCGGTTATAAATTGTATGATCCAGGATAGAAGAAGCTCATAAGAAGTCAGGATGTTGTATTTGTTAAAGACCAGACCATAGAAGATATTAAGAAGACAAATAAAACAGAGTTTTAGTAGAGTGATGATTTGATTGACTTGGATTAAGTTCCTTTGACACAACCTTCTATGCAAATTGAGAATGAGGTTAAGAATGATCAGTTTGATGGTACAGTAGAGAGTCCAGAACAGGTTGAGGTAGAAGATGATGTTCATGAACAGTTGTCGGAAACAGAAGTTCCTACAGAGGTTTCACTTAGAAGATCAACCAAAAATCGATGTCCTTCCACACGGTATCCAGTTGATGAGTATGTGTTATAGAATGATGGGGGAGAGCCTGAGAGTTATGTGGAGGCCATGGAAGATGAAAACAAAAGAGAGTGGATTGATGCAATGAAATTATTGCATGAAAACCACACTTTTGACCTTGTCAAGTTGCCTAAAGGAAAAACCGCATTGAAAAATAAGTGGGTTTATCGAGTGAAACAAGAAGAACATACCTCACGATTGCATTACAAAGCGAGACTAGTTGTCAAAGGGTTCAGTTAGAAGAAAGGTGTTGACTTTGATGAAATTTTTGCTCCTGTTGTGAAGATGTCTTCTATACGTGTAGTTATGGGTTTAGTAGCAAGCCTTGACTTAGAGGTTGAGCAGATGGATGTCAAGACTGCATTTTTACATGGTGATTTAGATAAAGAGATTTATATGGAACAGCCAGAGGGATTTGAGGAGAAAGGCAAGGAGAATCTTGTATGCAAGTTGAATAAAAGTCTTTATGGGTTGAAACAGGCACCAAGGCAGTGGTATAAGAAGTTTTAGTCAATTATGGGGAAGCAAGACTTCAAGAAGACTACTTCTGATCGTTGCATATTTGTGCAGAAGTTTTCTGATAATGACTTTATTATACTGTTGCTTTATGTTGATGACATTTTGATTGTTGGCAGGAATATTTCAAGATTTTACACGTTGAAGAAACAGTTGAGCAAATCCTTTGTCATGAAGGATTTGGGGCCAGCGAAGAAGATTCTTAGAATCTGTATAGCACGAGACAGAGCATCCAAGAAACTGTATATGTTTCAGGAGCATTACATAGAGATGCTACTTTAAAGATTCAATATGAGCAAGGTCAAAGCAGTAAGTTCTCATCTATCTAATCATTTTAAACTGAGTAGCAAGCATAGTCCTTCACAGATAAAAAGAAGGAAGAGATTAGCAAAGTTCCGTATGCTTCAACAGTTGGGAGTTTGATGTACGCCATGGTGTGTACTAGACCAAATATTGCTTATGTTGTTGGTGTTGTTAGTCAGTTTATGTCCAATCTGGGAAAACATCGGGAGGCAGTAAAATGGATTATGAGATATTTGCAGGATACTTCCAGTTTAAAGCTCACTTTTGGGAGTGGAAAGCCAGTGCTTGTCAGTTACACTGATTCAGATATGGCAGGAGATTTAGATAACCAAAAGTCTACTTCCGAATATTTGATGACATTTGTAGGTAGTGCAGTGCCATGGTAATCAAGACTATAGAAGTGTGTTGCAGTTTCTACGATTGAGGCAGAATATATTGCAACAGCAGACGCGTCCAAAGAGATGTTGTGGATTAATCGATTTATACGGGAGCTCGGCTTCAAGCAACAATATTATGTGATATTCTGCGATAATCAATGTGCTATTCATCTTGGTAATAATTCAACATTTCATTCGAGAATGCAACATATTGATGTGAGGTATCACTGGATGAGAGATGCTCTCAATGCTGTTTGAATTTGAGAAGATACATACTGATCGTAAAAGATCTGATATGTTAACAAAGAATCTACCAAGAAAAACGCTTGAGTTTTGTCATTCCATTGCTGGGACGGCAATTTCCTTTACACAGTGAAAATGGAGAGATTTGTTGGGTATTTTTCACATGTGTGAAAGCCCAACAATTTTAGGCTCAAATGGGCCATTACTTTTAGGGTTATATATATATATATATATTAACCTATATGGTGTAGCCACCTACCATATCTAGGAGAGAGGGGGAAAAGTTTTCTGCATGCAGTTCCAGGGGTGAAAACAGAAAAGAAAAAGAGAAAAGAAAAGCTTCCATACATAACGGTTTTTTGCACAATAGGAGGTCGATCCGTGGTCCGATCGAGGTGAAATTTTGACAGATTGTTCACAACATGAGGGTCTTCAATCTGGACGGTGGAGATTTCTTTTGGAGCTGCCTACAGTCAGATACAGTGGGTAGTTGGTGCCACTTTTTAAGTAAGATCTTTCTAATTTTCTTCCCCGGTTTATTCCCTTTGTTTGCCGAGATTTAATTTCTCGAGATATTATTATTGTACTCCTCTAGTTGTTGCTAGGGAGAACTTGGCGTACCTATTATTGATTATAGTGGAGATTTTGACTTCGTTCCATGGTTTTTTACTCCTCACATTGAGAGGGTTTTCCCACGTTAAAATTGCTTGTGTCCCATACTTGTTTGAATTATTATTTTTAGTTGCTATTTCCTATTAGGTTCACACAAAGAGGGGATAATTGGTCCATAAAAATAACTGTTTATACCATCATCATCTAGACTTGGAAGATCAAACCCGTCAATCGACATTCAAATATGGATCAAGGTATGCTTCCGCTTCTTAAGTGTTAATTCTTTTTAATTGAAATAATCAATCTATGGCTTTTAAGTTTTGGATTTCATTTTTCCCAAGAGTGGTATGTTTCTGGATTTGAAGGGCCTTGTCGGCATATCCTCTCTCCTCTCCTTATTAGTACAATTTCTCCAATTTCTCCAATTTAGTCTTCAGCTCTATTGCAGCTAATATTAAACTTAAATAAGTGGTGCAATTAATATCTCTTATCGAAACTAAAATTTTAAAATTTTAAAATGGCTCAATAAGCCACCAATAAATTACCCAAAACTCAAGCAAGAGAATGCTGGAATTGAACCATCATACAAATATCTGAACCTAGAAATATATTTAATTAAGTAAACAAACGTTCGAACTTAATAATTAATTGTCCAAACCAAACTAAAAACATCCAACACGACCAGAGAATTAAGTCCCATACGAATAGTCTTTTTCAACTACAAACATGTTGTCAACCCGACCATAATTCAGTGAACGAGGCATCTCTAGACTCTACCTCCCTTAAAGGAGTTGTAAATTTGGATCTTCAACGTAGCTTCCAAATATAATATTATATTAAAAAAAAGAATATGTTTATGCAAGGATATGCACAACAGTGTATTTCTGATTGTAGCTCGAACTCGGCCTCCGGACCGATCTCAATACTTGGGCGGACCTGCACAAAAATGTGAGCACTCCGACGATCAAGTCAGTATAGGTCGGATTCCCAGTTTAGTTCGAGGTCAGAAATCATCGTACCTGATCGTGGAGTGACGTCCTCTACTTATGGGTGGTAGTCCCGCTAATCTCGCGACGGTTACACCTGGTAATCTCGAGACCGTCGGTTACACCCAGTAATCTCGGGACCGACGGTTACACCCGATAATCACGCCGCTGACAGTAGCTCACGTCGCTCCCACCGAGCTTCCCGGTAGATCGGACCTCGGCTAGGTTCACCTCGGCCCTCATACTTAACATCTGTCAACGCTAGTGGTGGTGAGCTCGGCGGTCCGAGCTGGGCATGACTCATGAGTCATCTTGGAGCACCAATAGGGGTCCTCCATGTGTTCAGGGTATTCTCTTCCCCAAACATTGGCCCCCTCTCTGTCTGGTCCGATCTCGACCTGGCAGAGAAGTTCATTCGACTTGCTTTGGACGCGTGGCGACTTCCTATTCGTGGGAAAATATAACCGTTGCAGTGGATTTATCGTCGGAATATTCAAATATTCCGACGCTTCGGATCTTCGGGAGGATCCTAGCCGCTCGTTGATTACACATGTACGGTGGGGAAATTTTTCCGACGAGCTATAAATACCCCCAATCCTTCAGGTCATACCTTACGTTTCCTGAATTCTTAGAGTTCGATCTAAAGGCAGCTCGAACCCTTGGTAGGTCGGTCTCTTCCCTCACTTTCTCTTTCGACCGTAGTTGCCATGTCGTCCTCTTTTAGCAGCGACTTAGG
>NW_019104615.1:594134-608106 GCF_001995035.1 Momordica charantia
CACGTCGGCCCCCACCGAGCTTCCCGGTAGATCGGACCTCGGCCAGGTTCACCTCGGCCCTCATACTTAGCATCTGTCAACGCTAGTGGTGGTGAGCTCGGCGGTCCGAGCTGGGCATGACTCATGAGTCATCTTGGAGCACCAATAGGGGTCCTCCACGTGTCCAGGGTATTCTGTTCCCCAAACAGAGTAAATTCACAATAGTACTTATATCATGTCACAAAGCTTAAAAATATATAAACTTAATAACTCATTGATGGTATTAATCACACAACTGAAATAATATATATAAAACGAAAAAGGCATTATATTTTGAATATCGTTGTATCTGCTGGGTTGTGACCGCAGAGGTAAATGCAAAAATTTCAAATGGTAAAAAACACAAGTTAATTTTTTTTTCTTTAGGTTAAATTATAGTTCAAATATACATTTTCAATTTTAAACCGTTTGGAAATAATCTTGTAAGATAAGAAAGATGAAAAATAACTATTTTTTTTAATACAACATGTGGGCATGTCAATATCCTATTATTCGATTTTTCTATAAGAAAATAAAAAATAATGCTGGATCGAACACGCAACCTTCAGATCTTCAGTCTGACGCTCTCCCAACTGAGCTATCCCCGCTTTATGTTAATAAATTTTAATGATATTATTAGCTTAGATTGTTATTGAAGCAATTTCTAAACATATACAATGCCAAGAAGTGTTAGGAAAATGTCATATAGAATTTAAAACTAAATTCTTTATTGGGCATAACTTTAGAGCTAGCGGGATTTAAGAAGAATATGTCGAAGAAGGGACATAAATGATACAAAGAAGTATTGGAAGATGGATTGTATTATCTTGTCCATTATATAATGGCTTTGGTAACGTTCTTGTTTTTTGGCCTTATGTCTCCGCTGGTTTACACTTTTTCTTTCCAAGAGATCGAAGACAAAGAGCTCAAGATGAAAGTAGTTGCAGGAGCTTCGTTTCTATACATTGCGTTACTCGCTATCTTGACAGCTCACATCGAGAAACCAAACGGGTAAACAAGGTTACATGTTTATGTTAAAAGTATTTGTTACTATGTTTCATGGAGAGTTGGGGCCTTAGCTTAAGTTGGGAGAGAAAATCAGCACAATTGATGGAATAGCATATTTAATGGGCAATTTATTTGGAGAGTTCATAGGGAAATCTAGCTAGTTCATGTAAAATTTATTTAGGCACCCGTTTAAGCTCTTGTTCCTTCTTATTTAATTTATTCAAAGACTTTGCTATAAAAAAAAAATTTATTCAAAGACTTTGTATAAAATATTAAATGTAGACCATTACCATGTTGATGCATGTGAAGTTTAATATAATAAGGAAAGGGGTAAAAGGGTAATACCCTACCATTTTAGTAGTTAATTACAATATGTTTTCATAATACGTGTTCGCTTCCTCACAATTAAAGAAAAATTAGTGGAAGTATACACTAAATAAATCATTGTAGTATCTAAACAAGGTCGTCTCCTCGGGGATTTAGATTATAATAAGACTTGGTGCTTTCAAATCACCGAAGAAAAGAAAAGAAAGATAATAAATGCTATATTAGTTGTGTTTTCGTGACTAACTAGCAGTAAACAAACAACGAATACTAGGTGGATGAGAACCTTGACACATCCAACAGCAACTGATAAATGAGGTTAAAGAAAAACGAGAGAAATACGGTTGAGAAGTAAATCGAGGAGGGGGATTTCCATTTGCTGCCTTCCTTATTTGAAAGAATGCTATCTCTCATCACTTCGAACCACTGCTGCCCAAATCTTCACGGCTCTCTCCCAAGATACCTAGGTATGCTTTAGCCTGATTCCCACCGTGACTAAAACATACATTACCACCGATTTATAGGTGCTATAGGATGACCCCATCCCTGCATATTCATCCTCCTACTTCAAACGAGGAATATTATAGCTAAAGGAAGTAAGGCTACTTAACTAGGACTCTCCCGAGCCTCAAGTAAGTTAATACACTAACAAAGTGGGTCAAACAAGTCTAGTGAGATGGAAAAATTAAGCACTTTCAATAAACAGCAATTGTAGTTTTGAACATGGCAAGCAACAAATATTACAGCAGTGTTAAGACATTTCCCTCCTCGAAGGTGAGGGTTAGTTCATATTAAAAAGAAAAAAGAACATAACGAAAAATGGAGAGATCATTGTCAAAGGTGATAACAGAGAAGAAAAAGCTTCCTCAGGTGTACAGTGTAACCCACGTGCAAGACCGGTACCCTTCAGCTCTTTCTTCGATGAAAATCACCTCTGTCAATGAGAGTGTTCCCTCAAATCGATGCTACCTCAAAATGGGTCAAGAATCTCCCCCTCCTTCCTGTCGGCTAGGGCATAATTTCCTTAAATATCGAGTTCTTTAAAATTAGGGCACCCCTTGGATCTTGTACGGACGCGGTAACATTTTCAGCTCAAGGAGTTACTGCGCTGTAATACGCTCTGACGCATCCGAACGAGTTATAGGCTGCTGACCAACACTCTTTTTCTATACTCAGCATAACTCAAGCGAATTTGGCTCTCATCCTTATCTAAATTCAGTCACACCTGCAGTAACTATCAACTATTGAGCATTTAATCATAAAAAAAAAAAGAAATTTAGAAATTGCAACAGCTTACGGTGCACTCGATGTATTCTCACTTTTTCTTAGGTTTATTGCTAAAGATCCTCACATTTTCGAACAATAAATACCTGAAATAGCTTGTTAAACACTCTCTAAATGAGAGTTATCACACCTCAAACTTAAAACCTTGCTTGTATCTAAGCAAGATTAAATTTAACATCCCTGAAGTATGAAAAGAACTTGCATCTAATGAACATACATCTTGCATCAAGCACTGCTTTCTACGTTCACACCTACTGCCAGCACTTGCTATAGCCTACGAATCTGCTTTCGCTAAAAAAAAAATCTACAAAAGAGCAGCTAAATCCTTGTTCCAACTCTAGCTAAGGCTATTTCATACGGCTCTAATATCATCCTGCTTTCCTTTTCTAAAATTTCACTTCACTTAGAGATGCACTTCTCAAACTCCCCTTCACTCGCCTACACCACTACCCTTTTATTACCATTCTAGCTTTTCAACTATGGGCTACTAGCCCTTCCTAGCCCTGTAGCCTCCTTCTGAGAATTTGTTTTTTCAATAAGGCTGAATTAAAAGACTAGAAAGATTCATAGGTATACATTATAAGCTTATCCTTACAAAAAAAAAAAAACAAGCGTGCACACCCCCAAAATTAGAATGTAGCATTGTCCCCAATGCGACTAATCGCACGAAAAGGATGCTCCCGTATACCTCAAACTTAGCACTAAGAAAATTGAATTTACATAAGGGGCACTTTTCGCAGGTTAGGTATAGATGGTGAAAAGGGACATAAAAAGAGGTGTGAAAAAGAAGGATTGACTCTATGGTGATACTAAGGTAATGGTTGGCATGGATAGGTAAGTTGTGGAAACTTCTCATCTAAGTGTTCTCTGTTTTGGAATTGTACTAATAAGATGTTTTTGGGGTCTTCGTAGTAGAACCTAAGCTAGAGTAGGAACAAAAGCTGTCACTACCCACAAGCGGATTCTCTAGCTAAAAGCTAAATTCAAGACTAAACATCTATTGGCAACATTACTACTCTAAAAAAAAGGCAAGAACAAGATGCACAGAATAGCAGATGTAAGAACAATTATAAATTAATTCGTTTAAGCACTGAAAAATATGGGGGGGGGCATGATGACCACAAAACTATCCTAGCGATAATAACAGATGACTGAATACTAAAAAAAAAAGAAAAGATAATGATAGAACGTAAAATTGAAAATGAAAGGACAAATTAAAATTGCGAAAAAGTAAATGCATAATTGAAAAGATTGATTTGATGTTGGTTGGTTAGGTTACGGGATCAAAGAGATGAAGATGAAAAGAGAGGCTCTACTGGCTATATCGAACTGCTTTCGCTCTCTTCTTCTTCTGAGCCTCTACCTCTTCAGAATTGGAGCTGTGCTGCAGCAAAGTTTCCATTGCGCCGCACTGTATAGAGGGGCCTGAGGCATCCAACTTGGCTCGACGGTCGAGGAGGCTTTCGAGCTCAGTGTCGCGAGCCGTGATTTGCTCGGCTAATGCTGCCACCATAGACTTTAGCTCCGCCAATTCCGTCGAAATTCGCGTATGATGGGCCACCATTTCATTGATGGCCCCAATTAGGATAACACTAGGCCGAGTTATGTCATTAGCCATGAGACGGTCCAGAAGTGCTTTGTCCATAAATCGTTTCTCCATTAAACACGCGAGGAGTAGGATCCTCTCCTTGGTCACGAAAGAATCATGCGTTGTGGGCATGTTGAGGCTCAATAGGTTGCTCCAGCATTCTGTTGAATTTCGCCTCAGGATTGGAATGAAGATGGAGGGCCTTGTTGATCTCCTTCGGGCTCTAATTGACTTCTAGCTCTCGCACCATCGTTTTGTCGATGCTGTCAGGGCGAGGTTAGCATAAAATTCCTTCACCAGTCGTGGAAGTAATGGCCCTGGGGGTGCACAAAAGTGGGCCTACTTGTTCCTGTTGATGACCTGCTAAACGAAGGGAGGCAGAGGCTCTAGCTAGAAACCTTTTTCGAATAAAAAGTTCCGCTTGTGCAATTGCGCATGTGCTTCAACTACTGCTTGGGTGTGGAATCTTTTGAACACGATGTCCTGGGGGCAACCATATTGGCTCTTCTTCGCTCTGACGGAAGCTGTTGAGTGCTTACCTGCATCGCAGAGATAGAAGGTTGCCGCTTCCTTGCCTGCTTTATCGATTTACCTTTGTTGGAACCTTTGGAGGCAGACGAAGATGGGGCGACCACAGGTTTCGGAGGCTTTGCAACAGTCTCTACCTTAGCCCTTTTAGAAGATAAGCCATTAGAAGTAGACTCGATTAGCCTTTTTGCAGTCCTTGTGCGGGAAGCCGGACCAGAGGAGGATAGATGTTTAGTGGGCTTCAGTGATGCCACTGGGACAAGCGGAGGCGGAGGATCAGTTACTGGGAGAGAGGAAGGTAGGGAGGTAGAGGGTAGAGGTGTGGTCTTAGAGATAGGGGCCGCGGTAGGATTTTCAGTGGTGGGGCTGGCCTGAGTCTCTTCTTCCTCCGACTAAGCCTGAGGCTGCTGCTACGAAACCGAAACGGGGCCACTCACGATGTGGACACAGCAAGTGGCTGTGGGGGTGATGCTAAAGGCGTTTCGGTGACTTCTACCGCCTAGCGACTGTTCATCTACATCGCTAAAATCCTCTAACAAGCAGTTTAACAAAGGTAGCTCTATTAACTTTTTACGGTTCACCTTTTGCTTGTAACGGGGAATTTTCTGTATTGTGAAAAGGCACCGGAGGCAGCTTTAAAACAGAGGAGCTAGGGTTTTGGCGGAGCAGTTTCAGTGAAGGAGGAAGACGAAAGGGAGGCGATCGTGGGTTTGTTGGTTGGGGAGGTGGGATTGAAAAAGGGAACTTAAAAGCCACCCCTCCCATGATTTTCCTTTCTTTAATTTTGAAATTTAAACTTACCTCCAAACCAAAAAAGTTTACCATCCTTCCTCAAATGGAAAATTTACCGCCTGCTACCCCGCTTAACTGCCTATCAGCTGCCTCAAATCATTACTACTCTTTCTCTCTCTTGCTTTACATTTTCATTTATTGCCAGCCATATAACCACCTACCATTAAAAATTAAATCAACTTTTTAGAAACTAAGATTTACCGTAAAATGAACACAAATTAAAAATTAAATTAAGGAAAAGAAAAATATGGGAACTTTGCAAAATGTGGCTATTTAAAGAATAGCTCGTTTATTTTTGATTGATGGCGACATCTCTTTACACAGGGGCTAGCTGGTGTGCTCCAGCATCCCTTGCCATATATTCTCCCCAGTAATGCTTTAATCACTGCCCGTTTACAGTGAACTCTCTATCCGATTTTAATTCCTTGGCCGTTATTGTTCCATGAGTGGAAACCTTCACTATCTGAAAGGGACCCGACTACTTATACTTTAACTTCCCAAGAAATAACTTGAGCCTTGAATCATAGAGGAGAACTTACTGCCCCACTTCAAATTTTCTGGGATGTATGCGGGCGTGATGCCATTTTTTCGTTTTATCTTTATAAATCTTAGCGCTTTCATAGGCATCCCTTCAAAATTCTTCCAACTCTTGTAGCTTCAGCTTCCTAATTTCTCCTACTGGAGCATGATTGAGATTCAACTTTTTCATTACCTTAAAAGCTTCGTGCTCTAGTTCCAAGGGTAAGTGGCACGCTTTTCCAAACACCAGCTTGTATGGGGACATTCCTAACGGAGTTTTAAATGTCATCCTGTATGCTCATACAGCTTCATCTAAATTGAATGCCCAGTCCTTTCTGCTAACGTTCACCACTTTTTCTAGGATGCTTTTGATTTCTCTGTTTGGAATTTCTGCCTGGCCATGTGCTTGATGTTATAACTAGCTAGTAATCCTGCCACAACCCTATTCACAAAGTGCGACCGTTCGTCACTTATAATTGCTCTTAGTGTGCCGAATCTGGTAAAGATGTTTTTCAAGAGAAATTTGGTTACCACCTTAACATCGCTCGTGGGGCACGAAATTGCTTCAACCCATTTAGACACATAATCCACCGCTAATAAGATAAACAAATTACTGTTAGATTGAGGAAATGGGCCCTTGAAGTCTATACCCCATACGTCAAACAACTCAACCTCCAAAATGTAGGTCAATGGCATTTCATATTTCTTTGAGATATTCCCGACCCGCTGACATTCATCGCAGCTTTTGACCAGGTCGTGAGCATCCTTGAAAATTGATGGCCAGAAGTAACACTCTAGAGCACCCTGGATGTTGTCCTTTGTCCACCGAAATGTCCCCCATAAGGGGCATCATGGCAATTCCTCAATATCTGGGATGCTTCTGATTCGGTGACATATTTCCGAATTATGTTATCCTACCCCAATCTATACAAGAAGAGATCATCCAAATAATAACATTTACATTCATGGAAGAACCGTTTAAGCTGCTATTTTGTCCATCCCTTTGGACGTATTCCTCCTGCTAAGAAATTTGCAATATATGCAAACCAGGCTTCTTCCTCTTTAGCATCCTTATGCGACAAGGTGAACCGTTGTTCATCTAGAAAGCTATCTACGATGACTACAACTTTCTTACCCTCGTCTGCTCCTACAATCCTAGACAAATGGTCGGCTACTAAGTTCTCTGACTCCTTTTTATCCTTTATTTCCACATTGAATTCCTGTAGCAGCAAAATCCACCTAATCAACCTTGGCTTTGCATTTTTTTGGTTAGCAAATATTTCAAAGCAGTGTGATCAGTGGGGACTATCACTTTTGCTCCCATCAGGTAGGCTCTAAACTTTTCAAAAGCGAACACCACTGCAAGTAAATCATTCTCTATAGTGGTGTAGTTAATCTGAGCCTGTATAAGTGTCTTGCTGGCATAATAGATTGGATGTAACACTTTACCCTTCTTTTGCGCCAACACTACTCCTACTACAAAATCACTTGCGTCGTACATTAGCTCGAACGGAAGCTTCCAGTCTGGGGATTGAATAATCGGAGCGTGGGTGAGTGCATACTTCAATGCAGAGAATGCCTGCAAACAGTCAGTAGAAAAATCAAACACCCTATCATTTTCTAGCAATGCACATAAAGCTTTAGCGAGTTTAGAAAAATCCTTTATAAACCGTCGATAGGACCCTGCATGGTCAAGAAAGCTTCGGATTCCCTCTACGTTAGCTGGCGGCGGCAACTACTCGATGACTTCAACCTTGGCTTTATCCACTTCCAATCCCTTTTTGGAAACTCGATGTCCCAACATTGTGCCCTTTTGTACCATAAAATGACACTTTTCCCAGTTGAGCACTAGGTTCGTCTCCTCTCAACACTGCAGCACCCGTCGAAGGTTCGATATCTATTGAGCAAAGCTTGCTCCGAATACTAAAAAGTCATCTATAAAGACTTCTACCACTGATTCAACCAGATCCGAAAAGATAGCCATCATACACCGCTGGAATATGGCTGGAGCGTTGCACTAACGGAAGGACATCCTTCTAAAGGCGAAAGTTCCATACAGGCATGTAAATGTTGTCTTGTGTTGGTCTTGAGGAGCAAAAGTGATCTTGTTGTATCCACTGTATCCATCAAGGAAACAGTAATACTCCTGCCCAGCTAATATATCCAGCATTTGATCAATAAAGGGCAACCAGAAGTGGTCCTTTCTTGTAGCTTTATTAACCTTCTTGTAATCCATGCATATTCTCCAACCAGTCACTGTGCGGGTGGGAATTAGCTCATTTTTAGCATTCTCAACCACTATCATTCCCCCGTCTTCGGAACACATTGCACTGGACTCACCCATTCACTGTCTGAGATTGGGTATATACCAGCATCCAGCCATTTTATAATCTCTTTCTTTACAACTTCCTTCATCGTACGGTTAAGCCTCCGCTGTGGTTCTACTGAGTTCTTGTAATTGTCTTCTAAAACAATCTTGTGCATGCAATAATTGGAACTTATCCCCTCAATATCTGCGATTGTCCAACCAATGGCTTTCCGGTGCTCCCTCAACAGTGCTAGCAACTCATTTTATTTTTCTGCAGATAGATTTGCAGCAATTATAACAGGCAAGGTGTTGGATGCTCCGAGGTAAGCATACTTTAAATGTCGCGGGAGGGCTTTCATCTCCAATTCGAGTGGCTCCTCGATACATGGTTTCAACTGCTTACGTCCGATGTCCTTTAATTCCAGGCTCTCGTGAGCTTTTGACCATGATCTTGCTAATTCTCCTTCGCAGTCCAAATAGAGGATTTCTTGGCATATTTCATATGTCTGCTCCAACAGATTATCCACTACACTGTTCTGTTGCTTTAGCATTGTCTCTACACGGAGCGACGTCATCACAGCTTCATCTAGCCCTTTCGCTTCTCAACGTTAAAGCCTTGAATTGCTCGTTTCCATCTCGTTTTGGCTGCTCTGTGTCGCTCAGCAGTGCTCCTTTTGGCCTACTTTTCAATTCTGTTGCCAATTGGCCCATCTAAACTTCCATATTACGCAAGGATGCTGCTTGACTCTGTAGCAATGCAGCTTGGCTTTGCACATTGGCATCATTCCTTGTCATGTATGCCTTGAACATATCTTCCAAACTCAGTGGTTCTGGAAGCTTTTGGTTGATCTGCTGATTCTAACCCGAAAAACTTGGTGGGTACTGAGCTTTCTGTAGATATCCTTGAACATTACTTGTTCCCACACTATGTCCTCATTGGTTCCCTCCCCAACTAAATTTTGTGTATTTCTCCAACTTGGATTATATGTATTCTCATATACTTGGTTCCTGTCCTGCTGCGGGTTACCTAAAATACTGACGTAGGATTGCTTGGACAATTTTCAAATAGGTGTTCACCTTCACAATATGGATAGAGGGCACTTTGCACCGCATTCACCTTAGCCTTGGAGGCTCCAGCCTCACTTGTTGTAGCACTCTTCATAACTATGTTAACCAATCGTGATATCTTCGAGTTTAAATCTGCTACCAGCCTTTTTGAATTTGTAGATGCAGCTGCCCTCGACTTTGACCATTGATGTTTATTCCGAGAAATTCTCTCTAAGATGTCAAAAGCTTCTGCATATGGCTTTGATAGTAAAGCTTCATTTGCTGAAGCATCTACGACAAACTAGGTTGCTTCATTTAGCCCATTGTAGTAAGTTTCTATCTGTATGCAATGCGGTATTCTATTATGATGGCACTTTTGAAGCAATCCCTTGAATCTTTCCCATGATTCACTCAGAGACTCTCTTGAAAGCTGCTGTAAATTATTAATTTTACTCCTCAGCTCAGTAATTTTTAGAAGGTGGGAAATACTGCATCAAGAACTTCTCTACTAAATCGTTTCATGATGTGACTGATTCAGCTGGTAAAGAATCCAGCCAAGCTCTAACTTTATCCCTTAAGGAATATGGAATAACTTCAACCGCATAGCCTCTTTACTGACTCCCTCTACCTTAAATGAGTCGACCACTTGCATGAAGTACCGTAGATGCCTATGAGGATCTTTTGATGCCATTCCATGGAAAGGTCCCACGGTCTAAAGCATTTGAAATATTGATGGCTTCAGCTCAAACCTATCTACTTCAATTATAGGGTCAGCTATTACAAGATTGAAGTCATAGAAAGTTGGAGCTGCGTATGCTCTAATTTCCTGCTCCGTGTCATCTGCAAGCAGGACAATGTTCATGGGAGGCACTGGGACAACAGCTCCAGGCCTAACCCCTTCTATCCTTTCCAATTCATGTTCAGGCCGAATTGGCGCTTCTGGATTCATGACTATTTCCCTACCCTGTATTCGCTGCTCAGTCCTTCTTTTACTCAATGTACATTTTTGTTTTGGGTCAACAGTAAATTCAAACGTAGGGAAGTCATTCATGCAACGTTCAGTTCACCTAAAATACCGAAATGGAAAGATTTCTTAAGCACCGTAATTCAAAATCCTAAATCCGAGTTATAAATTCTTAAATCCCCAGCAACGGCGCCAAAAAATTGTTTGCTTCCTCACAACTAAAGGAAAATTAGTGCAAGTATACACTAAATAAACCGCTGTAATATCTAAACAAGGTCGTCTCCGCAGGGATTTAGATTATAATCGTACTTGGTGCTTTCAAATCATCGAAGAAAGAAAAGAAAAATAATAAATGCTATATTGGCTCTGTTTTTGTGACCACCTAGCAGTAAACAAACAACGAATACTAGGTGGACGAGAACCTTGACACATCCAGTAGCAACGGCTAAATGAAGTTAAAGAAAAACGTGAGAAATGCGATTGAAAAGTAAATGGGAAATGAGATATCCATTTGCTACCTTCCTCATTTGAAAGAATGCTATCTCTCATCATTTCGAACCACTACTGCCCAAATCTTCACGACTCTCTCCCAAGATACCCTAGGTATGCTTTAGCCCGATTCCCACCGTAACTAAAACATGCATTACCACCGTTTTATAGATGCTGTAGGATGAACCCCATCCCTAGGTATTCATCCTCCAACTTCAAACAAGGAATACTACAGCCATAGGAAGCAAGGCGACTTAACAAGGTTTTCCCAAGCCTCAAGTAAGTTAACACACTAACCAAGTAGGCCAAACAAGTCTAGTGAGATGGAAAAATTAAGCACACTTCGAATAAACAGCAATTGAAGTTTTGAACATAGCAAGCAACAAATATTACAGCAAGTGTTAAGACATTCCCCTCCCCGAAGGTGAGGGTTAGTTCATATTAAAAAGGAAAAAGAACATAACGAAAAATGAAGGAGAGATCATTGCTGAAGGTGATAACAGAGAAGAACAAGCTTCCTTAGGTGTACAGTGTAACCCACGAGCAAGACCGATACCCTTCAGCTCCTTCGTCAATGAAAAGCACCTCTGTCAATGAGAGAATGTTCCCTCAAATCAATGCTACCTCAAAATGGGTCAATAATCCCCCCTCCTTCCTATCGGTTAGGGCATCATTTCCTTAAATATCGGGTTCTTTAAAATTATGGAACCCCTTGGATGTTGTACGTGTTGGGTGTGTTGCCCTAAACTTATAGTTTATATTTATGTAAAAACAAATGTATATTCAATAAATTTGTTGTTGAATTCATAGCATTGCATTGTCCAAAATCCAATAAACTAAACATCCAAGGTTATTATCATGTAACCGGGACAGTATATATACTGGATATATATTTGATATACTAGGTATATATTTGTTATCCCCTGATATACGAGGTATATATTTGATATACCCTTGATATACGAGTGGATAATGTCCCGGGAATAACCTAAAGGGTCTATAGTATATGGATAAGGCTATGTACCTTATCCTGGCAACACTATGAATACGACCCACTTTGTAAATATTACAGACGACTCGATCTAGGTCGTTAGTGTGGAGACATGCGAGTGAGGGTATCCTATACAATGAGTTTGTATAAGACCGAACCGCAAAATAGCCAATCTTTAGATGTAATACCGTTAACTAACAGATTGCTATTTCTTATGATGACCAGACAACTCATTCCCAATCTTGAGTGAGTTATGGAATCCTACTCGTGAGGCTCGTCTTTTGATATGTATTGGTGCGAGTGGCCCGAAACACCGACTCAATATTCCTACCATTTTGGGGACGAAACTGAGTGGGGAGCTGGGAACATAACTTCACAAGATAGAATTCACTCATTTCCGACTTTAGAAAGTAGATGAGTGTTCTCTTAAATGCTTACTCTGAGACTTGAACAAGGAGCCCCAGCCTCTCACTGGCCCTAGAGGAACTTCCGGTTATTGGTCGGACCATAATCGGGTTGTTCATTAGAAGACCAGTGGTATTTAAGGAGCAAGATATAACATAGGGGTAAAACGGTAATTTGACCCATCCGTGGTTACGAACACTCATGACGGATTGACTTGTTATTAATGGTCGTATATCCATGGACACGAAAATATTATGCAGTGAGAAGAGTGCAACTGCGGGTCTTTAGTGGAGTGACCTGTAGTTAATGAATGTTGATTAACTCGGTCAATGAGTTTGACCGTTTAATCTTGTATCGTTGGAGCTTCTCATCTGTAGGTCCATTAGGTTCCCTTGCTACCTCATAACGGGTAAAACGAGGATCAGGTTTTTGGAAAAATTTGAAATATTCAAATTGCTCAAGGAATTATATATATAGTGATACATTATAATATATAGTTAATTCTAATTGAAACTATTCGATGTAAAATCTTCGATGACTAAAGTTTATAGGAATAAGAGTTATTCTGGTGTATAATTTAATTGAGAACGTCTCAATTCAGGAAGGAGTAGCTGTCTGCCCTACGGTAGCTGTTGCTCTAAATCACTGAAGTGTCGTTGCAAAACAATTTTGTTAGGGTGTTTATTTACTTTTGCTAAAATATGATTGGGTTTAGAGGCTAATGCATGAAACTAATATAGGTTTGTTTTTACTTTCAGCATGTCTACTTATATTATTGCACTCCTAGCCACGCAAAAACTTAACAGCGAGAATTACAAACAATGAAAATTGAATCTAAACACTATTCTCGTGATAGATGATCTTAGGTTCGTCTTAGAAAAGGATTGTCCTCAAGCTCCTGCGCCTAACGCCACTGTGGCGGTGCGCAATGTCTATGACAAATGGATCAAGGCCAAAGACAAGGCCAAGGTCTACATCTTGGCGAGCATATCTGATGTGCTTGGTAAGAAGCATGAGGACACGGTCACCGCTAAGGAGATCATGGACTCGCTACAGAGCATGTTTGGACAACCGTCCTCAGAGGCTCGGCATGAAACCCTTAAGTTCATTTACATCTCCTGCATGAAGGAGGACTCCTTAGTGCGAGAACACGTTCTCAACCTGATGATCCACTTCAACGTGGCAGAGTCGAACGGGGGTGTCATAGACGAGTAGAGTTAGGTTAGCTTCATTTTGGAATCTCTTCCGATGAGTTTCCTGCCATTCCACAGCAATGCAGTTATTGAAGGGATGTGAATCCCGGAGCGGAAGCAGATCTTTGTTGATGATTTTTGGGAAAACAAAATCTAAGTGCAAAGAAGAAAATACAGGGGAAAACTTTACCTTTGAAGAACGTTTCTTCAACGGTTTCCACCCAAACACCACCACCGTGTCTTCCTTGCTATCCTCTTGGGTTTCGAGAACATGCTTGTGGGAGCGTTTCTTTGGAACGAGAGGGAGAGTTTGAGAGAGATTGATTGAGAGAGAAGAATCCATGGGTCTCCTTGTAACGCCCCAAGATTTTTTTTTTAACATCCCAACGGGGACCATTACCAAAAGCCACCTAAAACGACCCACTCGTACTAGAGAATTTAAACCACTAGACGTATAAACTATGACCAACTCTCACCACGCTTCCGCTGCGCTACTCTGATCAATAACACTTAC
>NW_019104616.1:14716-30462 GCF_001995035.1 Momordica charantia
CTATCGCACAAGAGTTCCTTGCCACCGTGAACCTAGCACTGGCCCAGCTCGCTCCCAATGGGTGGGGGATTCTGCTCGGCTGCTGGATGTTATGGTGAGGGCTCAGCGTGGATACCCTTGTCGTGGAATACCTATCCATCCCTCAATTTCTCTGTTGTTATACTGTCAAACACATTCTCAAAAACCTAGGTCGGTACTACTTAACTGGTCATCAGGGTGCAGGGAAGTTGGTGCGGGGCCCCTCTTCAGTTCACCACTGGAAGGAAAATTGGTTTTACGTCTTTGGCGATTGGTAAGCAAAGGGACCAGAGGGCGAGCTGAGCTGTCGAGTGTCGTGCAGCTTTAGCCGCTTACGTAAAGTCCTTCTTTAGTCGTCGATGACTTTTGCTCCCATCTTTATACCTAACTTTGATTCATGCTTACACAGCTCTTCCCCGACCTGTTCCTAGGCCGAATGAGCTAATGTTTGACTATCTCCAGAGAATTCCCAAGCTGTCTCGGGGCGACCGACATTACTTAGAACTCCTCGTGGACGACAATCTTTATGACTGCAGCCTGAACGTCTTCACGGAAGCCGTCCCAGACCCTCGCACTTCGAGTTATTTGAGGTCGCTTTCATCGCTTCTCTCCCTAGTCAACTCTGAAGGTACGTCATCTTTTTGGTTTAGACTATGACCATGAAGAGAGCTGACTTGTGAGCTTCTTCGTAGATATGCTGCCAGCGTTCCTATTGAGAAAGAAGAGGAGGACAACCGAGTTGGGGAGTAGCTCATCGCCTATTAAGGTTCGCGACGGGAGGTCCCAATGGGGTCGACCCTGCTACTCCACACCCTGACTCCGTGATCGAATCAACTCCTCTCCTGACAGCCCATACCTCGTCAGAGAAGAAGAGAAAGAAGAAGAAGAAGGTGGACAAAGGTTCAAGTCTGAGTCTGCAGACACCCAATAAAGGCGAGAAGGTGGCTGCCTGTGGTGACGGTCGATTCTAGCGGGCTTGTTGCTACCAAGAGGATCGGCTAAGTAAGGGCCCTCGAGTTGCCGTTCAAGACCCACCCGACCTCTGGGAGCATTAATGCTTTGGTGCGCAAAGTGGCAAGGCGAGCGAGTTTGTATCGAGCCATTGGGCGAGCTAGCTCACCCTCTAGGGATGCCTGTGAGACTGTCCAACTCGCCATTGTTCACGCCGCTGAGGTTAGTTTTATTTTCAGCTATATTTCATCCGTTCGTTTATTATCACCTGAACATACTTATTTTCTCAGGTGCACGCACTTATGTGCAAGTCCATGGTATTCGTGGCGGCCGAGCTTTTGGGTCGCGTCGATGGGTAGAGAAAGAGACTGTGGCACACGTTCAGACCTCAGAGGAGAGGGATCATTCCAAGGCCGAGCTCAGGGATACCAAGGTTAAGTTGTTGGAAGCGACCAAGAAGGCGTTCTCCTTTGGCTTAAAGGTTGAGAAACTTGAGGGTGAGCTGGCGGCGAAGGGGAAAGAACTGCACAACACCCAAGCTCGTTTGGAAAGCTTCGATTCTAAGGTCGGCGCTCTGAAGTTGGCCAATCAGAGCTTGCAGGCGGAGGTGGAGAAGCTCCAACGGGCTGAGGCTGCCATGGCTACCAACCTGAAGGATGAGACTTTTCTGGATACCAAGTTTCAAGAGTTGAGAGCTACGTGGAGTTTAGCAAGGCACTGGCAGACGACGACTTCAAGTTCAACCTCGTTTTCTTGGAGAAGCACCACAGCGAGTTGGACCTCGTTCCTCTCAAACGCGCCTACGTTAGGTCGTGGACTGTCTCTGCTGATGGGACCATGGCTTTGGAAGAGGTAATTCGAGCTAGGGTGAATAAGTTGGACGAGCTTGCCCCTGTTGCGCCCGTGGAAAACGATCCTCTGGCTAAGGTTGCTCAGTCCGACCTTTTTGACGCATGACTCTACTGCTTCTTCATCATTTCTTTTTGTTATGACCATATTGTCTTTCCTTAATGTATTACGTTCCGAGGCCTTCTCCTTTTTCTTTCTTCTATTTTTTTTATTCCACGTATTTGCTAGCTCGTACTTTCACACGCTTAAACAATTGACAACACTTTGGCTCTTGAAGAACAAAGCACGTTAGGCCCCCATTTAAATGTAACTCAACTCGTTTATTGGAAAAGAGTTGCAGTTTAGCGATAGTAAATGCGTAAATGTTGTGCGTTCCATGAGTGGGATAGCTGCTTCCCTTCAAGGTTTGTTAGGGTGTACGTCCCAGGTCGCTTTTCGCTCTCCACCTGATATGGGCCCTTCCAGGTTGGTTCTAAGGCCCCTCCTTTTTGGAGGACTTTGCATAGCACAAGGTCGCCAGGTCGGAAGCGACGTGGCTTTACTCTTGTGTCGTAGTGTTGCTTCACTCGCCTCTGATACTCAGCTAGTTCGAGCTGTGAGATCTCTCTTCTTTTCTCAAGGAGGTCGAGACTCAGGCAGAGCTATTCGTCGTTTGACGGTGTGTCGAGGGCTTCGGTCCAAGCTGTTGGCAGACTGACCTCAACCAGAACCATGGCTTCCGAGCCGAAGGCCAAAGTGAACGGGGTTTTTCCTGTGAAGTTTCGAGTGGTCGTCCTATACGACCATAGCACCTCGGGTAGCTCCTCGGCCCACCTACCCTAGCGGTTTTCTAATCTTAGCTTTAGGTTACGTTTAATGATTTTGTTCATGGCTTCTACTTATCCCTTGGCTTGCGAATGAGCTAGGGAGGAGCTAAAATATTTTATTCCGAGCCGTGCACAAAAGTTATTGAACTTGGGGTTATCGAATTGCTTTCCGTTGTCAGATATGGTGGCGTGAGGTATGCTGAATCAGCGGACGAGGTTCGTCCACACGAAGTTCGTGATTTTGGCTTCCGTTATGGTAGCCAATGGCTCGCCCTCCCTCCATTTTGTAAAGTAGTCTACGACCACCACAACGAACTTCGTTTGGCCCTTCCTAGGTGGGAGGGGTCTGATGAGGTTGATTCCCATTATGCGAATGGCTAGGGGCCTGAGATAGGCATGAGGAGCTCGAGCGGCTGATTTATCGATGTTGCACATCTTTGGCATCGATCACATCGGCGAGCGAACTCCATGGCGTCTCGTCCCCTGGTGGGTCAATAGTAGCCTCGCCTGACCAACTCAGCTACCAGAGATCGGCCTCCCACATGATTGCCGCATACCCCTTCATGGACCTCTCTTAGAGTGTAGTTCGCTTCCTCTAGATCCAGACACCTCAACAGCGGAAGTGAGAATCCCTGTTTGTATAACACGTCGTCCTTGAGGACGTACTCTGTCGCCTTGCGTCATATCTTCTTTAGATCGACCTGTTTGGGTAGCTCTCCTCCTTGTAGGAAGGCTTTTATAGGGTCCATCCAGGTTGGACCTATGGTTTCCACATTCATCGCTTCTGGTTCTTAAACAAATGGTGCCTCCAGAATTTCAACTGGGACAGACCTGGGCAGCTCGGTAGGGTAGGAAGATGCGAGCTTTGCTAGGGCGTCGGCGTTGGCATTTTCTGCTCGGGGCACCTACTCTATGGTGTATTCCTACAGCCGAGCTAGCAGCTCATGTGACTTGTGTAAGTACCTCTCCATCTTGCTATCTTTTGCCTGATACTCTTCGGTAATCTGATTGACCACAAGTTGCGAGTCGCTCCTTTGTCTATGCGTGTAGCACCCATGGCTTCAGCCATGCGTAGACCTGTTATCAGCGCCTCATATTCTGCTTCATTTTTCGAGGCTGGGAAGTTGAACCTCACTGCGTACTCAAATTGATCTCCACTGAGTGCCTGGAGAAGGACTCCAGCCCCACTGCCTTTCTCGTTTGAGGACCCGTCGACGTTGAAGACCCATCTACTCTAGCTTTCTTTATCCGAGCTGGTGAAGGGGGTGAGCTCTGCGACGAAATCGACCACCGCTTGCCCTTCATCACGGCTTTTAGCTCGAAAGTTATGTCATACTCACTCAACTCGAGTGCCCCATGAACCTTTCGGAGGTCTCAAGTTTCTGGAAGACCCGTTTCAGGGGAAGTTAATGAGGACCTTCACCTTGTGAGCTTGGAAGTAAAGACGGAGACGTCACTCTGCAACAGTTAGTGTCAGCATTAACTTCACTACTTGTGGATAACAGGTCTCGGCGTCCGTCATAGACTTGCTCGTGTAGTACATCTGGCTCCGCCAGTCACCGTCCTGTCTTACTAGTGCTGAGCTCACCGCGTTTGTCGACACCGAGAGGTATAACGTGAGCTCTTCGCCTGGCAGCTGCTTCGATAGTAGTGCTGCCGAGCTCAGGTAACTTTTGAGCTCATCGAATGCAACTTGACATTCTGAAATCCACTCGAAACGATCTTTCTTACGTAGCACCTTGAAGAATAGCAGACACTTGTCTGTAGATCGTAACCCAAAATGGTTCAGCACGATGATCATTCCGTTGAAACATTGGAGCTACTTTAAATTTTGAGGCGGTTGGATATCTAATACAACTCGGATCTTTTCAGGGGTTGCCTCTATTATGTGCTGGTTGACCATGAACCCCAGGAATTTGCCAGAGGAGACCCCGAACGCGCACTTCTTTGGGTTGAGCTTCATTCGATACTTTCGGAGGACCTCAAAGGTCTCCGTCAGGTCGACAATGTGGGAGGTTGTCTTCTTGCTTTTCACAAGCATATTGTCCATGTACACCACCATGTTCTTGTTTTGTGTGTTGCCCTAAACTCGTAGTTTCTATTTTGTGTAAAAACAATTGTATATTCAATAAAGTTTTATTCAATAAATTTGTTGTTGAATTCATAGCATTACATTGTCCAAAATCCAATAAACTAAACATCCGAGGTTATTTTAGTGTAACCGGGACAGTATATGTACTCGGTATATATTTGATATTCCCCTGATATACGAGGTATATATTTGATATACCCTGATATACAAGTGGATAATGTCCCGTGAATAACCTAAAGGGTCTATAGTATATGGATAAAGCTGGGTACCTTATCCTGGCAACACTATGGATGGCCTACTTTGTAAAGGTTACAGACGACTCGATCCAGGTCGTTCGTGTGGAGACATTCGAGTGGGGGTATCCTATACAATGAGTTTGTATAAGACCGGACCACGAAATAGCCAATCTTTAGATGTAACACCGTTAACTAATAGATTGTTTTTCTAAGGATGACCAGACAACNCCCCAGGAATTTGCCAGAGGAGACCCCGAACGCGCACTTCTTTGGGTTGAGCTTCATTCGATACTTTCGGAGGACCTCAAAGGTCTCCGTCAGGTCGACAATGTGGGAGGTTGTCTTCTTGCTTTTCACAAGCATATTGTCCATGTACACCACCATGTTCTTGTTTTGTGTGTTGCCCTAAACTCGTAGTTTCTATTTTGTGTAAAAACAATTGTATATTCAATAAAGTTTTATTCAATAAATTTGTTGTTGAATTCATAGCATTACATTGTCCAAAATCCAATAAACTAAACATCCGAGGTTATTTTAGTGTAACCGGGACAGTATATGTACTCGGTATATATTTGATATWCCCCTGATATACGAGGTATATATTTGATATACCCTGATATACAAGTGGATAATGTCCCGTGAATAACCTAAAGGGTCTATAGTATATGGATAAAGCTGGGTACCTTATCCTGGCAACACTATGGATGGCCTACTTTGTAAAGGTTACAGACGACTCGATCCAGGTCGTTCGTGTGGAGACATTCGAGTGGGGGTATCCTATACAATGAGTTTGTATAAGACCGGACCACGAAATAGCCAATCTTTAGATGTAACACCGTTAACTAATAGATTGTTTTTCTAAGGATGACCAGACAACTCATTCTTAATCCTGAGTGAGTTATGGACTTCTGACCGTGAGGGCTCGTCCTTTGATCTGTATGGGTGAGAGTGGCCCGAGTAGCCGACTCAATATTCCTACCATTTTAGGAACGAGATCGAGTGGGGAGCTGGGAACATAACTTCACAAGATGGAATTCACTCATCTCCGATTTTAGGAGAGTAGATGAGTGTTTCCTTAAATGCTGACTTCAGGACTTGAACAAAGGGCCCCACCCTCTCATTGGCCCGAGAAGGACTTCCGGTTAGTGGTCGGACCATAACCGGGTTGTTCATTAGAGGAGCAGTGGTATTTAAGGAGTAAGATGTAACTCAGAGGTAAAACAGTAATTTGACCCAACTTGAGTTACAAGCACTCGTGAATGATTGACTCGTCATTAGTGGTCGTATATTCATGGATACAAAAACATTATGCAGTGAGAAGAGTGCAATTGCGGGTCTGTAGTGGAATGACCCGTAGTTAACGAATCTTGATTAACTCGGTCAATGAGTTTGACCGATTAATCTTGCATCGTTGGAGCTTCTGATCTGTAGGTCCATTAGGTCCCCTTGCTAGCTCATAACRGGTAAAACGAGGATCAAGTTTTTGGAAGAATTTGAATTGTTCAAATTACTTAAGGAATTATATGTATATTGATACATTATAATATATAGTTAATAATAAATTAAAACTATATATTATGAGAGAAATTATTTGAATGAGATTCAAATAAAATTAATATGAATATGATTCATATTAAAACTATAGGTTAAAAATAATGTGCATAAGATGTACATTACAACTATAGGTTATGCGAGAGAAATGTTTTAGAATATGATTCTAATTTTATAATAAATAATTAAGTGTTAATTATTTATTTGATTTATAATATATTTATTAATTAATTATTAATTGAATTAATAATTAATTATATTTATTAATTAATATGATTAATTAATAAATTATATATATATTAATTATTATTATTAATAATAATATTAATATATAATAATTTACTCTCCTGCAATTTTGGAGGGGAGTGGGCAGTTAAGTGACGTGGGGTAACTCCCCACGTCACTGTTTTTGTTCTTCCTTTTTGCAGTTCTGCAAAAACAAAGAGGAACATAACAAAAATACACAGAACTCTCATTCTTCTCGCTCAATCGATCTCTCTAAAAAATCCACCCTTCTTCCAAAAGAAACGCTCCCACAAGCGTGTTCTCGAAACTCAAGAGGATAGCAAGGAAGACTCGGTGGTGGTGTTCGGGTGGAAACCGTTGAAGAAAAGTTCTTCAAAGGTAATGATTTTCCTCTGTGTTTTTCTTTGCATATTGATTTTGTTTCCCAAATTTCACGAACAACGGTCCGCTTCCGCTCCAGGATTCACATCCCTTCAGTTCTGACCTATCTAGTTGGCAAACTATTTATTGACTATGCGCTGGTAGGTCGCACCAGCATTCTTGAATCTGAAAGGCATGACTTTGTAGCAAGAGAGCCCCTGGTCGGTGATGACTGAGGTGTGCTCTTGGTCGGGGGCGTGCATCTTGATTTGATTATACCCTGAGTAGGCATCCATGAAACTTAGAAGCTCGTGCCCTACTATCGCGTCGATCGGCTGGTCGATCTGTGGGAGGGAGAAGCTATCTTTTGGGCATGCTCTATTTAAGTTAGTGAAGTCTACGCGCATCCTCCATTTCGTGTTTGACTTTTTGACTAACACTACATTCGAGAGCCATTCAGGGTACTTAACTTCCTTAATATATTCAGCTTTCAAAAGTTTTTGGACTTCTTCTACAATGGCTGCGCTTCTTTCAACATTTACAGGGCGTCTTTTTTGATTCATAGGTCGCACAGAAGGATCTACATTAAGGTGGTGAACCATGATGTTCGGGTCGATCCCAGACATGTATTCGTGCGACCAGGTGAAGACGTCGGTGTTGCTTTTTAGGAACTGGACGAGCTCTTCTTTCTCGGCGGCCCTCAGCTTGGTGCCGATGCTCGCATACTTCTCTGGGTCGAGCAGTGGGACAAGCTTTAGGTCTTCTGTGGGCTCTCCGCGACTTTGCTCGTCGAGTGGCTTATCTACCTGGAGCTCGGGGCCCCCAGTGATTGTGTTGCAAGTGGGTTTGAGGGCTACCACGTAGCGTTCCCTCGAGGTCTTCTGCTCGCCTCGTATTGTACACATTCCCTTAGGAGTTGAATATTTCATTGCTTGATGTAGTGTAGATGGCACGACTTGTACGTCACGGATAACAGGTCGACCAAATATGGCATTGTATGCCGACCTGGCTTCAACCACCACAAGTTCTGTCATCTTCGAGATTTGGTGCTCCCCTTCCCCAGGGTTATTGGAAGACTTATGCATCCTTCAGGTCTAACCAGTTCCCCTACAAAACCGACCAGCAGAGTGGGGCTCAGCCTGAGTTGACCTCGATCCCATCCCAAAGTAATGTAAGTAGAAAATGACAGAATGTTAATAGAAGCACCTCCGTCGATCAATATGCATCTGACTGTAACATGGTCGATCTGGGTCTCGATGACCAAGGCATCGTTGTGTGGGTTATGCAGGTCCTTCATGTCCTCGTCCGAAAACGTGATCTGGTAGGGGGCGAGCTGCACATAGCTCCCACATACTTCGTGGCAGGCTTCTCGTGCCAGTGCCTTATGCTTGTTCCCCGTCTGGCTTCCACTTGGTTCTTCGAAGATCACGTTGATCACGTCATGTCGATCTGTGCGCTTTAGGGAGATCGCGTCCTCTGCCTTTCCTGTCTTTCTCGTCTCGACCTGCTTACTTCATTTCCTCTTCCGCTAGGAGCTCGCCCCACGTGCTTTTTGTTGGCTTTTTCGAGCTTCAATCATACCATATGTTTTGATGACAACAAACTTAATCTATTGATGATTTTTGTTTTTCAAAGTGTCCATAGTGTAGAGCATAACAAGACAAATCCAATGCAATTTGAATGGCTCAAATTAGAGTTTAAATGAAGAAGTTATGATCGAAACAAGTCGAACGGAAAATACTCGAGAAGATGACATGGACAAATATTATGGCGAGCTGTATTGTTGAAAAAAGAAAGAAACAAACAAAGAGAGAAAAAAAAGAAAGAAAGATTGAAAAAAAAATGAAAATGAAAAAAAAGGTAAAAAGTTACCGTTTGGAAAAGAAAAAAAAGAGAAAAAAAAAATCATAGTTACCGTTACATATATATATTTTATTATATTATACTATTATTATATATTATAATATAGTGTAATCATTACTTTTTAAAATTCAATCTCCACCTTTCGTCTTCAATCATTAAGATCAAAGGACCCAAATTGATTTTAGTTTCAAATCAACTTTACTCACTTTCCTCTCCTATTTAAACCCCTCTTCTCTCCCATTTTAAATATATCAATTTTATTATTTTTAAATCCTCTATAATCCATTGTTGTTCTCCCCAAGCTCTCAATTCTACTTCTAATTTTATTCTTGTGAGAAATTTTCTTGTTGTGAGGATTGATGTATTTGTGAGCTTAAATTTGTAAATCTACTCTATTTGAGAGTTTTAGTGCGTGAAAAATTCTTATTTCTACACTTATTTGGGTTTCGTTCTTGAGCACGGTAAAAGGAACGGAGTGTGGGTTTTAATCTTTGTCCCAAGAAAAAGATTGAGTTTAGTTCTAGATCCCGTAAAAAGAGCGGTTTGTAAGGTTTGGTCTTGATCCCGCAAAAGGACCGAGTTTCCGATCTTGAACCCGTAAAAGGATCGTGCTTAGTGGAAAATCTCGAGAGGTGCTTGGGGAGTGGAGTAGACCGAGGGTTTGCCAAACCACTATAAATCTCTTGCGTGACGTTTTCTCTATACCTTACTTTTTATTTATTGCAATTTATCTTTTAAGTATATTTTCTTTTATTGCAAATATATATTGTGCTTATTTTGAATATTTGTTTCGTGATATTTTGAGTTGCTTTAAATATTGCATAAATTGTTTTTGTTTAAAAAATTTACTTGGTTATTTGATTTATGCTTAAATTCGAAAAATTTTAGTAAATTGATCTTCAACACTATTTACCCCCCACTAGTGTTGCCATACCGATCCAACATTTGGTATCAGAGAGGGTTGCTCTTTTTCGAATCAAAAATATATTTCAAAAACTATTTTGGTTGAGTTTCTCTCCAACAAGTGATTTTGTAGCAAGATTGCTCTTCTTTGAAAATTTTATCTCATAAAATATTTTGAAAATTATTTGAGAAATTTTTGAAATTATCTTTGAAAATATTTTTTTTTGAAAAGTTTGAAAAACTTAATTGTTAGAGCATTATGACAAACTTTTTGGTAAATGGAATTGTTGAAGGTCAATCTCCCTCTAGACCTCCTTTCTTTGATGGCTCAAATTATGCATATTGGAAAGCTAGAATGAAAATCTATTTACAATCTATTGACTTTAATTTATGGTTAAATGTTGCTAAAGGTCCTTTTATTCCCATGAAGAAAATATATGGTAAAGATGTGTCTAAGTTAGAAGATGAGTATGATGAAAATGAAATGAAAAAGTGTTCTTTTAATGCTAAGGCTATGAATTGTTTATATTGTGCTTTATGTAAGGATGAATTTAATAGAATATCTATGTGTACTTCGGCTAAAGAAATTTGGAATATTCTTGAAATCACTCATCAGGGAACAAACCAAGTTAAAGAGTCTAAAATTAGCATGCTTGTTCATAATTATGAATTATTTAAGTGGATGCTAATCAGTCAATTACCGATATGTTTACTCGATTTACTAACATTATAAATTCCTTGAAGGGTCTTGGTAAAGAGTATACAACATCGGAAAATGTTAGGAAAATTCTTAGGTCTCTTCCTAAGACTTGAGAAGCAAAGGTGATGGCAATCCAAGAAGCCAAAGATCTCACCAAACTTCCTTTGGAGGAACTTATTGGCTCACTCACGACTCATGAGATTACCATGAAGGAGCACTTGGAGGATGAGTCCAAAAAGAAGAAAAGTATTGCTTTGAAGTCCACATCCACCCAAAAGGAGTCCAATGATGAGTTTGAGCTCAACGAAGAAGAACTTGCTTATCTCACGAGGAAATTCAAAAACCACTTTAAGAAGAAGCAGTTCTCAAGAAGAAATTCCTACCAAGAATCAAGAGGAGAAAAGAGCAATAAACATGAAGATATTATTTGCTATGAGTGTAAGAAAGTGGGGCATGTGAAGTATGATTGTCCACAACTAAAGTCTTCTTCAAAGAAATCCAAAAGGAAGGTATTTAAAGCTACTTGGGATGACTCCGACGAGAGTAATAACGAAGAAGATGAAGAAATTTCAAATATTTGCTTTATGGCATTTGGAAATGAAGAAGATGACAACAATGAGGTAAGTATTGAAAAACCCTCTTATGATGAGCTTATGGATGCATATGAGGAAATTAGAKTTGAATTTGAAAAAGTATGCTCAAAATACATARCTYTCAAAAAGAAATATTCTAGCATGTCTAATGAGATYAAATCTTYAAAAGATGAAATARATGCTTTGAATATTGAAAATAATTCTTTGGTTGAAGAAAATGCATGCTTGAAAAATAATGTCAACGATGTTGTGAAGCATGATGTAATTGAAATTTCATGTGATGAGAAGCTTGCTTTATTAGATAAAATTAAACTTCTCGAGCATGATATTTTTGATAAAGATGAACTTGTTAAAGCTCTTAGAGAAAAAGAGTCAAATCTTGTAAATGAGCTTGAATGTGCTAAAGAAAACATTGAGAAGTTGACATGTGCACAAAAATTAGATAAAATTATTGATATTGGCAAATCTTGTAATGATAAAAGAGGATTAGGTTATGTTGATGAGAGTTCCACTTCATCTACTTCAAAAACAATTTTTGTGAAAGCTTCCTCTAATGTGCATAATGAAAATCTGTCTAATGTTGTGCCAAAGTGTGATGTGCATAAGCATGATGTACCTAAATTTGTGCCTAATCTTTTTCATACTAAATCTAAATTGGTGCATAATGCTAAATTTGTGCCTACATGTCATTATTGTGGAGTTAAAGGTCATATTAGACCAAATTGCTATACATTGAAAAATGCTCCTAATTTTTATGGAAAAAGAAATATATCCCATAGACCAAAATATTTTCATGCTTATAGAAAGAATTCTTACATGAAAAAGAATGTGCATAAATTTCTTGTAAGAGAAAAATTGATGCATAATATTTTGTGTTTTTCTTTTGGCAAATTTTGACATAAATCTTACACTTGTTATTTGCCCAATTTGAATGTGATGAAAAATGAAACTAAAAATAAATGGGTTCCAAAAGTTAATTCTACTAACCTACATAGACCCAATAAAGTATGGCTACCAAAATCTTTTTGAAAATCTTTTGTAGGTTGGCTCCAAAATTCAAATTTGAAATGGTTGCTTGGTTAAAAAAGAATATGATCACAAAAGCAATTCTATAACTCTCTTTTGGTGCTTCAAGTGGAACATCACCTTATTTGGTAACTTTGTTATTTCTAAACGAGCATTGATATGTTTTTTTGTGATATTGACAATATTATTGTGATATTTCTTTATGGATATGTTTAATTTTTTTTGTTATTATTGGAGCATAAGTTAAAATTTGAAAATAAAATTATTTTGTTATTGGAGGAGTTTGTTTGATAGTGATGTTTGTAGTGTTAATTTTCTTCATTAATTTTTTTTTGTTATGTTATACGAGGTTGAATATATTATCTGCTTTGCTTGAATCTTTATAAAAAGTTTCAATGTTAAACATTTTTTTTTGATACTTGGAATTAATGGTTGAATTACTTTTTATAGGGGAAATTCTAATAGTTTATTTGTTTCTTGAACTCCTATTGGTTGATTAATGAAACTGTTGTTTTTATTGCTTAAAATTAATATTCTTTTTATCTCAACAAATTTGTTTACTTTTTAGAACAATTGGTATTTTTTTTAACAATTGGTATAATTGGATTGAAATTGATATATCTTTGATTGGAACATTTTGGTATCTTGTTTAGGACATTGTCTTGAGTTTCTATCATTTGGTCTGTCGTTAAAAATTTGTATTTTGGTACAAAGAGCTTAAATTTATTTAAATTTTATCTATTGAAGTTGGTATCTTTGGGTTAATGTCATATTTATTTGAGTTATTAAATGATATTTGCATTTTAGCATTATTATTAAAATCTTGAAACAATCTTGATATATTTTGGAGTATGCTTAATTTTAGGGGGAGTAATGTTTGTTGAAAAAATATGAAGGTTTGATTGTTAGTCTCCATAATTTTTTTTTTAAGGAAATTTCAAGCTTTCTATAGAAACTTTGGTGCTAAATTATTTGAAAATTTAGTCTATCGCCCTTGTGAATCTATTACATGATTCATTTATTTAGGGGGAGTCTCATGTTTTACTTTGTGGTCATGAAATACTTATTGATTTATGTTGATTGCATTTTTTTTTATGGAAAGTGAACTTCTAAATTTATATGTTTTGATGATTTGTGCTTATTACAATTTGTATTAAAATGAAAATATTTCTTTATCCTTTTTTATTGATTCTAAAAGGGGAGAAAGTATGAGAAAAATAAAGTTATATTATTGAATATGTTTCTTATGCCATTTTGAAGATATTTTTTCTTAAGTGGTTTGTCATCATCAAAAAGGGGGAGATTGTTGGCTTTTTCGAGCCTCAATCATACCATATGTTTTGATGATAACAAACTTAATTTATTGATGATTTTTGTGTTTCAGAGTGTCCATAGCGTAGAGCATAACAAGACAAATCCAACTCAATTTGAATGGCTCAAATTAGAGTTTAATTGAAGAAGTTATGATCGAAACAAGTTGAACGGAAAATACTCGAGCAGATGACGTGGACAAATATTATGGCGAGCTGTATTGTTGAAAAAAAAAGGAACAAAGAAAGAAAAAAAAAAGAGAAAGAAAGATTAAAAAAAAGGGTAAAAAGTTACAGTTTGAAAAGAAAAAAAATCATAGTTACCGTTACATATATATATATATATATATATATTATTATTATTATTATATATTATATTATAATATAGTGTAATCATTACTTTTTAAAATTCAATCTCCACCTTTCATCTTCAATCATTAAGATCAAATAGTCCAAATTGATTTTAGTTTCAAATCAACTTTACTCAGCTTCCTCACCTATTTAAACCCTATTCTCTCCCATTTTAAATATACCAATTTTCTTATTTTTAAATCCTCTATAATTCATTGTTCTTCTCTCTAAGCTCTCAATTCTACTTCTATTTTTATTCTTGTGAGAGATTTTCTTGTTGTCAGGATTGATGTATTTGTGAGCTTAAATTTGTAAATCTACTCAATTTGAGAGTTTTAGTGTGTGAAAAATTCTTATTTCCACACTTATTTGGGTTTCGTTCTTGAGCCCGGTAAAAGGAACGGAGCGTGGGTTTTAATCTTTGTCCCAAGAAAAAGATTCAGTTTAGTTCTAGATCCTCTAAAAAAGAGTGGTTTGTAAGGTTTGGTCTTGATCCCGCAAAAGGACTGGGTTTCCGATCTTGAACCCGTAAAAGGATCGTACTTAGTGAAAAATCTCGAGAGGTGCTTGGGGAGTGGAGTAGGTCGAGGGTTTGCCGAACCACTATAAATCTCTTGCATGACGTTTTCTCTATCCCTTACTTTTTATTTATTGCAATTTATCTTTTAAGTATATTTTCTTTTATTGCAAATATATATTGTGCTTATTTTGAATATTTGTTTCATGATATTGTGAGTTGCTTTAAATATTGCATAAATTGTTTTTGTTTAAAAAATTTACTTGGTTATTTGATTTATGCTTAAATTCGAAAAATTTTAGTAAATTGATCTTCAACACTATTCACCCCCCTCTAGTGTTTCCATACCGATCCAACACTTTTTGAAATACCCCTTCTGGATGAGGCCCCCAATTTGCCTCTTCAGGTTGTAACAGTTGGAGGTGCGTGACCTTGGTCCTCATGGAAGTGGCAGAACTTCGACCTGTTGCGCTTCTCAGGGTCTCGACGCATAGGGTTGGGCTCGGTGAGCAGGTCGAGCTTCGAATCTTGTATGTTGATGAGGATTTCTGCACAAGGATGTTCAAAGGTGTGAAACGATCATACCTCTCAAGTCGACCGCGCTTTTAGTCCTGCTTCCGCTGAGGGTTGCGGTCGTACTGTCGCTGGCGTTGCGACGACCTTCTTGAGCTATCATAACCTTTTCTTTCACGGGTTGAGCTAGCTCTTGACAGATCCTCCCTCAACTGGATCAGTTCACTGGCCTGCATTAACTTTCTAGCTAGCTAGATGCTAGCTTTGATGGTGAGCTTGGGCTTCTTGGTAAGTGACCACTTCAGCTGCTCGTGTCGAACTCCTGAGGGGAATTTCGAGCAGGCGAACTCCTCACTACAGGACACCATGATTTGCACGGCAAGGAACCTTCTCACGTTGTTTCTCAAGCTCTCCCCTGACTTTTGCCTTATAGGAAGCAAATACTGGGCTGAATGCTGGGTTTCTTATTGAGCTACGAATTGGGCTATGAAGGCTTTGTGAAGCTGCCTCCAAAAGGAAATGGAATGGGGCAGTAGCTACGAACTAGGCTATGAAGACTTTGCGAAGCTACCTTCAAGAGGAAATGAAGTGGGGTTGTAGCTCCAGTACCATTTCCTCGCAGAGCCCTACAGAGTAACTGAGCACGCCCTGCATTTCATCAGGTCGAGGTAGGTGTGAAAGTCCATCAATTACTCATAGGTTTCTGCATGGTCCATCGGGTCAGTCGACCCGTCGTATTTGTCGAAGCTGAGAAGCTTCCCCTTGCTGGGTGTGTTGCCCTAAACTCGTAGTTTGTATTTTGTAAAAACAAATGTCTATTTAATAAAGTTTTATTCAATAAATTTGTTGTTGAATCGTAGC
>NW_019104616.1:85752-99227 GCF_001995035.1 Momordica charantia
CGGCGGCTTCAACAAGAGAGGGAAAGGGAGGAAGAAGAAGAGGAAAAGAACAAGGGCTAGGGTTATTTGTTTTAAACTTTTAACTCCTTTGGGCTTGGGTTCTTTTCCTTTTGTTTAAGGCCCACTTACCCAACCCCTCCTTATTAAAACAAGCCAATAATATAATTTCGTAATTGGCCCAATGGCCCAAAACAAGTGTCACATAGTGGAATCCGTACTAAACCATAATTTGATAAATAACTACACGCGACTAACTCACCACTAATTCTGTAGCAATACACAATAGCCGAGATGTCACACTTAAATTAAATAAAGATAATTGATGAATCAAACAAAATAAAATGAAATAAATAAATAAATAAAAATTTATTTTGTTATAAAAATTTCCCGGAACTCGAGGCAAGCTAACCTGAGTAACGCGGGGCGTTACACCTTGGGTCGACAAGTCCCACCCTTGGTCTTGCGCTTCACAGCATTAGCTAAACCACACACCATTGTTGCAACGTCAAAGCATGTTAAAAGGCATTTTCAACAAAAATAAATAAAGAAAAAACAAGCTCGAACTCGAACCTACCTAATTCAGAGTTGGGTCTCAAAGCTTCGATAGGTACTACGAGAGGATTGTAATCAAGAAGGCCCGAGGAGTGTAGCAGTATGTTAGTGATCAGAGTACCGACCTTTCTACCACCTTTGAATCGATCCTTGTAGTATTTCAATACGTCAAAGGTCGGTTGAGTCAGGCCGGGCACGAGTTTGATTGCGACTACAACAAAAAATAAGTTAAAAGATCAGCAAAATAAACGAAGACAAAGAAAGACAGAAGGCAGTATGACCTCTTACCTAAGTTCCCAAATCAAAAGGGAATGCTGAAGAAGGGCTGGTTGGACGTGTCCTTCGGCAACCAGTCTCCCGCAGCGTAAAACCACTTCCTTACCCTCCATTTTATAGAGGTGAGACCCTTGATGATACTCCCTGTGCATTTCCTCGCACACAGGTAATATCGCCCAGGCTTTTTGGAGATACGCTTCACCTCGAAGCAAGCAAGGAGCTGGTTGGTCCTAAGCAGCTCGAGACCATCCACCTCACGAGCTTGAACCTAAAAAAGAATTGCTAAGGAAAAAATGACTCCCCATCCATTGGGGGCCACTTGGGAAGGTGCGAGACCAGCTCGGCTCAAGAACTCTTGGATGAAAGGGTGTACGGGTAGCCGAAATCCATATGGAACATTTTCAAATAAAGAGTGGCCTATCCCTTTGGAGGATCGTCAGCTCTTTCCCCGACCTGAAGTAAACTCATGAGGATGGAATTGGGAATTTGGTACCGCCTACGGACCGGTCCGAGGTAGTTCTTTGGCATAATAGAAGGGAATTATAAACCCTGATTTGAGGTCGAGGCATCACTGTCCTCACCATCGTCATCCGAAAAACAAAAGTTTTCTATCTCCTTGAGGTCAGCGACTAAACCCTAAGCTAAGTCCTCGTTAGAATGGGATTTCCTAGGAGATGATCTAGACTACTGGACGAACTGCTACTAGACGAGTTCGACATAACGTAAGTAATACAAAAAACAAAAGAGCAGAAGAAGAGACTGACCTAACACAAAGTTTGAACTGATTAGGTGAGGCTACAAAAATTCAGAAAGCGTAAAATGGGATCTGAGATGCACAACTATTTATAGCACTCCGAAAACTAATCTCCGACGTACAAGTGTCCAAAGGTAAAGATCGAGATCTCCTCGAGAGTTCAAGCGACGAAGCACTCGAGTGCATTTCCAGTTGTCACCTCGATCACCCAACTTCTCGAAACGATCATATTTTTTCACTTCGAAGTCGGAAGTCACCATATCAACCAATTTCCTGTAAAAGAACTTCTCTGCCTGGTCGACCCCGAACGTGACAGAGAGGGGGCCCATGTTTGGGAGAGGAAATTGTCATGCCATGTGGATGACATTGATTCGCTTGAAGAAGAATTATTCAAACTAGCAGCTCCACCTCGAACCTGCGAGGTGAGGGGGTGATATGAATCTCCAACATATTCAAATCAAATACAAGTCAACTCAAGCTTCATTCAAGACAAAAGCATCAATTATGGATTTCAAGTTCATGCTACATTAAATGAGGTCATTTAATCCTTTAGGGTTACAAAACTCTTGGTTTGCTGATTTAATATTTATTTTCGGATTTATGGTGTATTTTTAAGTATTTTAAGTTTTAAGACTTTCCATTTACTTTTTAGGTTACATTTAGTTAATGGTTGTTTATGGCATTGATGGAGTTAAGTGTTCCAACCCTTCACATGCCCATATGTTACTTTGGACTATTTTGAAGGCTATATATAGCCATGTATGTCAGCTTTGAGAGGATAGAATATAGATTTGAAGATGTAATGAAATGAGCCATTGAGCCTTTCTTTTAGCCAAGAGCTAATGTACTTTGCAATCTAGTGATAGCTTGCATGTTTAGGATCATTCAAAAGAGACTTGATCTATCTTGCTTGTGGAGTGATTCGGATCTCAAACAAGGAACAAGTTTTCTTGCCTTGAGATATTTAATCATCAAGGTAATCCGGTTTTTACTTTCCTTGGGTTGATTCCATAATCGTTTTCGGAGTTTTTGGAATTGAGTTCTATGGGTCTTGTTTGTTAGCAAGATTCTTAGATCCAACTCTCAAGAGTTTCTTATCGGGGGGGTTAGCCGCTTTCCCGACTTGTACGCCTGTTCGACGGTTCGATCTGAATGACCCGACAAGTTCAACCTGCGACACGGCAAGAATAACCGTCGGTCGTGAGGTCTTTCGGACCCCGTGCCTATAAATAGAGGGCCTCATTCTTACCCCAGGTATCGAAATTCTCCTCGAACATGTTATTAAGTCCGAACTGCTTACTGACTTGAGCATTGGAGATTTTGCCCTATTGTTCATGTCAGTCCAAAGTAGTTCGAGGCTATTGACATCCGAGTTCGACCTTGGCTAGGTCAAACCTTGTACAAATTCTTGCATAAACATGTTCAAAATTTTCGAATTGGAAAATTGACGATACTTTCTTGAAACCCTATTCATTTGTTTCAATTTTGTTCAATGTTTGGAGGATATATGTTTGATGTTTGAAGGGGAATTTTGTTGCTTTCGCATGAATTTAAGATTTTTGTCATTCAATTTTCTTAATTTTGAAGATGTTTGGATGAATTTAATCTATGAGGACACGGAGTTTTTATGTTAGAAAGTTAAGTTAGTTTTTCATATTAAAGATTCCATATTTGTTTTGGATTGAAACGTGGATAGGAGAACTAAAGATCCATTAGATAATGTTTTCATCTTATATTTTCGAGAAACAAATATGTTTATAATCCATCTTGTTTCTAACGTTTTGGAAAAAGAATCTCATTAGTAGCACGTTTTAATTCTTTTTTATATTTTCTATTTTTTCAATTAAAATATTTTGAGAATTGATTCTTTATTAAATTGATAACAACATATACTACATTTGATCTCAGCCAAAAAACCAAGAAAGGTATTAAATTGATTGTTTATTTAAGTCTAATAATTTATTACTACTATATCAAAGAAATATATATTGTAAATTATATTTTATTTAATAAATTAGATCCATCAAGTATATGTTATATCTTTTTATATCATATCTAGTAAGTTTTATTTTACCAACAAAAAAATCATTATGAGTTGAGGTATCTATTCCGATCAAGATATCATATGTCCAAATCTCTATCCAACAAATTCTTGTAATAAAAATATTAAAAATAAAAACAAAAACAGAAAATAATTATAAAAAATATTGTTGTTTCTATTTCGTTTTTTAAAGAAACAATAAATAAAAATGGTTACCGTATTTTTATCTCTGCTTCGGTTCACGACTTCGTAGTAGGGCAGTAAAACCGAACCGGGTCGGTTTAAGTAAAATACGAACCGAACCACTAGGGTTCCTCTTGAGGTCTTCTTTAGCGCCGCTCCCAGACTTCTCAGTATTCGCGCACGATCCACAGTCCTCTCTCTGTGAACGATCCAGCGGCGGCGACTCTCGGTGCACGACCGATCCGCGGCGACGACGAGTTCTTTGTAAGTTGCTGGCTTTTCTCTTAACTTTTTTATTCTACCGTGTTTCTGGGTCTCTGGCTGCGTCGTGGTGGGCTTCTGCCGCATGAATCCGGCGAGCGAGTTCCGGCGAGTCGGCGAGTCCTATTGCAGAAGAGGAACAAAGATTGTAAATGGCGGCTGTAATGATGTATTGGAGATGGGTGGGCTGCCAAAAACAAAGAATGGAAACAGAGAGGTTGGGTGGCCTGTGACGATGGGTACGTCTTTGTGACCCAATTTCTGCTGAGATTTTGAATTGGAGTCTTCAGAATGAGCATGGTCGGAGTGCTCTTCAAGAGGCAGTTTGCAATAGAGAGGATGCAATAGCTTCTGGGTTGGGCAAAAATCAACCTAGAAAATAATTTTCATTGATTTTCGCAATTTTGGTTATGTTTAGACTATCAATTCTGTAGTCTTACGCCCTTATTATATGATGCTTATATCTGAGAAAGGATTGAGATTCATAAACCGTGATGTTATGGTTGTAAATGTTCATGTTTGCTCCAAATTTAAGAAAGCCACCGTGGACTTGAATCTTTTTCATTTTCTAGCTTTATCATCATGGTTCCTTTTTCAATCCTCTTTATGGTTTAGATGTTTTACCTAAATGGTTTCTCTGTTTCATTCTTGAGACTTGTAGATTTTTCTGTCTGAGCTAGTATTCCTTTAATTAGGTGTGTGTGTCATAGTTCATTGGAAAGATATATTTAGTGTCTGTTTAGAGATTATTTCTCATTAGTTCTCTTATTTTTGTTGATGGTGTTGAATAAATTTGATTACAAATCTCTGATTAGGTATAAGAAGTTGAAGAGAAGTAGAGATGAGTATTGGGGGTGAAAAAGGGTCTGCATCAACAAAGACACCAGCGGACTTTCTCAAATCAATTCGGGGCCGTCCTGTTGTTGTGAAATTAAATTCTGGTGTTGACTACCGAGGTATATTTGCTTCTTTTTTTGCTTTCCCCTTTAATAAGTCTCTACTTGTTCAGATTTGCTTCATTTTTGTTCTCTTAATCATATCATCACTTTTAAAAATCTGATGGATATTGATGAAAAAGAATTACTTGAAGATGTTGAGGCACTATCCTTTTGTTCTGTTGGTCTTCCTTGTTGATAAATTATGGTCTAACTTGTTTTTTCATATAATCTCTTTTTCAATTCTTTGTTCGTTGAACCTGTCTTGTTTGCGTCAAACAAAATGATGTTTTGATTTTAAACATGAATATTTTTTGAGTTAAAAGTTTGTGGGAAAGATTGAACCATTGATCCGATGGCGATAAGTGTCTCATTGTTGATGATTTTAAACATGATTATTGGAAATCAGATGTACTCTATAAAACACGGACACAGCAAAAAAGGGGGAGTTTCTGTGTTGGACAGTGTCAGACACGGATATGTCCGGACACGCTCCGGACACGTGTGCGACACACAATTTAAAGTGTTCGAATATTAAATTTTTTATTTTAATTTCAGACACGTGGGGACACGTTTTGGACACGGGAGGGACACGCCAGATAAAAAAATATTGTTTCCTTAGCCCAATTTTGGAAGTCCAAGAAGTTTGGCTGAAATCTCAAAAGCTTAAACTACAAAAAAAACCCTAAAACGCTACCTAGTGACCCACCCTTCTGTTTGTGTGAGTTAAATTAAATAAGCTCTATTCTTACTTCCTTTTTTTCCCTAATTTCATATGAATTAAACTGGAGTAGAATATGTTTTACTAAATTAGGATGACAACTTCGACCCAATAATCAAATTCAAATCCTTCTCTAGGCTTTTTTTAGTGGATTACATTTACTATTTTTATGCTTTTTAGTGGGTACATCTTCAACCCAGTAAATTTACTTGACATTTATGTTTTTTAGCGAAGTAAATTTAGCATTTCTATATCCTAAAAAAAATAATAAATAAATAACGTATCCCCAGCGTGTCCGTGTCCTAGTTTTTTAGAAATTGACGTATCGCCGTGTCCTGTCGTGTCCGTGTGCGTGCTTCTTAGGATGTACTCATGAGTCGTGTATCGTGATCCATAAAGTAAAAACATCTATTTTGAATTCTATCCTGAAGATCCCATTATATGTGATGTTTGCATTATAAAGGTATTCTAGCTTGTCTCGATGGATACATGAATATAGCGATGGAGCAGACCGAAGAATACGTAAATGGACAGTTGAAGAACAAATATGGCGACGCTTTCATCCGTGGCAATAATGGTAAATATTGAAATAGAACCTTCCGATGCTTCTCTATGATTTGAGATTAATAATCCGAACTTCAACTTATTTTTTCTAATGCAGTTCTTTACATCAGTACGTCGAAGAGGACGTTAGCGGAAGGGTCTTCTTAGCTGGGCTAAGAATTCTGCCAAGAAATGCTCATCTCTTGCAGCTATGTTCCTTCAGTCTTGTGCTGTAAAATGAGAGATGGATTAGAATTGGAAATTGATCAATTCGAACTGTATTGTAAAATGATGTGCTGTTCTTGTGTTGTCCTCCTACCTGTCAAAAACATCAAAATCAAAAGCCTTCTTTAGTGGGAAATGGAATGCACATTATTGAACGAAACTACTGTTTTCACCTTCTTTCCTTCTTTCAAGTTTGCATCAAAATGTTTAATTTCTATGCTGAAGAAGAATATAATTTCTTCTTCACTGCATCTGCTGAAATTTCTTATAAATGTGGCTGGGAGCTTTTGAGATCATGGAAGACGGTGTTCATGGTGTGCATTTTCCTTTTACTTATTTAGAAAAAATTATTTATTGAGACTGTCACAGTGTAATTGCATTTTCCTTTTACTTATTTAGAAAAATTATTTATTGAGACTGTCAGTGTAATTGCCCTCTAATAATTACTAGATGCGATGCAGATTTAAAATTTTGCATGTCCATAATAATTACCCGGTTGTATCCATTCTTTACTAGTGCATGTGGGATGACTTTTAGAAGGCTAAAAAGTGACTTTTAGCTCAGCCTCATCATCGGGCCTTGAGGCCTAAAGGCCGGTGTAGGCCCAGTTCACGTTCGATCTAAGGGCAACATTTGACCGGCCCGACTCAGTCCAACCCTTCATTAATTGGATTGGATATGGATATTCATTTTTTAATTTTGGCCAGTTGGAGCCGTATTTGGATTGGCTAGTAGGGTCGGTCCAAAAGTTCGATCCAATATTTATTAATATTTATATTATATAATATTAATATATTATTTTATTATTTATTTATTATAAAAAATAAATTAGATATAGTATGCTAAGGATCTTTTGTTTTCCCTCTTAAATAGGTACATATTACGAAGAGACTACCACTTACTTCCCAACATCTCATTTAAATAATTGTTTTGAAATAACTGTACAACTTCTCAAATTCAAAATTTAAAATTATTTTAAACATATCTAATATTTAGGTTGTAATTTTTAAAATTTTTTAATACAAAATTTTGTTATAAATATCAACATTCATTTCTTTTTCTTCCCTCAAATTCTAATTGTAATTCTAAATCTTGAATCCTCTCAAGTTCCAATTCAGAGTGTTTAAATTTTCAATTTCTCTCGTAAAAAGATATAAATTTAATTTTTAAAAATAAAAAATATAATTTTTAAAAATAAGGCAACTTAAATTTATAAAATATGACATAATAAAATTTATTAGTAAGATTATAAAAACAACAAAAAAAATGTACTAAAAATTATATAAAAACACATATTCTAGAATTTAAAAATAAAAAACTTAGTTTGGAAGTTATTTAAATTTTAAAATTTAATAATTAAAAATATATTAATATACGGGCCGATCTAAGCCCGATCCAAGCCCGATCCAATTTTGACTCATCAACTTAGGCCCATGGATTGAGCTATGAACCTAGATTTGAGTGGTTGGGTTGGCCCAAACCCGGCCCAAACAATACTTGAGGCCCGTAGTTGGACCTGGGCCAAGCTTGGGCCATTACTTCTTTGGGCTGGGCCCGATGAGGCTGACTTTTAGCATTTTTTGGTATGGGTTAGACATCTAAAAGTAATTTTGAAATTTTTTCTAAAAATCCTAACAAATATTTAAAGTGCTTTTAGAAGTACTTTTTACTGCTTATTCTAGAGGTGCTTATAGAAGAAATGTTTTCGATTGGAAATATTTTCTTCAAACGTTATCTCAAACTTTCCTTAGTGATGTTTTTTTGTATTTACTTGGAAGAAAATTAGTTAAATCATTTATAATATAGTAGCACTTAAAATGCTTTTTGTTCTATCAAAAGTTCTATAATGTGTTTTCAATTAGTTAAATCCATTTTTTAAACTTTCAAGTAAATACTAAGTCTTGAACGTGAACAGTAGCTTCACGAGTTTCCTTTTTTATGTGCGCACATGTAATATATTTTATTATTATTATTTTTAATTTTAAACTTTATTTGATAACTATTTAATATTTTGTTTTAACGGTTTTTTTTAAATTAATTTTATCCAATTCTTAAACATAACATATGTTTTCTTTTTTTTTTAAAAAAAAAAATTTCTTCATTAAGATTAAGTTTAAACATGTTTGATTAGGAATTTAACCAAGGTTGCGAAGCTCGGCTCGAACAGGTGTTGACTGGACCGATGAGTTAAGGAGTTAGCAAGCAAGTAGAGGATCTATAAAAGAGAAAACACTATAACACCCAAGTCAGTGAATGATCGAGCTATATCCAAGAGACAATATAGTTTCACGTACTTGGAAATGAGGTAGCAGATTTCTATTTATAGGCGTAGCTTCTAAGAGGGCGTCCAACAAGCCTCCCATGGCTCTTTAAGGTTTCAGAAATCATGGTGTATGTCGTGGACTATCTCAGAGATTGATTCTTGATTGAGTGTCCTCTGATCCACACAGTCGGTCATCAGATTGCCGAAGTGAAAGATGATAGTGTAATGACCCCAATTTTTATATGTCATTAATAATATAATATTGAGATAATTACTCATAAAACATAATTTCATTAAAATAAAATAAGATAAAAACTTGTATTTTCATCTAAAAATGAAAACGATAACTTAATAAAACTTAACTTATAAATCTTTAGCAGCGGAAATCACAAAGTTATTATCCTTAAATAAAACAAGTAAAAATGTAGTATAGTCATAATTAAAAGTATAAATTATAAATAAAATTCAACTGTGTCTCATATCTCTTCCTCGTCAATGCCCAGGTCATCCTCGACGTTCTTCCCGTCAACTATATAACTATCTGTAAAAAAATTGAAACAACATGGTATGAGTATACAAATACCCAGTAAGTAGTTCCCACCATAAGGAACCTTTCATGCTCAAACACACACATCATGTTTATATGCATGTATACCTCAACCTAACATATAAACCAACGAACAACTTAACTTAAGATACTTGTGCTTGCTAGCATAAACTTACATATCTAAATCCTTAATTTGGCGTCATGCTATACAGAAATACCCCAGACCATAACCGTCAATTCCGCATGTAATATTTATAGGGTAATTACCCCCCATAAATACCATTAACATGAACTAATTTGTTTCGTAGGGCCCAGCCTTTAGCAGAAACCATACATGTCATATCATACATCTAGCTGCATAACATAACTGCTTAATTTGGGTATTTCATGCATAACATTAATCTTACCTAAATCCATGACACATAAGACTACTAACTTCACTACGAATGAAATGCATCACACATTATGTCATGCTTTACCTAAACATGATTTGCTATTAAACATACTTAAAATGACATGAGAAAACCATAGAATCATAACATGCTTTGTAATACATAAAATTTAACCACCATCACCATTCAATAACAAAATATATTTAAACAACATGAATAACATAATTCAATAACAAAACAATGCAACACATAACATAATTCACTTACAATCAAACAATAATACAACAAAACTTACAAGGCGGTAACTTATGATAGAATCCACTTGCCTGAACTTCGCAAACTAAAAGAAATTCCTTAAAGCTTCCTAATAACAATTAACACAACTAAAATTAGGACTCAATTACCTAAACTAAGCTTTCTCCAATAAGTTCTCATAACTAGATATGTTCACTATTCTACTAGTAGAAATCCCTTAATAATTAACCAAGTCCATAATAATCATAAAATATATATATAAATTTGTGAAAAATAATTTTAAATCTTCATATTAGCCTCTGATTTATATACTATAATATCGATAAAATAATTTACTGATTTTGTAAATTTACAAAAAAAACTAGAGAAAACACATAGCACTAGTTTTCACAATTTTAAACCGTAGGTAAAACTAATCATAAAAATCAATTTTAATACATTCAAATACATTTTAGGTTAGTTTAAAGGTGCTGGTCATGGTCTCAAAAATTCAGAATTAACAATCCAAAATTTGATACTAAACAAGCTAAAACTATAAAAATAAAATAAACCGTTAAAAACCGTTATGAAGCAATTTTATGAACATTTTTAGAACCTTTTAAATTCAGATTTTCAGATCTCAAATCAACAAAAATAAGGCCTAAACAGTACCTATTTGATCTTAATAATGAACCCTTAAAATAATTTACATAAGGAAGAATGATGCTTACCGTTAGTGCGTTTTCCTCTCTACCGTAAAGAATAAAAAGAGAAAATTTCCAGCAACTAAGAGAGCTTGAAATGATGATGGAAACCTTAGAAAATGGATATGAACATGCTTAGGTTCTATAAAAATTATTAGGAAAAATCTACTTACAAAATTAGACTTAAAGAAACCGTTCTTACCGAAAGGACAAAACTGCAATGAATGATCCTTGAAGGGACTTGGAAAAGCAACCACAACTCCTCTAAGGTGTGATTTAAAACGTAGGATAGATGATTGAGAGGAAATTTTCAGATTTGTTTAGAAATGTTCTTGGAGGAAAATGAATGAAACCAACATAGGTAACTTAAGGAGAATGACTTGGAAGATGAAACAAACATGAATCTTGGAAGATGGAACAAACTTTTTCTCTCTCCTCATGCATGGCCAATTACTTAATGAGATTGTTAGTGTTTTTTGGTCTTCCTAACTAACTTAATTACTACATGTGTCTCTTGGGTGGAAGGTGGGTTATATTGCCTAATCATGGTTAGTGGAAGGTGAGTTATATTGCCTAATCATGGTTATGAGTTAAATAAAACTTTCTATATTACCCCAATTAAGTTAATTTAATTAATGTAGAAAAATAAAGAGTAAAATAAAGGTAATATGGGGCTTTACTTGGTTAATTACCTTAAAATAAAACTTTGGATAAAATGTATGAAACTTTATAAATACTCAAATAATTCTACCATTACAATTACCATATTTCACAACATTTATCTAATTACTGAAGTAGTATTGTTAATTTTGTTACTTAAATACAATTATAATCACGCTAATCTTATTAATCTCTTATGCATATTTATTTTTTATTAACATACATAATTAATTAAACATTGATAAGATGAATCACTAAATTTTGTTGTAAATTTCTTTTTAATAAGTAAATAAAATTAACTTGAGCTTAATTAGTTAGAGTATTAGAAGCCTACAATTATTAACTAGGATTTGATTAAAGTTTATTGGCATAAAGCTAATTAGATTTGACTAGCTTACCTAAAAAAACAATAATAATATAAAGTTATGAAAATACCCTTATAAGTAATGGGGGCATTACAGATAGCTTGCCTCAACTTGCATCGCAAGTGAGCAAGGTGAGAGATGGGTTGGCTCGACCTTATAGATGAGGTGCATATCCTTCCATGTATTATTTTCTATGTTTATTTATCATTATTATCAAATGAGGTGTTGCCTTGTGGTTGGTGAGGAATGACCTCCTAAAAAACAAAATGAAACACAATTGAACTATATATATTTTTAGTACAAATATAATATTTTAAAATATAAATATTTTTTAAAATTAATAAAATAAATAATGCCTAAGTTACATTATTCGGGGTAGATTTAAAATTGCCGTATTATATAATGATTGTTAGGTTAAAAATTATTCTCAAATCTCAACTCTCTCATACTTTAATAATTTAGTGCATGAATAGTGTTGGAGGTGATTTCCAGCTCCCACGTGGCACATCCTAGTTGGTAATAAAACTGACACGTTGCTATAATTGATGGGCCTAAAAAACCTAACAAAATTAGAGAAAAAAGAATTGTCTTTCTCACACATTGAAAAATATACAGGAAACCATTATATATTACATATCATACATGAGATGAAAAAGGAAAAAAAAAAAGAAGAAAAGGAAAGATAGTAAATTCCAAGATATTTCCCTTCTTAAGTTATAAATTGTAACGACCCAGAATTTCTCACACACTTCTAGGACACATTAACTATCCAACTAATTAAACTTAACCCCCAAAAACGTCTTGTCAACTCCCTATGCAACAAATATATAAAATCAAGTTCTAATTCACATCAATTAAACGAAAAATCAATCTCATAAAATATCATTCAACAACATTCGTGGACCACCGCATGAGGCAAGTTTATTATTCAAACTAAGCGAAACTCAATGAATGGAATAAAACTGAAATAGGCACTTATCCCGAAATGAAACTAACAACAAGGGGGAATCTCCCAATTATTCAAATACAAACAAATCATTATTGGCCATAACATAAGGCCTTAACCAATGACCTAAGTTAAACATGGAGTAACTAAGCAGCCTATGGTCCTTGCTCGTCATGTCTCCTCCGTCCCATCACCACGGTTGCCCCCGAGTCCTTCACCTGAAACAATCATTGTAAAAGGGGGGTGAGTATATAAAATATACTCCGTAAGTAGCCCTCACCAACACACACACATATCATGCTCATTTATATCATGAAACAATCGTAGTCATGTCTTTCAACACATTAAGCATTCAAACATAAACACATTCCATAAGAAAATTCAGTAACATTCACAACTAGTAAACACATTAACGACCAACCTCTAGTCTCCCCAACATCGTAAGTACTTCCATACTTATCTCAGCTATCCTAACCTTCCACAGTTATCCCCTTCCATTAGAGTCGGCCCCTGACCATTTATACCCAGAGCCCCGACACTTCTGCATCGGCCCTCGACCATTTGTACCCGAGGCCCCAATAGTCTTCCCTCCAAAGGACTCCTCGTATCGACCCTCGACCATTTATACCCGAGACCTCGATACTCCATTAGTGACGTATCAGCCCCCAACCATTTATACCCGAGGCCCTGACACCCACTCTTTCATTCTTTCCAAAAATCCAACTTTCACTCGAGTCTTACTATATACTTTATGTTACCACTAACCCTGCATCTTTTGACTCACAAGTACAGTTCAGCATGCTTTCACTACTTTAACAACTTTCTAATAACGACACAATAAGCCAATCATGCTCAATATACAGCATCATTTTT
>NW_019104616.1:110021-134364 GCF_001995035.1 Momordica charantia
GAGTATGCCATTCGCTTGAATTTCCGCACCTCAAATGAGGCCGAGTATGAAGTTCTATTGGCCGGGCTGCACATGGCAAGGGGACTGGGAGCCAGCCACCTTCAGATTTTCAACGATTTCCAGCTGATAGTGAACCGAATCAAGGAAGAATATCAGGCGAAAGAACCTCGAATGGAGAAGTACTTGGGAAAAGTCAGGTCGTACCTTGTCCACTTCCAGACGTATGAAATTAGCTAGATTCAAAGGTCAAAGAACTCCAATGCTGATGCTTTAGCCAAGTTAACATCTGCCTACGAGACCAACCTGGCGAGGTCGGTCCCAATGAAGATCTTGGATACCTTTTTATTCTGGAGCCTGACATGATGGAAGTTGACTCTCAGCCTCCATCATGGATGGACCGATCAGGGACTACCTAGAGGGTAATATTCCAGCAGACCCGAAAGAAGTAAAAAAAATCACAAGGAGAGCAGCTCGGTAGCTGCTCCGTGATGGAACAATGTATCGACGAGGGTTCTCCTTACCCCTCCTTAAATGCATCTCCAAAGAAGATGGGAACTATGTTCTCAGGGAGGTTCATGAAGGGGTTTGTGGCAGCCATTCAGGGGCCAGATCATTATCGACGAAGGTCATTCATCAGGGTTACTATTGGCCCACGGTTGATCAAGATGCAAAGTAATTCGTGAAAGCATGATATAACTACCAATGTTTTGCGAACGTCATCCATCAACCTCTTGAGTTGCTGACTTCGATCTCAGATCCATGGCCCTTTCCACAATGAGGAGTGGATCTAATCAAACCTTTTCCATTGGGCAAGTGACAAACGAAGTATGTCGTGGTAGCTGTGGATTACTTTACCAAATGGGCCGAGGTCGAGGCACTTTTTACAATCATAGATGCCAGGGTCACGACCTTCATTTGGACAAACATTATCTCCTGCTTTGTCATATTTATTGCCATCGTGACGGACAATGGCAAGTAGTCCGACAACTCCAAGTTCAAGGATTTCTGCCGCAAGTTCGAAATCAAGCACCTCTGCTCGTCCTCAGCTCACCCCAAAGCCAACGGACAATTAGAGGCAGTTAACAAGATCATCAAACATGGTCTTAAGCTACGACTGGATGCAAGGAAAGGCAGGAGGGCAAAGGAGCTGCCTGAAGTGCTCTGGTCATACCGAACTATGCCCCGGGAGTCCACTGGTAAAACTCCATTCGCTATGGCCTTTGGCTCCGAGGCCGTGGTGCTTGAAAAAATTGGGATGCCACCCGAGAGGATAGACTACTACGAGCAGACAAGGAACGAGGAAGAGCTCATCCTCAACCTCGATCTCCTTGATGAGAAAAGAGAAGTGGTCCAGTTATGCCTGGCAGAATACCAAAATCAAAGGGCAAGACAGTACAACTCGAGAGTCCGACCTTGAAGTTTTCAGATCTGACACTTGGTCCTCCATAAGGTACAGAAGCATGTTGATATGCTAGAACTAAGTTGGGAGGGGCCATTTGATGTCAAAGGCATAGTGCGACCTGACCTGGGACATATATACTAGCTGACCTCAAAGGAAAGATGCTCTTGCATCCGTGGAATGCAGAGCATTTGAAGAGATATTACCTATGAAATGTTGAAATGACCTAAAAATTAATTGGACTTGTAAAAATTTTTCAAGGGCTAATCCCACTAAAAGGCTCCGTATTATTTAATTTCATGTCTCCTAAGGGTCCAAGTTCGATGTGAAATTAAATGGGGGTCGGGTGAGGATTAGACTTAGAAAATTCGAACCTTTAGAACCTATGGGTTCGAGGTGAGATGTGGACTAACGTTTAGGAAATTCGAACCTCCATAACTTAAGAGTTCGAGGTGAGGGGTGAATTAAAAACTTAGAAAAATTTAGAAATTTTTTTGAAACCTTTAGAACTTGCGAGTTCGACCTGCGAGGTGGAGTAAAATTGGCGAGTTTGAAGTACGATATGTCAAACTTAAGACAGAATTAAAAAAGAAACATAGTATTAATGATCAAAGCTTTGGCCGAGGCATATAGACCTCGAGATCCAGTACAAGGAGTAAGAGAAATGAAAGTACGACAAGAAAGCTGGAAGAATTGGAGAGCGTCAGCTGCTTCCAAGGTGCGATCCAAGCTTGCATTGAGACCCAAGGATGTCAACTTCTTGAGAGTCCACCATCCCAGCCTCTTGGGAGGAGTTCACTCCACTAGTAGGAAGAGGAGCACCGTCAACCTCTTGGGAAGAGAGGCCTGCATCCTCCCCGTCATTGAGCTTGGCATCAGACTCAAGCTCTTTCAGGCATTGTTCCACGAAGTCTTGGGGGCCAGGACTTTCGTTGGGACCCGAATCCCACTTCTGGGCATACCTGAGCTTGGTGGGCCCGAGGTCAAGCTCGGAAGCATTCTCCTTGACTCCCTTCATCAGGAATCTGAACTCGGTGTTGCTGAAGTCCTTGGAAAACCCATCGAAATCAGGGTGTTGGTAAAAGGCCTCTTCCGAGAAGACTCCATTGCTAAGCTTGGACTCCATGAGTTCGAGCTTGGCCTTCAGTTCTGCCACCTTGGGGTCGCGCGCCGACAATTTGCCCTCCAGGTCCTCTCAGAGGCGCTCGAGTTCGTCGTTCTCCTTCATGAACGCAAAATTCTCCTTCTCAAGGCATTTTGCCACAGCATGTGCAGCTCTCAGATTCTCCATGTGCCGGGTAGCCTCTGCCTTAGCGCTCTTGGGCTCCGCCTTGTCGGCTTCGGAAGTAGACTTCCACTCCTGGGCCTCAGCTCGAGCCTCCTTGAGCTTCCCTTCTAAGGAAGCGGCAACCTCCAGCGCAGCAGAGGAAGCCTCTCATTCCTTTACGGTGAGAAGGTCGCGCCCATCCAGCTCGGCCTTCATCAAAAGGGTAGCCTGACAGATGGCAGCATGGGTCTAAAAAAAAGGAAAGAAAGTAGGAAAAAGCAGCAAGGGGTTTGTCTCAGAAAGAACACGTAAAGGCAGTGAGTTTAGGTCTTACCTCGGCAGAGTAATCTAACATTCGCTGAATAGTTGACCCTGGAGCGTTGACAAATTTGTAAGCTCTCCTCCAGCACCGGTCGAAGCAGAAGCCTGACATCACCATGGCCTTGTCCCTCACCCCTGTACTCGAAGGTTCAATATTGAACCTCATATCAATGTCAGAAGTGCCACCCATCCTTACCTCAGGATCATCAACTAAGTCTCCGAAGGGGCTGACCCGCTGCTCAGCATGCACCTCCCTCACCTCGTCCTCAGAATGGTGGGCCTTGCATTTCTTCTCCTTTGACTTCTCCGAAGAAGCCTTCCTCCGAACCTCCCTAAGACGGGAGACGTCGGGGATCTCGTGATCCTATGAAGCTTCAGCCGCAGCAGCTCCCTACGGAGAAGCTGCACCGCAGTTAACCTCAACCACCTCGACCTCGGTGAGAGGATCAACAATGGCAGGGCTAGGCACCTCCTTAGCCTTGGAAGCCTGCTTTACGTGGGGACGTTTGTGTCTAACATCTTGGGAAAAGCCGCACACCATAGCTGTGAAAGAAAACAAATAAGGGTTAAACACGAAGTAAGAAAAATGCTAAAAAACAAGTACTAAATACCCAAAAGCAATTAACCTAGCTCCGAGTTCGTTCTATGAGCTTTGGAAGGAGCTAAGAGAGGATTATAGTCAAGCATTTCGGAGGCAAGAAGGAGCTTATCCGTTATAAGTGTGTTGATCTGCTTGCCGCTCTTGAATCTGCCATTAAAGAACTTCAAAGCATTAAAGGTCGGCTTGGGAAGCTGAGGGATCAACCTTATAGCAACTGAAAACGTCAAAGCCGTGGGTTAGAACATGAATAGAAGCAATTAAAAGCAAGTAAAGACTCTACTCCTTACCTAAATTTCCAAACCTACAAGGGACGTGGTGGAAGGGCAGGTCGAACTCGTTCTTGGCTAGCCATGCTCCGGAGGTGAAGGACCACTTTCCAACCCACTTCTTTATGAAGGTTTGACATTTCATAATGCCTCCTGCACCCTTCCTAGCACACAAGTAATACCTCCCCGGCTTCCTCGAGATCCGCTTGACCTAAAAGCAGGCTAAAAGTTGGTCGACTCTGAGGAGGTTTAGATCGTCTACCTCCCTACACCTTAGCCAAAATAAGACAGCTAGGCTAAAGATGACTCCCCATCCATTGGGGGCCACCTGAGCAAGAGCTAGCTCACCTGCACTAAAGGATGAACGGGTAGATGGAAACCGTTCTCAAATATCTTCAAGTAAAGGGTTACACACCACTCCAGAGGATTATCGACTCGCTGCCCTTCCTTAGGAAGTCTAATGATGATATCATCTGGTATGCTATATCTCATACGAAGGGGGCTGAGATAGTTCTCAGGCATTTGGGAAGGGTACTCTAAACCTTGGCCTAAGGTCGAAGTATCGTTATCATCTCCGTCATCCTCGGAGAACGTAAAGTTATCTATTTCTTCCTCCAGTTTGGAGTCCAACCTACTCGCAAACTCCTCTACGGAATTGGTCTTCTTGGGTGAAGAGCCCGACTCCGAGCTTTAATCCCGAGATTTAATCCTGACCGCACACGTGTCCAAAATTAGACGACCTAGATCAGAAGAAGACCGAACGTCAGGGGTATTCAAGTGTGTGTCGGATGCTAGTTCCATTTTCGAGGTTTTCTCAATGGTAATAATTACTATGACGGCATCGAAAGTCACCACATGGATTGATTTCGCAAGGTGAATAACTCCTCTGCCAGATCGAGATCAAACCTGGCAGGGGGGGCCAATGTTTGGCAGGAAAAAAACCCTAATTTCACCATCAGATATGGAATTTCTCTTCGAACTTAATATTGAGTCTGAGCTGCTTACTGACTTGAGCGGTAGGCCAGTCCCTTAGACAATCGAGCAAGTTCCAACCCAAGAAAATATTTTAAAGACTCGAGATCCTTAAGTTTGAATTTCTCATTGATGAGACCTTTCAATTTCTGAATTTTTGATGAAGAGGCGTTGGTTATGATTTTGTCATTGACATAAACTAATAATGCAGTAATGGATGTCTCTGATTTGGAATCCGGATTCAGTACCTCTTTGCTGCGACATTCCTCTACCACCTGGCTACGCCACCAAACACTTAGAATTCTTTCAGCATGCTTTGTCCTCACTCACATGCTTCCTAGTAAAACAAGGAGGAGGTCACCCAATCAAGATTGCTCCAAGCCAAGCACGCTTAAGTTTAGAGTTCTTACGATTGAGCCACCGAAAGGAAAGGTGCACCTTGTTGGTATAAGTAGTAACTATCAATTCTTTTAAGCCTTTTCTTAACCATGCTTCCATGGTCTCAGGATCCCTCTCATTCGGATGTGGTATCGGTTCATTCATGTACCCCTCTTCTCTAATCGGGCGTCACAAAGTGAATAATCAGCTTTTGATTGGTGAAAACCAAGAGATAACAAGGTGTGAGAAAATTTTTCAAACCATTACCTTGAAGCTTGTTTCAGCTCGTATATGGACTTATGTAGACGACAAACCAAACGTCCACCTTTAGGAAGTAAAGATATATTGGTCGGTTGATAACCCAATGGCAAATCCATTAGACCTCCTCAGATAAATCACCGTGTAAAAAAACATTATTGATGTCAAGTTGTACTAACAGCCAATTTTTAGAGACATCAATAGTGAAAAGTGCTTTGACGATGACAAATTTTGCAACAGGAGAAATATTTCAATGAAATCAAGTCCCTCTTGTTGTGTGTAGCCTTTCACAACTAATCGAGCCTTATAGCGCTCAATAGAACCATCATATTTATGTTTAATTTTGTATATCCATTTTCAAGCAATGACGTGGTGTTCAGAGGGAAGAGAAACCACTGTCCATGTATTGTTTGCTTCCATTGCTTTAAGATCATGCGTCATAGCTTCACACCAATGTGGATAAGAGATAGCTTCGTGATAGTACTTTGGTCCATATTGAGCAGAAATATTTAGGGTAAAATCACGATGAGAATCTGAAAAATATGAGTAAGAAACATATCTTTGTAGAGGATGTCGAGATGATGTTGTAAGAATATCCGACCTACTATAAAGCTACAATGGAAATCCTGCAAGTAAGAAGGCGGTTGTGCAGTGACTGTGGAGTGACGAGGGACAATGATATCATTTTCCTCAGACAAAGAATCATCCATAGTGGATGCATGCATCGTATCCTCAATTGCATCAATTGGGGTGGTGGTCTGGACAATGGTGTCAATTGGTGTTGAAGGAGGAATAATAGCAGTCCTGTCTTCAAAATTTTGGACATCAGCAAAGTTCCATTGGTTGTCAACACAATTATCGTTTAATGGAACTATAGGTGGAGTATGAGGTTCCATGTTGATGTTAAGATTCTTGGGTAGAACAAGGTCCAAAAATGGATCCAATAATTAAGATGTGGAAGTTAGTGATTGAAAAGGAAAATTATGTTCATGAAAAATAACATCACGAGAAATAAATATTTTCCTATTATGTATATCATATAATTTGTAGCCTTTCATACCCGGAGGATAGCCAATAAATACAGCTGATATAGCCCGAGGTTGAAACTTGGATCTATTTTTTAGAAGAGTTGATGCAAAGCATTGGCATCCAAAAGTTTCTAATAAGCTATAATCAGCAATGGTGCCGTGAAGTAATTCATATGGAGTTTTCCAATTGAGAAGAGGAGATGAAGTTCGTTTGATTAAATAAACTGCCGTCAGAACGCATTCTACCCAAAAGGCAATGGGTACTCGATATTGGAAAAATAATGCCCGAGCAACATTGAGGATATGCTGATGTTTGTGCTCAACTATCGAATTTTGTTCAGGACGACCAACACATGAATATTGGTGAAGAATGCCCTTGGATCGAAAAAAAAGAGTCAAAGGATAACTTTGGTGCATTGTCTGATCAAAATTACTTCATTATTCTGCTGAATTCTGTTTCCACATTGGAAAAATATTGTGGAACAATTGCAAGAACATTAGATTTCTTTATGAGCAAGAATATCCATGTATGTGCCGAGTACAATCATCATCTAATGTAAGGAAAAATCAATAACCATTAAGGGTAGGTACCTTGAGCAGTCCCCAAATATCAGCATGAATAAGGTCAAATGCATTAGATGATAATCGATTATTGGAAATAAAAGATAGTCTTTTTTGTCTCGCCAGAGGACAAATAACACAAGTATTAAAACGTACATCCTTCAAATCAACAGAATTAAAATGCAAAATATTGTTGAGAGCATTTATTCTATTAAAAGATGGGTGCCCAAGCCATTGATGCCATAGAGAGATGGAAGAGATGCTTGATGTAGAAGCACAAACCAATTTTGAATCCACGGGGGAGATGTGATCCAAATCCGACGCATCAAGCAAATAAAGTCCTTTATGTAATCTACTATGGCCAATCGTCTTGAAAGTGAACTTGTCCTGAAGGATGCAATGGTCAGAAAAAAATTGAAATGAAATAGAATTATCCCTTGTTAATACACTGACAAGTAGTAGATTATACTGAAAGGTGGGAATATAAAGAACGTCTTGAAGAGAGATAGAATCGATTAACCGAATTGAACCGGTAAAATTCACTGAAATATGTGAATTATTTGGCAAAGTGATAGAAGATTCTGAAACCAGTAGTAATGAAGTAGAAAAACATATATGTGCAGAAGCCCCGGAATCCACTATCCAAGAAATCTGTGAAGGAACATTTAATTGTTTAGGTAGACAAATACGTGCCATATGAGAAGTTGATGTTTCATTTTCTGAATTCATATGAGGGTGTGAAAGTTGTGATGGTAACATATTCATGAGATGTTGGCATTGGGTTGAATTAGACTTTGACTAAAATTGTCACTTCCAGTAGAAACAGCAGCCATCGTTTGAGGGTTGTTCGAAGGTTTGCCCAAAATAGAGTTGGAACCACCTAAAATATGAGAGGTTGAAGATGATTGAGATTGAGAGTGGGATGACTGACTTCTCGATTTGTAACCTGGAGGGAAAACCATGGAGCTTGTAACATTTGTCAATGGTGTGACCTTGAATACCGCAGTGTGTACATATGGGTCGATTGCCCTTTTGTTTAGTGTATTGTCTGGTTCAAGGTTGTTGGATAGAAAAAGCCATTGATGCGGTGGGGCTGATGCAACTAACTGAACGTTGTTGTTCCTCCTGGGTAATAAGAGAAAAAACCTTGCTCATGGTTGGAAGGGGATCCATGAGAAAGATTTGAGCTCGTACTTGAGCAAATGACTCATTAAGACCCATCAAGAAGGTCATAATATACTCGAACGGCTAGAATTCCATGATAGATTTTATACCACTGCATGAGCATTTTCCACATGTACAAGTCGGACGATATGTATACCTAGTTCATCCCACAAAGTTTTGAGTTTAGCAAAATATATACTAGTAAATTGTTGATCTTGAAGAAGAGTGGCGAGGTCGTGCTTGATTTGAAAAATGTGAGGCCCATTCTTCCGCTGGAAAAGTTCACTGAGATCAACCCAAATATCACGAGCAAAATCTAAAAAAGTGATGCTGGCAGAGATTTCCTTGGATACGGAATTGAGGATCCATGCAATAACGACGTTATTATTGCCTTTCCATGAGCTAGAGTTTCATCAGTGGGACATTTGATTGTTCCGTGATAAAACCAAGCTTATTTTTCACAGAAAGTGCAATAAGCATTAGGCGGCTCCAAGACGTATAATTTTCACCGATGAGTTGATGGGAGACAAGGACTAGACTAGCATTGTCGTTACGGTGAAGGTAGTATGCACTTGAAGCATTGTCTAATGGAGTTGTGGTTGGATGACACGATTTGTCATGGTTTATGGAGTTGTGGCTGATGGAGTTGTGGTCGTGGGTGGTTGGATGACAGGGTTGGTCATGGCTTCGAGAAAAAAAAGGGCAAGAAATTGGGCAAAACAACAGCTAGGGTTTGGAGGAGGAGAGAAGAACCATTTTTGTTTTTGTTTTTATTGCACTGATACCATAATAAAATTCAGCCTACACCCTTTTAAATCCATACATGAACCTTATTAAATAAAAATACATGAATTTTAATGGTACATGATGCATTAAATATGACAATGAATCTGGATTTTCATTAAGCTTCTTTGATGAAAAGGTGCCTTATCTTCTTTGAATGGATGCAACTCCCTCCACCAAGTGTGAACATAGCTTGTATATTCATATCAGAAGAGATATTAAAACTTACAGTGGCTTAATGTTGGGACTTTCTGTACCTTTAAAAAGATTAGAGACTGATGAAAGCGCACATGGTCGCAAGTAATACTTGGGAGTAATCCAAGGTTGAATCCTCAAGGACTTGTTGCTTTCAAAACAGTTTTTAAGAAGTGAATAGTTCAAATATGCAATTGTGATTTATAAAGAAAATAGTGATGAAATGATGTTGTTTGGGGTTTGAAATATGAAGCAATTTAATAAAAGTCAACCTCTTTGCTTTCTACCTTAGTTTTGATGCAAAGCATGGAAAACACACTTTGTTGGGAAATTCCGCCAGGCACAATTCTCTAGCTATTCTTGGGAATTGAGTTCTACTATTTCACTATCGCTTTTAGTTGCTGCAGAGGCTAGGGCAACCTACAATCATATGTCTATGCGTGATTATAATCCTAGAGAATATTTATCAACTCATTTGCATTATGGGTTAGAGAGCCTATGTCTAGGACCATGTTTTATGCGTTTATGTCTAAGTCACATCCCATATTGGTTTCCTATTACTTTACCTAACCTACCATTCTCAGAGTTGGGACTCGGGGCGTTACACGTATCCTCTCGTTGTTCGTGACTCGTGGTACCTCATTTTGCTCCAAAATTTTATAAGACATTATCAGCACGACCATCTGTCATTTTTTTCTATAAAGGTAGGTCCTAAAGGTAGGTTATTCGATTTTCCTATTATTTTTCATACTTAGTATATATTAAATTTCTAATATACAGATATTTTCTCTGTGCTAGTGTTACCATGACAAATCTCACCAACCTAGAGTTTACTGCCCTTGACATCAATGACAATAATAATTTGTCATAGGTACTGGATTCTGAGATTCATCTCAATGCTATGAATTTGGGTGTAACAATCGAAGAAGGAAATACAACGACGAGTCAAGATAAGGCAAAAGCCATGACTTTCCTTTGTCACCATCTCCACGAGTGATTAAAGATGGAATATGTTTATGCAAGAGTTTGCACAACGTCAAATTTAGTCAAGCTCAAACTCGGTCCTCGCTTCGACCTGAGGCTCTAAGGGAAAACCTATACAAGAAGGCAAAATATCCGACGCTCAAGTCAGTAAACAGCTCAGACTCAATATTAAGTTTGTGGAGAAATTTGATACCTGATGTTGAAATGAGGCCTTCTATTTATAGGTTTCGGCTCCGACAGAGTTTACGACAAACAATTACCTAGGTCGGATTAGAGGTTGGACGTGTCGAGTTCGAGCAGATCGAACTCGGACATGTTCCCTACAATAGTAAGTTAATCCTTGGAGGAAATGATGAAGAATGACGAAATCTCTCACCTCGGAGGGTTCTGAGATAGACTAACATAATATGTTCCCTTGGGTATTTTCCCCAATAGCGAATCGTTGTCTTTCACATGGCAGTCAGGTTTTCCTCCCCGAAACATCGGCCCCCTATCTACCAAGTTCGATCCCGATCTGGCAGAAAAAGTTATTTTCCTTAGGAATCCAATCCACATGGCGACTTCCGATGTCGTCATAATGAATGTTACCGTTGATTAGCCTCAAAAATGAAACCGGTGTTCGAAACGCACTCGAGTACTCCTGATGTTCGGACTTCTTTCGATTTGGATCGTTCTTTAACGAACACGTGTATGATCAAGATTAAACTTCGGGAGACTATAAATACTCCCAAGGCTTCATTCTTGCTTTTTACGCTTTCTGAAATCTTGGAGTACGACCCGAGCAGTTCGAAACTTACTCTACGTCAATCTCGCATTTTTTGTTTTGGCTTGATAATTTCACTTGTTGAATCATGTCCAGCTCTTCCACTTCTTTAAGGTCCTCTAGTTATAGTTCCTCCAATAAGGTAGGTCGGAGTTGGAGCCCTTCGTATGGAAAGCCTGACTCTGTTGAGGAATTTGCGAGTTGGCTGGACTCCAAGTTGAAGGAGGAAATAGATAACTTTAGATTCCCCGAAGAGGATGAGGATGATAGCGATAATTCCCCTCAAACCAATGTTTAGAATTTCCCTCTCAAATGCCTGAGAGTTATCTAGGTTCTCTACGTATTAGGTATAGCATTTTGGAAGACATCGTCCTTACGCTTCTTAAGGAAGGGGAGCAGGCCGACCCTCCGGAGGGATGCGTAACCTTGTACTTAAAGATGTTTGAGTACGACTTTCATCTGCCCGTTCATCCTTTAGCGCAAGAGTTTCTAGTCTGAACCGGTCTAGCTATTGCTCAAGTTGCCCCCAATGGGTGGGGTGTAGTCTTTAGTCTAGCTGTACTATTTTGGCTTAGGTGTCAGGAGGTAGAAGAGCTAGATCTCATCCGAGTCGACCAACTTCTTTCATGTTTCGAAGTTAAGCGAATCTGTAGGAAGCCGGATCGATATTACTTGTGCACTAGGAAGGGCGCGAGAGGCATTCTCAAAGGGCCGAACTCCATAAAGAAGTGGGTCGTAAAGTGGTTCTTCATCTGCAGAGCGTGACTGTCTAGGGACGAGTCCGACCAGCTTTTTCACAACGTTCCTTATAGCTTTGGGAACTTAAATGAGGAATAAAGTATTTACTTGCTTTTATCTTTCTCTTTCATTTTCTAACCATTGGCTTTTTTGCTCTTTCAATCGCTGTCAAGCCCGTTCCTCAGGTCTCCTCGTCCACTTTCGACATACTGAGGTTTTACAAGGACAAGTTCAAGAGTGGCAGAAAATCAGCAATTCCTGACCGACAAGCTCCTTTGGTCTTCGGGTATACTCGACTACAATCCGCTGCTCATCTGTCCCGAGGCTCACAGATAAAACTCGAAACTTGGTATGTCGTGCTCGAAACTTTGTTTGTAGTCCATTCAAGTATTTAGTTCGCTAACTTAGCTTGTTTCTTGTTCAGTGATGGTTTGCGGATTCTCTCAGAGCCTGAAACGACAGTGACCTAATCGAGGGGTTGCTTCCACTTCAAATAAGGCATCCACCCCTATTGTAATCGACCTTCCTACCGAAGTCGAGGTGGTAGAGATTCATCAAGGTACTTCAATGCCTAGGGGAGGCAACGCTGTTCAAGATCAGGAGATTTTGGATGTTTGTCCCATCCTGGAGGTTCGGAGACAGACTTCCCCTAAGAAGACGAAGAATAAAAGGGGCAAAGCCCACTCTTCCGAAGATGCCACTAGGGAAGTCCGGACTGCGCATGGGGTTAACCGCTTCGGGGATCTTGTCGACAATCCGTCAGTGAGGCTGGGTTGTACCTCAGACATTGAGATGAGCTTTAAGATCGAACCTTCCTACGCTGGGGTGAAAGATAGAAGGCCATGGAAATGTCAGGCTCCTGCTTCGACCGTTGTTGGGAGAGGGTTCAAAGTTCGTGAGTGCCCCGGGGTCTGCTACCCAGTGAATGCAGGATTACTCTATCGAGGTAAGATCTGGCTTTATTCCTTTCACACGAACTTTTTAGGCTTTACCCCTTGTTTTTTGGTTTCTTCTCAGACCCACGCCACCATCTGTCAAGCAGCCATCACGGTGAAAGTAAAGCTGGACGGGCACGACCTTCTGAATGTGAAGGAAAGAAAGGCCTCCTTGGCCACTCTGGAAGCTGCCGCTGCCTTGGAAGGGCAGCTTAAGGAGGCCCGAGCTAAGGCCCAAGCATGGAAGTCCACTTCAGAGGCTGACAAGGCCGAGCTTGAGAGTGTTAAAGTGGAGGCTGCTCCCCACATGGAGCTTTCGAGGGGTACACACGCTGTAGCCAAGGGCTTGAAGATGGAGAACTTCGCGCTGCTGAAGAAAAATGACGAATTCGAGCGCTGCCAAGTAAACCTTGAGGAAGGACTGAACACCCGAGACTCCAAGGTGGAGGAGCTGAAGGCCAAGCTTGAGCTCGTAGAGTCCAAGCTTAGCAACGGGGTTCTTTTATAGGAACTGTTTCGCCAGCGACTTAAAGAGACCTTGGGCCCATCAAGCTTCAGTATGCCAAGAAGTGGGCTTCGAGTCCGAACGAGACTCCTGGCTCCAAAGACTTGGTGGACCAGTATCTGAAGGATCTTGACTTCGAGGCCAAGCTTAAGGATGGTGAAGGTGCCAGTTTTTTTCACAAGAAGTTGATGGGGCCAGCCTTCCTGCCACTGGGGTTATTTCTTCTCAAGAGGCTAGACTGGGGAGCTCACAAGAGCCTTATATCCTGGCTTCGTAGGGTGAGCTCAGGTCGCACCTCAGAAGCAGCTGATGGTCTCCTACTTTTTTTACTTCTCTTTGCTTTTGTTGTACTGGGTCTCAAGGCTTATACACCTCGACCCAAACTTATTCAATCTTAATACAAACTTAGAATTTTGGCTACTTATCTTTTAAAGACTTCGACCCTTCTTTGTAAGTTCAAAATGTCGAACCTCGAACTCGTAAGTTTTGAAGTTTGAATTCTTCTAAGTTTTAATTCGCATTACACCTCGAACTCGTAAGTTCCGAAGGTTTAAATTTCTCTATGTTTTAACCCTCTACTGACCCCCTTTAATTTCACATTGAACTCGTACCCTTAGGAGACATGAAATTAAATAACACGGAGTCCTTTAACGGGATTAGCCCTTGGAAATTTTTACAAGTCCAATTTATTTTTGGACTATTTTAACATTTCGAAGGTAGTATCGCTTCAAGTGCTTTGCATTCCATGAATGTAGGAGCAATCCTCCTTCAAGATCGGCCAGCATATATGTCTCAGGTCGGACTATGCCTTTAACTTTGAATGGCCCCTCCCAACTTGGTTCTAGTTTGTCAACATGCTTCTGTATTTTCCGAAGTACTAAATGTCCGACCTGGAAGCTCCAAGGTCTGACTCTGGCATTGTAACGTCTGGCCATTCGATTTTGATATTCCACCAGGCGTAGCTAAGCCGCTTCCATTTTTTTATCAAGAAGGTTGAGGTTGAGGAGTAGCTCTTCCTCGTTCTTCGTCTACTCATAGTGGTCAATCCTCTCGGTGGGCATTTCGATCTCCACAGGGACCACGGCCTCAGAGCCAAAGGCCATAGTGAAGGGGCTCTCGCCAGTGGACTCTCGCGGCGTGGTTTGGTAGGACCAGAGTACTTCAAGTAGATCCTCAACTCCCCTTCCTTTACTTGAATCGAACCGTAGCTTATGGTCGCGTTTGATAATTTTATTGATCTCCTCTACTTTTCCATTGGCTTTGGGGTGAGTCGGGGACGAACCGAGATGACTGATTCCAAGCTTGCGGCATAAATCCTTAAGCTTTGCATTGTCGAACTGTTTGCCATTGTCCATCACGATGGCATTAGGTATGCCACAGCGACAAACAATGTTTGTCCAAATGAAGGTCGTGACCCTAGCTTCAGTAATTGTGGAAAGCGCCTCGGCCTCGGCCCATTTAGTAAATAATCCACAGCTACAACATCGTACTTAGTTCGTCCCTTGCCTATTGGGAAATGTCTGATTAGATCCACTCCCCATTGTGCAAAGGGCCACGGAGTTGAGATCGGAGTCAGCAGTTCTAGGGATTGATGGATGTGTTCGCGAAGCGCTGGCAATTGTCACACGCCTTCACGAACTCTTTTGCATCTTGGTCAACTGTGGGCCAATAATAACCCTGACGAAGGACCTTGGCCGATAATGACCTGGCCCACGAATGGTTGCTAGAGACTCCTTTGTGTACCTCCCTCAGGACATAATTCATGTCTTCCTTGGAGATACACTTGAGAAGGAGTAGGGAGAATCTGCGCCGGTACATAGTCCCATCTCGGAGTAGGTACCGAGCTACTCTCCTCGACATTTTCTTTTCTTCCTTATGATCTACTTGAACATTGCCTGCTAGGAAGTCCGTGATCGGGTCCATCCATGACGGAGGCTGGGAATCGATTTCCATCATGTCTGGCTCCAAAATAGAAGGATTATCCAGGATCTCCACCGAGACCGACCTTGCCTGGTCAGTCTCGTAGGCAGATGCCAACTTGGCTAAGGCATCAGAATTGGTGTTCTCAGACGTTATAATCTCGTTGATTTCGTAAGCCTGGAAGTGGGCAAGGTGCGATCTGACCTTTCTCATATACCTCTCCATCCAAGGATCTTTTGTCTGGTATTCTTCTTTGATTTGATTCATTATCAGTTGGGAATCACTGAAAATTTGTAATCGGCTTGCTTATAGTTCCATTGCCAAGCGTAGCCCGACCAGGAGAGCTTCATACTCAGCCTCATTGTTTGAGGTGTGAAAATTCAAGCGCACGACATACTCAAAGCGCATACCATCTGGGACGAGGAGGAGCACACCTGCGTCGCATCCTCTCTTATTGGAGGATCCATCGACATACATTGTCCATGGCATTTCTGATGAGATATGAATCCTGGAGCGAAAGCGGATCATAGTTCATGAATTTTTGAGAAACAAAATCAAACAAGTGCAAAAATGAAAACATAGGGAAAAGAACATTTCTTTACTTTTGAAGAACCATTCTTCAAGTTAATCACCACCCGAACACCACCAAAATTGTCTTCCATGCTATCCTCCTAGGTCTCAAGATCTCGCTTGTGGGAGCGTTCAATTTTGGAACTTGAGGGAGAATCGAGAGAGATTGAGATAAAGAGAAATGCTTGGGAGTTCTTTGTTTTTCACACACTGTTTTGCAAAACTGCAAAACCAAAATTGAGTATATATTTAATTTATATATTAATATTATTAATTAATAATAATAACTAATATATATAATAATTAATATGTATATATATATTTAATTAATCATATTAATTAATAAATAGTAATTAATTATTAATCTAATTAATAATTAATTAATATATATATACATATATATAAATCAGATAAATAATTAACACTTAATTATTTATTACAAAAATAGAATCATATTCTATAGCATTTCTCTCGTATAACCTAAGTTGTAATGTACATCTTATGCACATTATTTTTAACATATAATTTTAATATGAATCATATTCATATTAATTTTATGTTATTTGAATCTCATTCAAATAATTTCTCTCATAATATATAGTTTCAATTAAAATTAACTATATATTATAATGTATCACTATACATATAATCCCTTGGGTAATTTGAATATTTCAAATTTTTCCAAAAACTTGATCCTCGTTTTACCCGTTATAAGCTAGTAAGGGGATCTAATGGACCTACAGATCAGAAGCTCTAACGATACGAGATTAATCAATCAAACTCATTGACAGAGTTAATCAACATTCGTTAACTAAGGGTCACTCCACTACAGACCCGCAGTTGCACTCTTCTCACTGCATAATGTTTTCATGTCTATGGATATACGACCATTAATGACAAGTCAATCATTCACGAGTGTTCGTAACCAAAGATGGTTCAAATTACCGTTTTACCCCTGTGTTATATCTTGCACCTTAAATACCACTGCTCCTCTAATGAACAACTCGGTTATGGTCCGACCAATAACCGACAGTCCCTTTTGGGCCAATGAGAGGGTGGGGCCCCTTTTTCAAGTCCCGGAGTCGGCATTTAAGAAAACACTCATCTACTCCCTAAAGTCGGGGAGAAGTGAATTCCATCTTGTGAAATTATGTTCCTAGCTTTCCACTCGGTCTCGTCTCTAAAATGGTAGGAATATTGAGTCGGCGTTTTGGGCCACTCTCTCCCATACAGATCAAAGGACGAGCCTTCACGGGCAAGAGTCCATAACTCACTTAGGATTGAGAATGAGTTGTCTAGTCATCCTAAGAAATAGCAATCTGTTAGTTAACGGTGTTACATCTAAAGATTGGCTATTTTACGGTTCGATGTTATACAAACTCATTGTATAGGATACCCCCACTTGCATGTCTCCACACGAACGACCTGGATCGAGTCATCTGTAACATTTACACAGTGGGCCATATCCATAGTGTTGCCAGGATAAGGTACCCAGCCTTATCCATATACTATATACCCTTTAGGTTATTCACGGGACATTATCCACTCGTATATCAAGGGTATATGAAATATATACCTCGTATATCAGGGGTATATCAAATATATATCCAATATATATACTGTCCTGGTTACATGATAATAACCTTGGATGTTTAGTTTATTGGATTTTGGACAATACAATGCTATGAATTCAACAACAAATTTATTGAATAAAACTTTATTGAATATACATTTGTTTTTACATAAATACAAACTACGAGTTTAGGCCAACACACCCAACAATGTCGGACTTGGCGGTTTGAGCCGGTGGTGGGGTGAGCTCTACTATGAAGTCTGCGACGACTTGTCCCTTCACAGCTGTTCGGGGTTCGAACTGGATGTCTTACTCGCTCAACTCCACGGCCCATTTCATTAAGCGGCCAGATGTTTATAGCTTATGGAAGACTTGCTTCATGGGCAAGTTTATGAGTACAGTCACAGTATGAGCTTGGAAGTATGGTCTCAGCTTGTGTGCTGAATGACTAAGGCGAGGGCCAGTTTCTCAATTTGAGGATACCTGGTCTCGGCCTCGATCATGGCCCTGCTCGTGTAATAAATAGCGCTTTGACGAACTCCATATTCCTTGACTAGGGTCGAGCTGACTGCGTTGTCCTACATGGCAAAATATAAATGTAGCTTATCTCCGGGCATGGGCTTTGAGAGCAACGGGGCCAAGCAAAGATAGCTCTTGAGCTCCTCAAAGGTCATCTCACACTTGGCTATCCACTCAAAAGGTCATTTCTTCCTTAGTACTTTGAAGAAAGAAACACACTTATCCGTGGATCATGAGACAGACCTATTGAGGGCAGGAATCCTACCGTTAAGGCATTACAACTGCTTGAGAGTTTTTGGGGCTTGCATGTCGAGCACGACCCTTATCTTTTCTGGGTTGGCTTCTATTCCCCGATTTTTCACCATAAACCCCATAAACTTTTTAGATGAAACTCCAAGGCACACTTGGCTGGGTTGAGCTTCATCTGGTACTTTCGAAGAACTCCGAAGGTCTCGGTAAGGTTAGCAAGGTGCAACCTGGACTGCTTGCTTTTGACAAGCATATCGTCGACGTACACTTCCATATTGCGTCTGATCTTATTGGCAAACATTTTGTTCACCATCCTCTGATAAGTTGCCCCTACGTTCTTTAGGCCAAAGGGCATGACCTTATAGCAATAGAGGCCTTGATCGGTTATGAATGACGTGTGGACTTGGTTTGGTACGTGCATCTTAATTTCGTTGTATCCGGAGTAGACATCCATGAAGGTGAGAGCTCATACCCAACAGTAGCATCTACGAGCTGGTCGATCCTCGGTAGTGGGAAGCAATCTTTTGGGCCGCCTTGTCAAGATTGGTGAAGTCTACACACATTCTCCACTTTCCGTTGGATTTTTTAACTAAAACAACGTTAGAGAGCCACTCGGGATACAAATCTCTTTTATATATTCAGCTTTTAGCAATTTGTCTACTTATTCAAAAATTGCATCACTCATCTCCTTATTCACATGCTTTATTTTCTGCTTAACAGGTCGGAATGATGGGTCGATGTTGAGGCGATGGACCATTATCTTCAGATCAATAACCGACATTTCTTTTCCTATGCTCACTTGCTTCTCTGGGCTGAGCAAGGGGACAAGCTCCAATTTTTCAGTGGGTGTAGCTACTTCGCGTCAATTAGTTTTGGGCAATTCATTCTCGAAGGGGGAAAGAGTTGAACTTGGAAGATTGACTCTTCCTCCACGGCAGACCAATCCCTTGAGTGCCGAAGTGCAGCATTCTCGGGACGTCTTCTGTTCACCTCGAATCATGCCGACTCCATTTATAGTTGAATATTTCTTGACTTGATGCTGAGTCGATGGAATGGCCCGAAGTGAATGGATAATGGGCCGTCCGAAGATAGTGTTGTACGTTGATCGGTCTTCAATTACCGCGAACTTGGCCATTTGGCTGACTTGGGTGTCACATTGGCCGATGATGATAGGAAGGTCGATGTAATCTTTGGGTGTGACGGATTCCCTGCAAATCCAACCAAGGGCATTGGACTTTTCTTCAGCTGCACCCTGGTCCATCCTAGCACTAGGTAAGTGGTGAGGGATAGGATTTTAGCAGAAGCACCCCCATCCACCAACACCCTTCTGACTTGAACATGGTCGATGTGTGGTGAGATCACCAAGGCATCATTGTGGGGCAAATGGACCTCTTCCAAGCCTAAATTTAAGAAGGAGATATGGCAAGTCGACTTTTGCTCTTAAATGGTGCAGACCTTATGCCGAGCTTCCCTGGCGAGCTCCTTCCTTTTATTTCTAGACTGAATAGTGTTGATGACTACAGGTCGGTCATCCCTTCGAGGTGGCGTCCTTGAACGCTTCCTCTCTTATTTCTTTTCCACCGAGCTCTAGTCTGGCTTGCCGACATATTTTTTGAAATAGCCATTTTGAATCAGGTCTTCGATCTGACGCTTCAACTCCTAGCAACTAGAAGTATCATGGCCGTGATGGCGATGAAACAGTAATACCTGTCCTTGTTACTTTTTTCTGGATCTCCTCTAAGCTTGTCAGGCCACTTGAGCAGCTTCTCCAACTCGTTCTCCTCGATATTAGTGAGAATCTCAGAGACCGGAATGGTGGTTGGGGTGTACCTTTCATAGGACCCCCTTTCATAGTTGGATCTTCTATAGTCAAATCGGCCCTAAGAGGGCTATGAAGACGATCTTTGTCCTTAGACTTGGAGTCAGACTTCCCTTTCTGTTAGTTACCTGACTTCCTCATGTCGGATCTCTTGTCTGTCTGACACAGCTTAATTCTGAGTAGTTCTTGCCCATCTATGAGCTTTTTGGCCTTTTGTAAGATCTCAGCAAAGGTTGATGGTGCTTCTTCGCCTAGTTTGACTGTCAGAGTCTCGTTAGCCAGGCCAGTGAGGAAGTAGCACATGGCCGAATCATCAGAGCAATGCGCGACCTTAAGATGCTCCTCTTGTAAACACGCCACATATTCTCTCAAAGTCTCGCCCTCTTTCTGTCAGATGGTGGCGAGATGTATTTCTGTCTTCCTGTCATAGTGTCGAGAAGAGAACTGGCTCATGAACTCTTTCCTCCGCTGACTGTAGGTAGAGATCGACCTCACTAGCAGCCTTCTGTATCAGAGCGAGCCGGGCACTCCCCGTAAGAGCAATCTGAAAACTTCGGCACCTGATGGCGTCAATTGCCGCCTGGAAGTCCATGAGGCCTTCGAAGACCTCAACGTAGTCGTTTAGGTCCTTAGACCCATCGTAGGGCTTCATAACAGGTGTTTTGAACTTTGGAGGGATTTGGGCCTCTAAAATGTCCGAGGTGAATGGTGATTCGCCCATTTCACCGTCATCGAAGGGACTTTCTTTCTTTTCACACTTCACATTGAATGCTTCAACTTGCTCGTCGAACCTATTCTTCATCAAGTCGAACTCTTCCCTCGTTATCACGACCTCCGACATCAACGGTTTGTACTTTTATTGGGCCTTAAGGTCAGAATTACAGTATTTGTGAGACCATGATGGAGAGATTCCTGGGCCTCGTGAGACACTCCTCTACTTGTCCACGAGGTGCTTTCTGAGATCGTGGTCTGTAGGTTGCAGTCGACCCCCCATTATCGGCGATGGGTTCATAGTCGTTGGGGTGGAAGGGTGGATCTTGATCATCTCCATCATCTGGCAAGTCGTCTGCTCCACCCCAGATCAAGTTCGGTTCGTCTGCATCATTTCATTGTATGTTTCCTCCATGGTGCGCACTCGGTTGCGCATGTCATCTAGTTCTCGCTAGAGGGTAGCAAAAACCTTAGGGTCTGCGGCTGGCACAGACCTTCGAGAGGTTTTCTTTGAGATCCCACCTCGACATTGGTTGGTTCTAGCTGGTTTCGGATGGACAGGCGATAGGATCGTGTTTGTGTGGCGGGTGGATCTCCGAGGTGGATCTACCTCTTGCCCTGCCCTCCCTTGATCCTCAGCCACCTTGGTATTGAGCTCACGCTGAGTGCCATTGTTTCCGTTCAGACCTCTCCATTCAGCCGTGTTGGCAGAATCTGCTGGCTACACCATCACGGTTTGTTTAGATGTTGAGACGACTTAAATTGTCTTTCCCCATAGACGGTGCCAAATGTTTACGCAAGAGTTTTCACAACGTCAAATTGAGTCAAGCTCAAACTCGGTCCTCGCACTGACCTGAAGTTATAAAGGAAGACTTGCACAAGAGGGCAAAATCTTCGACACTCAAGTCAGTTTGTAGCTCGGACTCAATATTAAGTTCGAGGAGAAATTCGATACCGGATGGTGAAATGAGGCCCTCTATTTATAGGTTTAGGCTCCGACAGGGTTTACGACAAGCAACCCCTTGGTTGGATTAGAGGTCAGACGTGTCGGGTTCGAACAAATTGAACTCGAACACGTTCCCTACATTAGTAAGTTAATCATTGGAGGAAATGATGAAGAATGACAAAATCTCTCACCTTGAAGGGTTATGGGATAGACTTCCATAATATGTTCCCTTGGGTGTTTTCCCCAATAGCGAATCGCTGTCTTCCATGTGGCAATCAAGTTTTCCTCTCCCAAACAGAATATTTTACAATAAAAGATCTTCGTGTATTATGGCAAAATTTGAAAGAGAGATATGATCATCAGAAAACAGTTATTCTTCCTCAAGCTCGATACGAATGGATGCATTTGAGGCTCCAAGATTTCAAATCAATAAGTGATTATAATTCCGCAATATTTAAAATCAGTTTGAAATTGAAGTTATGCGGAGAAAAAATTACTGATGGAGATATCCTCGAGAAGACATTCTCTACCTTTCATGTCTCGAATATGCTATTGCAACAACAATATCGAGAGAAAGGTCTTACGAAATTCTAAGCTCATATAATGTCTTCTTGTTGTTCAGCAAAATAATGAGCTGTTGATGAAAAATCATGAATCTCGACCAAAGGGATCGGAACAACACCATTCTTTAGTTATCTGATGTGCTTGCCAAGAAGCACGAGGATAATGTCACCACTAAGGAGATCATGGACTCACTGCAGAGCATGTTTGGACAACCGTCCTCACAGGCTCGACATGAAGCCCTTAAGTTCATTTACAACTCCCGCATGAAGGAGGGTTCATCAGTGCGAGAACACGTTCTCAACCTGATGGTTCACTTCAACGTGGCTGAGTCGAACGGGGCCGTTATAGACGAGCAAAGTCAGGTCAGCTTTATTCTGGAACCTCTTCCGAAGAGTTTCCTTCCATTCCGCAGCAATGCGGTTATGAATAAGCTGGAGTACACTCTTACCACGCTCCTAAACGAGCTGCAGACCTACCAGTCTCTTATGAAATGTAAGGAACAAGAAGGGGAGGCAAATGTTGCCACCTCAAAGAGGTTCAACAGAGGATTGTCCTCTGGAACCAGGCTTGCTCCCTCTTCTTCTAGAAGTAAGACTTTTAAGAAGAAGAAGGCTGCTGGTAAGGGGTCTAAACCTGACTCAGCTGCTGCTGCCCAGAAAGGCAAGATCAAGGTTGCAGAGAAAGGAAAGTGTTTCCACTGCAACATGGACGGGCATTGGAAGCGCAACTGCCCAAAGTACTTGGCCGAAAAGAAGAAAGCAAACGAAGGAAAATATAATTTACTTGTATTGGAAACATGTTTAGTGTAGAATGATGACTCCGCCTGGATACTGGATTCAGGAGCCACTAATCACGTTTGTTCTTCATTTCAGGGAATTAGTTGCTGGAGGCACTTGACGCCGGAGAGATGACTCTCAGGGTCGGAACGGGAAAGGTCGTCTCAGCTGTGGCGGTAGGGGAGCTCAAGTTGTTTACAAACAAGAATATGTATATATTATTAGATAATGTGTACGTTGTTCCTAAAATTAAAAGGAACTTAATTTCAATTTCTTGTTTGTTGGAACATATGTATTCAATTTCATTTCATTTAAATGAAGCGTTCATTTCAAGAAATGGTGTTAATATTTGTTAAGCTTTACTTGAAAACAACTTGTATGTGCTAAGACCAACCATAATGAAAACAGTTTTAAATATCGAGTTGTTTAAAAATGCTAGAACTCAAAATAAAAGGAAAAAAGTTTCTCAAAAGGAAGATACCTATCTTTGGCACTTAAGATTAGGTCACATTAATCTCAATAGGATTGGAAGGTTGGTTAAGAATGGCATTCTAAGTAAGTTAGAAGATGATTCTTTACCACCATGTGAGTCTTATCTTGAAGGCAAGATGACTAAAATACCTTCTACTAGAAAAGGTTATAGAGCCAAAGAGCCCTTAGAACTTATACATTCAGACCTTTGTGGTCCGATGAATGTTAGAGCTCGAGGAGAGTTTGAATACTTCATCTCTTTTATCGATGATTATTCAAGGTATGGTTACTTATACCTAATGCAACATAAGTCTGAAGCCCTTGAAAAGTTCAAGGAGTACAAGACTGAAGTTGAAAATCAATTAGGTAAAAYCATTAAAACACTCCGATCAGATCGGGGTGGAGAGTATATGGACTTGAGATTYCAGRACTATATGATAGAACATGGAATCACGTCCCAACTCTCAGCCCCTGGTACACCTCAACAAAACGGTGTATCAGAAAGGAGAAACAGAACCCTGTTGGACATGGTTCGATCAATGATGAGCTATGCTCAGTTGCCTAACTCGTTTTSGGGTTATGCAATGGAGACTGCAGTTTATATTTTGAACATAGTTTACRTCACTTTCGCATTTGCGGATGCCTGGCACATGTGCTCATGACTAACCCGAAGAAACTGGAACCTAGTTCAAAAGTAAGCCTATTCGTAGGTTACCCTAAAGAGACGAGAGGTGGTCTTTTCTTCGATCATAAAGAAAACAGAGTGTTTGTATCGACAAATGCTACTTTCTTAGAAGATGGCCATGTTCGAGATCATACACCACGGAGTAAGGTAGTAATTAACGAGATTTCCGAAGAGKCTACAAACACGTCAACAAGAGTTGTTGATCAAACTGGCACTACAACAAGAGTTGTTGATGAAGCCAGCACATTGCGTCAGTCACATYCACCTCAAGTGTTGAGGGCGCCTCGACGTAGTGGGAGGATTGTGTCACAACCTGACCGCTACGTGGGTTTAACTGAAACTCAAGTTGTCATACCTGATGACGGCGTCGAGGATCCATTGACTTATAAGAAAGCAATGGAAGATACTGACAATGACAAATG
>NW_019104616.1:143216-184377 GCF_001995035.1 Momordica charantia
AACGTAAGGTATGACCTGAAGGATTGGGGGTATTTATAGCTCGTCGGAAAAATTTTCCCACCATACACGTGTAATCAACGAGCGGCTAGGATCCTCCCGAAGATCCGAAGCGTCGGAATATTTGAATATTCAGACGATAAATCCACCGCAACGGTTATATTTTCCCACGAATAGGAAGCCGCTACGCGTCCAAAGCAAGTCGAATGAACTTCTCTGCCAGGTCGAGATCGGACCAGACAGAGAGGGGACCAATGTTTGGGGAAGAGAATACCCTGGACACGTGGAGGACCCCTATTGGTGCTCCAAGATGACTCATGAGTCATGCCCAGCTCGGCCCGCCGAGATCACCACCACTAGCGTTGACAGATGCAAAGTATGAGGGCCGAGGTGAACCTGGCCGAGGTCCGATCTACCGGGAAGCTCGGTGGGGGCCGAGGTGAGCTACTGTCAGCGTGTGATTATCAGGAGTAACCGTCGGTCCCGAGATTACCGGGTGTAACCGTCGCGAGATTAGCGGGACTACCACCCATAAGTAGAGGACGTCATTCCACGATCAGGTACGATGATTTCTGACCTCGAATTAAACTGGGAATCCGACCTATACTGACTTGATCGTCGGAGTGCTCACCTTTTTGTGCAGGTCCGCCCAAGTATTCAGATCGGTCCGAAGGCCGAGTTCGAGCTGCATAAACAAATACCATTTTAATATTCACAAGATTGCATCTCAAAATCAATGAGTAATAAGAAAGTAGCATGTATCTTATAAGTTTTTTCGATATCAGATTCATAATATTATCTAATTAAACTATATTTAAATTGGTGATATTAATATCCGTCGACACATCAACACATCCATTGATGTTTCTATGTATCAATGAGTTCGACATTGATATGAGAGATAAATCGCCATTTCTATTATATTAGAGAAATAAAATCAACAAAATATGAAAAATATTAATAAAATATCACTAATATATACATAATATTAATATTAACCATTTTTAATTTATTTAGAAATAAAAAAATATTTATTTGTTAATTTAAATATCTTCATGATCTTTTAATTTCTTTAACTTTTACGTAAATAACTATCGACATCAATATTTTACCAATATTTCTATGAAATTGAAATCTCGACATTTCCATCCATATTTAAAATTTTGAAATTGGTAAAGCGAAATCGTGTCCAATGGACACGAGTCTTGTGTGACGTGGTTCCAACCCTGCATTTGGAGCCACGCGGGCGATCAAAAATCGTGTGCATTGTACATGATTTTCGCTAAATCGTGTACATTTTATACGATTTTACTACTACAAGTCCCTAAAATCATGTACATTGAACACAATTTCACTTCATGAGGTCCCCACCCCCCCCCCCTTCTTTTTTTCTTTTTTCTTCCTCGATAATACTTGCTGTTTTTTTTTCTCGAATGCACTTGTCCAACATACAATGTGGCGTCAACGTCGTGACCGATGAGTATTACATTTCTTTAATTAATTAATTATGATATTAATTTAAATTTATATGCTAATTTTTGTAGAATTTTTTTGCAGTGAAATGCAGAACATTGCAGTAGAACATAATATACATCAGTTGGACTCTTTATGTGAGAACTTTATTCAAACCACAAACATTCGATAGGGCACTAGTAGACCAGCAAATTTAAGTTTGCGAGAAGGTGCGCTCGTCTTACGTGCCAAATTTAGTCGACAAATTTAAGTTTGTATACTTTTTCGAATTCAGCCGACAAATTATTATGGTTAATAAATTTTACAAAAAAAAATTGGGTGAACTTAACGTACACTATTTACCGAAAATTGTGTACGATGTACACGATTTCAGTACTAAATCATCACCTTCCACATGTAAATCGTGTACAATACACGATTTTTTACTTTGACTCTACTACCTTACTTTTGTCGATAGTTTTGAAATTCAATCTATTTCAGATTTTTATTATTTTATTTACATTTTTTTAATTTTATTTTGTAATTTACATTAAATTTGTAATTTCTTTTTTTATTTATATTATTTGAAAAAATTGTAGTACGGTGGGTGTAGAAAGCGAGTGGGGGAAGGCCGAGTTTGGGGGAGACGGCCAGAGAATAATTAAAAGATTAAAATCTAAATATGTCGACACGTCGACTTTGAAATCCCTTTGTCGTTCCCACTCAATTGAAACAAGCCACGTGTCGAATTAACCTTTGAGAAATTTGGGAAAGTTTACTGACAGATGTGCTATGTTGTACTCTCTTTGTTCCCATTATAATTTTGTCTTTACAAATCATGTTTAAGTGTCCATGGATTCCACGTTATTTTTAATGTGATGTTGACCTAATAGAACAGTTGATGGAAGAAATATTTATACTTTCGTATTGAAATATCTTGATAAATTTTACTTTACCATATTAAGGTATTAAATTTCATGATATTGACGAATGGGGTAAATTATTGTATTGTTAAATGGTTGACAAATATAAAAATAATAATAAATTTTAATTTATTTTCAAATAGCAAACTATTTATTTGTTATGAATTTCTTGATTTTTATAATTTTTTTGAAATATTCATCGACGTCAATATTTTGTTGATATTTTCATCGACATTTCCCGTAAAATTGTGGCATTGACATTTCTACGAAACTTGTGTTTATAACTTTGACGATATCTAATTTATATTCAATTTCTTGTTTGAAAACATTATTTAAAATAATTACTCAGATTTTGTAGTTCAAAAGGTAATTTTTTAAGTAATTATAATTATATGATTTTTTAATTTGTTACAAAATGCATATTTTAAAATAATTGAAAACATGGTCTAAGCACACCAACCATCCTCAATATCTTTTGAAATTTTGACATCACAAATAATTCACTTTATATTTTCTATTTTTTTTAAAGATGATTTATCTAAAGTAGTTGATGATAAATATGATCAACAATTTTGGAATATAATACATAAAATAATGAAAATATCATATTGGACAATGACATCACCATACACATCTATCACATGACATTCAAGTCACATGATTCAATCACTCTCAAATGAGAAGATTTCGTAGAAAGCACGTCTCTCTATCTGGATCATGTTAATTAAAACATTCTAACTTGGTAAAATGTTCTTAGCTTTGTGACTACTTGACTTTGGACAACATGTAAAACAATGACCATTGTCTCATCATAAACAACCACCCTGACTCGGACTAGAGAACTTTTCAACGTGTTCTCAATCTCGTGCTCTTTTCAACAGGCTCTTCACTAAGCTCGTAATTCTATATGTCCTGATTAGAGTCCTAGTTCATATCAAGCTCTTGCATGAGAGAATTTTCGTTTCTAGATAATACTAATTTCCCATTAAGTAACATTATGATACATAATGATTATTTCCATTCACCCGAATTTCTAAACACGACTAGCAGTCGAACAACTTTAGTCTATCAATAAGGACTTTCACAACTATTTAAGATATGCCACTTTTTCACGTGGTTATAAAACTTCTATTGTTTTCTCTCTCATTTATCATCATCACATCTAACTTCAGCTTTAAATTTCATTTTGGCGTATACAGACTATTTAAGACCAATTATTCACACAGTTTATAACCTGTGTTGTTTTCTCTCCTATTTCATCATTTAATTCAAGCTCTAAAGACACATTTTGCCAAATTTTGAAGAATTTTTTTGTTAATTAAGGGAGTTTTTAAGCTAGATTTTATGATATTCTTTTAAATTATACAAATTTAAATAGTGAAAACCTCACTTTTTTTCTTTTCTTTTCTTTTCTTTCTTTTTTTTTTATGTAATTTAAGTGAATTATAAAATTAGTGAATCTATTTGAACATTTACTTGGATTTAAAATTTCAAAATTACATGTCAGTTTTGTTGTCTCGCATATATATCACTCACTACCTTATTTTGATTTTAAAAATTACATAAACTCTCATTATTTTTATCATTTTTTTACCAAACCCCTTATTTTTATTATTCCTAATTTAAAGCGATTCATAAAAATAAAAGTAAAAGATAATTAAAATAGAACAATATTCTTTTTCAATTTTAATATGATAAATTAGTCACGTCTTTATTCTATTATTTATTCAAAAAAGATCCGATTGTTCACACATATATGTATAATAAAATTATGTAGGTATATTGTTATACTCTAATTTTATTTATATTTATAAATAATTGTAAGCACTAAAATGTGCAATTAAGAATTTTTCTTTACTCGTCAACTCGAACATATCTAAATGGATTAAAACATATATATTCGAATCTAAACGGATTAAAACATGCATATATTCGAACCAAAGGTCAATGTTTGAATCTTCACCTAATTCAAGAAAAAAAAAAGAAAAAACCTTCTTTACTTACTAATGAATGACCGAATTATTATGTATTAACATGGGCATAGGTCAGCAGCTAAGACATTTTGCTCTCCTTATTTCTCTATAGGTCGGAAGTTCAATCCCTTCTCTTCACTTTGTGAACTAAAAAACCTAATTATTATAAGATTTTCAAAAATATAAAATGTGACTAAGATAATAATTTATTGTAATAAATGAGAATTAAATCTAAGTTAATTAATTACTATAAATGCTTTCAACTCAAGGGAAAAAAGAAAAAGAAAAAAAAGGAGTAATGTTAAGATGTTAAATTTTCTTTCCCAACGAGGGCACTCTCATATAGACCTACTAAAAAACTAGTTACGGATATATGGATTCGAACTCACGTCTTTTTAATCGAAAATAAATACCTTAACTCGTTAAGCTATGCTCAAATTGACATTGAAATTTAGACATTTGAAATCAAATTAGAAACTGAAATAATTTTTTACATCTTATTTATTAAGTTCATGTATTATATATCCATGTATAATTTTAGGTGCCCACAAATCTGACAGCTATTAATTTATTAAAAAAAAAAAGAAGAAAACTCCTCTCTACTTACTAGTAAATAGCAAGTTATTATAGATTTAATTGGAGTAGTTATAAGTTTTTCAAAAATATAAAATGTGACTGAAATAATAACTTATTGTCATAAGTGAGAATTAAATCTAACTTAATTAATTACCAGAACAGTGTAATGTATGTTAAATTTTCTTCACAATTAAATAGCTACCTATTTATTTCTTTCTTATTTTCTATATATAAAAAAGTATTCTGGAGTAATACCTTGTTTTAGTAAAAGAAGTGTAGTGGAGACTTTGAACCTCACGTGCTTCAAAAGAAGAGCAGATTAAGAGATATCTTAATCGGTGAGCTATTTTTATATTGACCACATGAACTATACATTTATAACATATTTTTATAAATGTTTATATTGATAATAAGGCTACATAGAATACTTAGTGAGTTGACATAAGTTTTAAAAAAGGATTAGGCTATCTAAGAGGAAAACATCACCAGTTCTATAGAAATTTTGGAAGATGAGATTAAAACTAGCCTCAGATGATGAATTTTCATAGGTCAACAACCCAAACTTAACCACAGTAGCAATGTCCTACAGCTTGGTGAGCTTGAGCTTCGGGTCCAAACACCCCCCCCCCACTTATATACCTAGGAGTGATTCAAAGGGAGTTAATAATCACCAGGATTATGTCGCAATCCCCACGTGATTCTCGCAAAGAGAATTTCCATCCGAATCCCTATAAATACTACACCCTTATTTCACCCAAGTAGGTATGTAATTCTGTCGGAAGCCGACCTATTTAGAGATTTGGACTTTGTAACTAAATTGAGCGTCGGAGCATCTTTTCTTTGCTTGCAGGTCTCCTTGCTAAGCTCTCTCGACTTAGTTCGCTCGGATCTCATCTCATAAATTTCTTGCAGAAACATAGGAGAGTCTCATTCTTCCACTAAGTTTTTGCCAATTGACCTACTATCATATTAGGTAAAGTTATCATGATCCTAAGCCAATTTTAACACTCGCTAGTAAAAAGTATATAATTGAATAATGTAAGAAACTAAATTGAAATGACTTTTAAAAGAATAAGAGACTAAATCTCAGAAAAAGACATTCTACAGATATTTTTAGTACAATAATTGCAGGAATAGAAGATCGAACTATCAAACTTTAAGACGGTAATAAATGCGTCTTTATAAACTAGGCTCGGATTGAGAATGCAAAAAAACACTTAAAAACATATAGGTTAGGTGGGGGCTAAAAGGCATGCATTGGGGAGGACCTCCCCTCACTATCATGATTTTTAAATGGCACTTTGAGTTTGAAAGCAAAGTGTAATTGTAAAATTGCTGACGCCTGTCTTACAACTAACTCCACTTCACTTTTCTATTAAAACTCCCATTTCACTCACATTTGAAGCAAAACCAAAAACTCCCTCTTTGTTTTTAGTTTCTAGCCACATGATTCCTCTTCTCTTATTCTCCTCCTTCTTCCTCCTCCTCCTCCTCCAATGGCGCCACCCGAGGCACAAACTCCTCCCTCCCGGCTCCGTGGGCTGGCCTTACATCGGCGAAACCTTCAAACTCTACACCCAAAACCCCAACTCCTTCTTCTCCGTCAGGCAAAAACGGTAAGACGACGTACACACCAACCATCGACCTTTAAGATGAACCAGTGGTAACCATGTTTTGTAATGTTGTAGATACGGGGACGTTTTTAAGACGCATATATTGGGGTGTCCATGTGTGATGATATCAAGCCCAGAGGCAGCAAGAGTGGTGCTTGTGAGCAAGGCTCATCTTTTCAAGCCCACATATCCACCAAGCAAAGAGAAAATGATTGGCCCTGAGGCATTGTTTTTCCACCAAGGCTCCTACCATTCATGCCTTAAGAAGCTGGTCCAAGCTTCATTTTTGCCCTCTGCCATCAGACCATCTGTCTCCCAAATTGAGGCCATTGTTCTTAGGCTTCTCCCCTCTTGGAACAACTCCCAACAAATCAACACCTTGCACCAAATGAAAAGGGTAAACAAATCCAAAGTTTTACAAATTTTTAGTGTCTACATTTTATGTTGTTATTGTGTGTTATTGCGTTTGTGTTTGTGGGGTTTCTTTGGTCAGTTTGCTTTCGATGTCGCGATGATCTCGGCTTTTGGAGAACAACAAGAATTGGAAATCGACAGAATCAAACATCTCTACCAATGCCTCGAGAAAGGCTACAATTCAATGCCTATCGATCTCCCCGGAACTCCTTTTCGCAAAGCTATGAAGGTAACTAAACAACCCAACAAAAACTTTCTTTCGAGCGAAGAAGGAAGGAGGAGGGCAATTGTACTCTTATCTCTCGTTAAGATTTTAAAGTTTTTACCTTTTAATTTAATCTGTTCCTAAATTTTCACTTTCTAAATTCTGAGTTGGTTGTTGATTTGGTTCGATTCGATTCGTGTTTTGACGTTTGTTTTGTTGGAATGGGGCAGGCAAGGAAGTTGTTGAGTGAGACATTGGGGAGACTGATAGAGAAGCGACGGCGGAGGAAGGAGCACGGCGGCGGGCTGCTCGGGGTGCTATTGGGTGGCGGTAGCGACGGCGGAGATGAGGCGGAGAAAAACAAGCTGAGTGATTCACAAATAGCTGATAATATAATAGGAGTAATATTTGCAGCTCAAGACACGACTGCTAGTGTGTTAACATGGATTCTCAAGTACTTGCACGACAATCACCATCTTCTCGATGCAGTTAAGGTAAAACCAAAATCAAAGCCAAACCAATTTTTGTTTGGTTTCATGTGTTATGTTTTGATCTGAAAATTTAATTAATCTGATTCTCAGAAGGAGCAGGAGGCGATTTTTCAACGCAAACTCTGCCAAGGGAACCGTAACCTTACGTGGGATGATACCAGGCGCATGCCCTTCACCACACGGGTACGTAATCGATGGGTTAAATTACAAGTTTGGTCTTTAAACTTTTAATAAATCATATACCACCACACGGGTACGTAATCGATGGGTTAAATTACAAGTTTGGTCTTTAAACTTTTAATAAATCATATACGTGCTATTTCTAGGTAAATAATATAACATTCAAAGTCACTTTTATTTAGTTTTTTACTTAAAAAGTATTTAATAAGTCAATGAATTTTTGTCTAAATTATTTAAAGAATTTATCACGAGTTTGTAGGCATGAAAAAAAGAAGAAAAGTTTTAGGATTGCATTTGACAAAATTCTACTTAAAGTTGGAGAACGACTTAGAAACTTTTCGAATCATCGAAACTAAATAAAGAGGGTGTTTTTCTTTTTTTCAATTGATCAGGTGATACAAGAAACCCTAAGAACAGCAAGTGTTGTGTCATTCACATTTAGGGAAGCAGTAGAAGACGTGGAGTTTGAAGGGTATTTAATCCCAAGAGGATGGAAAGTTCTTCCACTCTTCAGAACCATTCATCACTCTGCAGATTTCTTTCCTCATCCCGAGAAATTTGACCCTTCAAGATTCGAGGTGAGCTGCCTAAACATCTAATAAAAAATACTTAACTGCTTATCAATCAGTGTACCTCTTTTTCAAGATCGTTAAAATAATTTTTCAAGAGGGTCCAAAAAATAAAACAGAAGGGTCATTGGTGGCTCTATGTTTCATCCAAGAGAGAGTCATGTCGTTTTCGAAAAATTAAAATATATGTTGTATGTAATGTAGTTATTTTGTTCATCGTGATGTCTAAAGTCGAAATCTTTCTAGAGTGTCATATCACGTGAGGAAGATGCGTTTGTAGAATAACGTCAGAAAGTGGGTCATTATGTTATTTCTATTTGGTTAAACCTCACAAATTGTTTATAAAACCGCATCTTTTATATAAATTCGAAGAGAACTTAGTTACAGTTAGCTGAATAGAAAACGTCAGCTCTTATTATGGTTGTTGTGTGTTTGTGCGTGTGCGTGCGTCGGTGAAAGGTGCCACCGAGACCAAACACGTACCTGCCCTTTGGAAATGGAGTGCACTCCTGTCCAGGCAGTGAGCTGGCTAAGCTTGAAATGCTTGTCCTCCTTCACCACCTCACCATTACTTACAGGTCTCTCTCTCTCTCTTCCATTTTTTATCATATGGCTTCTCTCTACTCTTGCCTCTCTGATAATCATGATCATTATTCATTAATTAATTACTCTTACTTTAATAAAATTTACGGTTTTACACTAATAATTTGTTCTGGGAGGTTAAAAGTTAGAATCTTCTACGCCTGTTTTTAGATGGTTAAAGGATGTTTGATTGGTAATCCGAATTTTGTTTTGTATTTTTTGGATTAAGTGGGTATGCGCTTTGAAGAGTTTGGTAGATTCTTTTTTAAAATTGTGTTTGAATTATGTGATGAAAATAATAATTATACAAAACTCATTACAAAAATAAATTAATTAATATTATTTTAGATTAAATTAAATATTTAGTTTATTACTGCTATTATTTTACACATGTTTAACAACTTTTTAAGGTGAGAGATTCAAATCTGCTACCAAAACACATATCTGAAAACACTAAAATTAGATAATACAATCATGTTTTTCTTTGAATCTCTTATTTTCAAATTTATGTTTTCTAATCGTCAATCAAACACACTTTAAAATATCGGTAACTTCAATAAGACTTTCATATTGGTTGAAAGTTCGTGTTACTCTCTTAGCTCACCCATAACTCTCTAGATTAGGCCAAAACGAGCATAGCTCGACGGTGATTGGTATATATTTCCAATCTAGATGCGATAAAGTTGAAGATAATTAAAGATGATGATACTTTACACGTTTTGAATCGAGTGAGAAAGCATATAAAAGTTGGCTTTTTGTTTGAGTGTTTGTTGACTTGGAATAATGGATTCTTCAATGTTTCCTTTGGGTGTGTGCGGTCCTCTCCTTAGTATTCCCTATCCTATGGAACTCTCGTCCCTCCCCTCCTCTCATCGAAAAAGAGAAATATTTAGATGTTTATCGGTTAGCACTCATCTTTTATTAACCTCTACTAATTTTTTATAAATAAAAGAGAGAAATATAGAAAAAAAAGTTGATTTTCCTTTTTGTTTTTCAAAAATTTAAAAAACTGTCAAATTTTTATTGATAGTCAAACCTAGGGCTCAATCTCTCTGGCTCTCTCCCACCTCGAGTCGGTGAAGGATGCCCTTAAAACAAAAGGCCACCTTTTTCTCTACAAAGGACCCATTTCTATTATAAAGAATAATATTTCTTTATTAACTGGTTGATATTAAATTTCCAACCGTTAAATATTTGACAGTTATTTATATTTTCTCCTAGCGTCAAAAACTTAATTCCAAATTAGTATTTTTCTAATATAAAAGGCTCTCTTAACCCATTTTATGTGAGAGTTTTATATATAGGAGGATTTAATTACCCTTTTGATTCTTTTTTTCCCCTTATTTTGTAACTTTTTCTTTTAAGGAAATATAGATTTAGTAAATTAATAGCTAGGAGAAGACAAGGTAAAATTGTTTTTAGTTGCATGCATTAGTACACGTGGCATGCATGCATCAAATTCCTTAATTAAAAATAACTTTTTTCAGATTCTTTATTACATCCCAATATCCTTTGTCCCTCCATTTCATGTCACCTCATCTTTCTTTACTCTTCACATTCTTTTTTCTTATTTTTATTCTTTCTTAAAAATGAACTTTTTTAGAAAGTAAATTAGAATAAAAACTTTAATATTTTAAATATTTTCTAATCACTCTCTCATCCCTTGCAAGTCTTCCTCATTTTCTAACTTATCACGACATATTTTCATTTAAGTTATTTAATCAACACTCGTTTTTGTTACTATTTATGAAAATCTGATAAAGTGAAATATATCTTTTTCTACATTTCTCTCGTTTCTTATTAAAATTGGATAGTGATCAATAAAAATATGTATTGATCGATAAACGCCTGTTGATTAAAAAAATAATTTGAATGATACTAAATTAAACGATGAATTATGTGTGAAGATTCCATTGTCCAGAACCCCAATCATTTGATCTTAAAATATCTGTCTCTTTCTCTATTTCTCTCCATGTGACGAAGATTTGGTTCAGTACAGCTGTCAATATTTTGGTTCATGAAAAAAAAAATTCTAATACTAAGATAGTACCTACTCCTCACATCTCACATTTTGATACGTTATATTATTTAATAGGCCTTCTTAAATTACATAGTACCTGAATTTTTCGCCGGTCCATTGCTACCAAACAGGCCAATAATGCAGCCAGCTGTAAGAACAATCATAATTCTCTGCATCACCAAATCATTTCTTTCATCCACACGTTTAATCGTTTCACACCTCATGTTTTTCTTTCTTCTGGGGATTAATACTAAACTGGATTGTGATGTTTCTGGGTGACGCCTGCCAAGTGTTTGTGAAAATGTTTCAGTGAATCATGATGCTTTTGGGTGGTGCCTGCCAAGTGTTTGTGAAAATGTTTCGGTGAATTATGATTGTTTTTGGGTGCTGCCTGCCAAGTGTTTGTGAAAATGTCTGACTGAATGAATTGATAGTGAGATAATCTAATTAGCTGTTTGCCTAATGTTGGGTTTGTTTTTGATTGGGGAATCAGATGGCAAGTGGTGGGAGAGGAATCTGGGATACAGTACGGGCCATTTCCTGTGCCAAAGGGTGGTTTGCCCATAAAAGTAATCCCAAGGAAGAGGAAGATTGCTTCCTAGAGTGGATTTGAAAAATTTTTCAGTGTTCTCAACGACAAATTGGAGGTGAGAACTGAAAAGCAACTGCCCTTCAGGCTCCAAGTCCTTTTTTCTTCTTTTTAACCATTTTCCAAAATGTTGTGATTGGGGAATCCTTTTGTTTATTACTGGTACTGGGTTTTCTTTTGTCTGGTTTGCCATAATTGTCAAAGCAGTCATGCCTCCCATTGAGACCCAAACTTCAATCTGTTGATACTCAAAGAGGAAAAAGAGATGGGAAGAAGGGTTTGGTAATGGTGTGAATGTGGGAGGGAGCGAGAGAGTTTCGAGGGCTTTGAGGATGAATTGTGAGTGGTCAGAATCATGGATAAGTTTGCTTTTGCATTTTGCATTTTGGTTGATGCAGGCCCCCTGTGGAAGGACAAGGACAAGCTCAGCCTCGCTGGAGGAACCAGGTAATGATAACACTAATAATACCCAAAACCAAGACCAAGACCAAGACCCCAAATGTTGTCTGTGTTTGAGACATGTAACATCAAGTACGGTGTGCACCCTAGAATTCCACGTTGGTGCTGTGTCAGGGCACTGGAATTTGGGCATTAACAATGGCCAATTCAGCTTCACAGTGGAGGACTGGAGTGGATGGGAGGGGAGGGACTTCTCTTTTTTCTTTTTCTTTTCTTTATCTTTTTGGAACATCTGTCATTAATGTCAATTGCACTGGTAGAAATTGAGGGGAGGGAGCCAACGTTTGACCATCAACTTGGTGTTTAAGATGGTGTTTGATTTTGGTCCTCCCACTTTCTTCCATTTTATCTCTCTTCTGGTAAGGTTCAACTCTCTCACATTGCCCTACAAAACCATTTCTCTTTGTTGCCATTTGGTTTCAACATAGTTTTGAAGGTTTCGATCTAGACCCTTCGACAGGTTTAACATTATGATGTATATGGTTTCGTTGATATCTTAAAAACGTTCCTTGTTCTTACTAGATTTTAGATTGAATAGTATTTGTTATGTTGTATGTTTTCTTTAGATGTGGCAGAGAAAGATGAGTTTTTAAACTATTAACGTCAAATAACAAGGATATTTTGACATTTTTAACCAAACTATAAAGTATGACAGAACTAAAGAGCCGTTTGTTATTTTAATTGTTCGTCCTTGGAATCATATGGACAAGAAACTCATCTAATACAAACCACAGCTCTATAAAGCATGACAAAAGGGCATGTGGATCAAGGACAGATAACATATTTAGCTTAAATAATTTGAAACGTATTGTTGTTCGGATGATTGAACTTTGTCGAGTCGAGTTGATTACAGGACATACAGTTTTGCTAAAACGTTAGACATAGTACAATAATTTGATGCAGTGGTCAAAAAATGAAGGCTGAGTTGCAATGGCCCCTACAAAGAAATTATAACCTCAAGGAAATCTGAAAATGTCATGTGACTTGTGCATCATTCATTCATTGAAAAGCCAGCAATGGCAGTGGCAGTGGCAGTGGCAGAGGCAGCAGCAGCAACAAACTTTTGGATTCTGAAATGATTGAACATCTGATCCTTGACAATAGTGAATCTAACAGTACACACAATCTTGCAGAGCATAAATCTCCATTGTACAAAGATATGGCAATGTCAATTGAAATGAACAGAGAACTTTAACTTTTACGTTGAAGATTCGAAACCGCTACGACAAATAATTTCAATTTCCGAAAGATAGAAAACCCAAATTGACACACTTCTTTTTAAGCATCTGAGACCTTTCTTTGGTCATAATGTTTCCTAAATGACAATAACAGGAAGCACACAGGAACAGATAACTTTGATTTGATTTAATGTAAGAAACAAAAGTCAGAAGAGGAGGCAGATGATGAGGACGTCACCTAGCAATGAACAATAGCCAGAAAAAACATAACCAATCATCAATGTTGTGTTGATAAGGTATGAATTCGAGCAAGGATTGAAAGGACAATCGATGGAGATTTTGCTCGGCTGCTACTCGAACACCGAGTCTCAATATTAAGAGGTGCTCACAGTGACTTGCACATTGCAAATATGTGGAGCAAATCAAAGATGGGGCTGATATTTTCCTTTACTCCCAAAAGTCAGTGGATTCAATAGCCCATCTTTTCTTTATCATTATGGTGTTAGGGCCTACTGTATCAGAGTCCCCAACTTGCTAATCAAATCACTAAGTTTTAGTAGAATCTGAAGTGATTCTACTGAGTTTTAGCAGTGATATGCTTCAAAGCATTTGATAAAATGGTAGGTCACTGTCCTATGGGACGAGGGATAAATGAACCTGCCAAAAGCATTAAATCACAGAGAATATATCCTGTCTGTGCCAAAAGCATTGAACTCTCCTCTGATCTTTGCCACCACAAACAGCTTGAACGACTTAGCAGCAAAATAGAATTGATTTAGACTCATTGAAGGACCTCAACACCTTTTGATTAAACAGGAGAAAAGATTATCATACCATGTAAACAAGATTTTGATAGTTCAAAAATAGTTAGCTATTTTCATTTTCCAAGTAAGATACAAATGATAAAATCAGCGGGTAAAATAATGAGATTCATGAACAATGCTTGTTGTCAATATTTTTAATCATCTTTTAACACTCTGCATAGAAATAGAAAAGATGTATTGGGGAGTGTTTTTAACAAAAGTACTTCAACTATGAGCACTTTAATAAAAAGCATTTTCTAGCAAATCACTTTGAAACCACTTTAAAGTAGTCTAATGGTTAAGCGCTGAGAGGGAATCGATTCAATCCTTGGTGGCCACCTATCTAGGGAATGGATCGTACGAGCTTTCTTCACATAATAGGGGCAAAATAGTTATCTTGTAAGATTAATCAAGGGACATGCAAGTTGGCCTAGACACTCAAACATTAAAAAATATATATATATAAGAAAAAAAACCTTTATTTTTTAAACTGCGAAGTGCTTCTCGAGAAAGTATTTGGGCTGAAAGAACTCTATACGTGCTTTTCCATAAAGAAATTTAAGTGTTTTGACTTTTTTCAAAAAATATTTTAAGTTACGTCCAAGCATTATAATTTTGAATGGGGAGTGCTTTTGGCTACGGCCAAAATTGTTTTTAGTCATACTAAAAGCACTCCCATACATAGCCAAAATAAATCCTCCTAAAAGTATCGGCTAATAAATTTCTATAAGTTAGCCAATTTATCAGACTCACCAATTTCTGACAATGGCACTTCCTAGAGAAACAATGTTGCAGAAGCATGAAATATTCTTGTTAAAGTTCAAACATGCACGTGCATGCGTGCAATCATAAATAGAATTCTATGAACATAATATATACAAGATTCCTCAGCAGAAGCAACAATAAACAAAGTCAAGGGGAGTAATGATTTCTCCACATACCACGAAATGGTCAATAAGAGATTCCTCAGCCCCCCTTGGCATCAAAATTCTTGCTAAAGCTTAGCTTAGAGATGCACATGCATGTGTTTGTGCATACAATCATACAGCATACAATTATAAATCAAAAGTCCAGAATTCATTGTACGGAACATAATGATTCAAAATCTAACATACATGCTGTACAATGGATTTCTATGGAGAAAAGAGAAAAATAGTGACAAACAATAAAGAGTACGACAGATCCAAAATCTTTCCAAATGTCCAAGAGCGAGCAGTCTTGAGTTCTACCCAATGCTAACAAATAGAGTACTTCTAATTATCTTCTTGCTTACAAATATAGTAGTGAGTTCAACTGGACGAAAGAGGGATTATGAATATTCCTTGAGTTCTACCCAATGCAAACAAATAGAAACATATTACTTTAGGATTAAGCGTTGTGGTAGAGGGTGGGTTTGATTCGTTTGAACCCATTTGGTAGCTACATGTGGAATGGCATGTTTTGGTATGATTTTAGGAGTGATTTTAACCAACGCGATTTAATGACAAGTGATTTGTGAAAGTGATTTTCATATAATTATTTAATGTTTAGTTACACAACTTTTCAAGTGATTTTCATATAATAAAAAATGATTTTGAATGATTATTATATGAAGTTTAAAGAGAGAATTTGACAAAGGTTTTAGAGAGAAAAAAGTGAGGAACATGAATCTTAGGGAAAGAAATTTTAGAGAGAAAAACAAACTTAGAAAGAGATGAGGACTAAAAATTTAGAGAGAAATGAGTTTTAGAGAAAAAGTTTAGACAGAACAGATAAAATTAAAGATAAATAAAGTTCGAGAGACAAAAATTTTAGAAAGGACAAAAATAAATTTTCTCAAAATTTAATGTGAAGATAAGGTGAAATAGAAAGACAAATTTGAAATTTAGAACAATAACCGTTTTAAGAACTAATTTCCTAATAATTTTTTACCAAAAATCACTTGGGGAATTACCTCCCAAGTGATTGACCAGGAATCCCTTAAAGTGATTATAGACTTTTTCAAAATTACTAAAAAATCATTGTCAAACATGTTTATTTTAAAATGGAAGTGACTTTGGTATGAGTGAAAGTGATTGTAGCACTGTCAAAATCACTCCTAAACATGTCCTAAATCTATACTCACTTTGAATCCAAATCAATCTTGAGAATCAAAACGACACTATAGAAGTATTGGCAAAAAATAAGCTCTAAGGCCTAAGTCAATGGATTGTAGAATATACTAAAGTAAACTGAGTAATTTTTTAGAGAAATATCACAAAGTTTACGGACGCTCAGCATGGACGGTAACATTTTACATGATCAAAAAGGTTCTCAGTCTCAAGTACCATATTACTATCATCATGATAGGAGCTCCGAACACCGTTCTGTTTTACTTAGACATGAAGAAGGCAAGGGAGGCCCTCGAGTAAGAGTTAGTCACAAGAAGGGCGAGTAGAAAGGATGTGAACCATCAAGTTATTTTGTAGTACAAGGAAAAAAGGGAAAAATAAAAAGGTCTGTTACTACAAAGAGATGGAAGAGTGTGAAGTAGAAAAGAGCTAAGCAATGGTTTAGTAATAATTGGCTACAGAGCCACATTCATAAACCTCTTGAAAATTCGGTAGTTGGAAACTTATAGTTCATAGTTGCATTTAGTAATACAAATATAAGTGCGTTTCTAGAAACTCAAACACTTTGGTAAAAATTCTACATTTAGTAATACAAATATAAGTGTGTTTCTAGAAACTCAAACACTTTGGTAAAAATTCTATATCTTGGATGTGTTAAGGAGAAGGATGATTGCAGAGACTTTGATGAATGGAGAAAAATGACACATACAGCATTGGTGAAATTCATGAGTCATTTACTATGAAAGCAGGAAAAAATGGAGAAGACATTCATCAAAATGATGGTGCAAGCCAACCAGGGGATAGTGTCTTTTGATCAAGCGCTGGAAGAAGGTGAGGTTGGGAAGTCTAGTGAGTTGCTGAGAGAAGGAAACAAGGTGAGTGCGCTTCAGGTGAAGAAATTAGTATTGACAACACTGAATGGAATAGCCTCGGACAACTTGGAGCTCCAAGAGGGAGCTAAAGCTAGTATTTTAAGATTAATCAGGTGTCAAAGAAGGCATCTCAAAAAAAATTCCAAAGAAGGAGATCATGGACACTGTTATATGCATGGCAAGCAAATCACTAGCATGGTTTCAAGTCGACAGCTAGTATTTTAAGATTAATCAGGTGCCCTTTCAAATTGTGGGCAGAGTTCAAATTGCTCTTATTGTACATTGGCCAAATTATAATCTTCGTATGAAAGGAATGAGAGATTTCCAGTACAACCTCAAGAATAAAGTTTGAGGGACGCAAACAATAGCTTTAAAAATTTTGGTAGCTTCATTACCGAACATACTCAATGTGATGTTGGAAATTTTGTAACCAATCTAAACCCAAGAGCAGGGCAGAAGTCCGAATGCTAAAACTAGTAGGGTTGAGTCGATAATGGAAGTGGGTTTAGTTAGTTGAACATTGTAATTCACTCTTGAGGTCTTCTTGTGGTGTCTTAACCACAACCATTTCTTTGTAATTATAGCTTCTCGATGATTTCTCCCAATTGGAAAGCAATTCTGTACTAGTTGTGCTGGGAGGGGGTTTTCTCATCCCCAGCCCTTAGGTTGTTTGGGCTCCATTTTTTTTATATATTTAATCTTACTCTCGTTTCTTATTTATATATAAGAAAAAAAACAATTCACTCTTGCGGCAAGGGAAAACCTTTTATATCAAAGTACTTCAAATGTTAGACTATACCTATGGGTCCACAATGATGCCAGAATCAACACAACGCAATACATGGCAACTAAGCCATTAGCACCTCAGAGGGGAGGGGAAGGATAGAAGCGACCATGTTTTCCTGCTCCCAATCGAAGGACATTCTTACAAAAGGTTGAAAGATGCTAAACTAGAAAGGAAGAAGAAAGGGCTCTATTGGTTGTGAGGAGAAAATTTGAGTTGGCCATCGCTGTAAGAATAAGAAGCAAAGGATCCTTTAGTTTAAGAGGAAATTTAGGAAGAGATGAGTTGGAGGGAGAATAAGTTGGAATGGAAGAGGAGTTGCTGGAAGTTGCAGGGCTCTTTTGAATTCAGTAGTTGGGGTCACTTCACCTTATGCAATAAAGACGGGATCAATGAGTAACTGTTGACTCATTGTGATGATAGATTGAGGGGTGATGATGACACAACTTTATAACTCAGAATCCGGAAACGGGGTAACATTAGAACTCTTAAACATGGAGATGATTGAAGATTTCTTATTATTGGAGTTGGAAACCTGTAACGTCATCTTACGAATGCAATGGTTGAAGATCTTAGGTGACAGGAAGGTACTGAATAAGTGATAGTGCTCCAACGGAGGGCAAGGAGCAATGTTGGAATTCGAAGCACTGATGGTGATCCAAGCTGAGATGGTCATATACAGAAGGTGGGCTGGGAGGTTATTGGAAGATATGCAGAGGCTTTTTCCATGTTATCGGGATTTTCACCTGGAATGCCCTGGTGACCACTCTATAGTGCTTTAGGATGAATGCTCATCGATCAATATGCATCTACAACCATACATGAATCTTCATGCTCAGAAAAATGACATTGAGTGACTTGTTGTGTGAAAGTTTGTGACGCCTGGCAATTTTGGCTACCGAGTTTTGAACAGGGAAATAGTACGATATAAGTTTCCTATTCTAGTGATAGATTAACTATTTTGTCTAAGTTAAACTTGCATTTGGGATATCACCAAATAAGGATGCAGCCAGAAAATGTATCCATGACAGCCCATCAAATGCATTACGGGCATTGTGAGTTTCTGGCAAGCCAAAGTATGGAAGAGCATCTGTGTCATTCAGCCATGATACTGTAAACTTCAAGGTAGCAGCAGTAATACATAAACCCTCCTATCCACAAACTCAAGTATTTCCTTCCTTTCCATATTATCCCGGGCCAAACGTACCATCTTTTGTCCCATCAATTCCCATTCCTCCCCCATTCTAGGGTGTTTCACCACATCAGTAATCACGTTGATCGACAATGTTGTCCCATGCAGCTTAGGCAATGATGAACCAAACTATTACTGTCACAATCTTGTATCTTCTATTTCTTTTAATTTTCACATCTTTTGGTTGTTTTGTTTATAATTTTTTGTGTTGCTCTCTTTCACTCCTTCCAGGAGTTTGTATCTTTTTAACTTTGTATTTTCTTTTCATTATTTTAGAAGTTCATATTATGTTAAAAAAAATTTCACTCGAACGAGTTTAGTATGAGTTTTTCCCGAGTTATTGTAGTCCATAACCCAAATGAAGAAAGAAAAATGACAGTTTAAAAAAAACTTGGGTTGTAAAAGAATATAGAAGCTACCTTGTTCAACTGTTGAAAAGAACGAAATCTATTCAATCTTAAAAGTATGAACGTTCAAAATATCTACACATTGAAAACGTGGGTTTCTTTGGAGGGTGAAAACCTGGAAGGGGTGTGAGATTCTAGATTCTAAGAAAAGACTAAGTTCAATTTTGCTCCGGAGAACAAAAGTTTTGGAATTAGTTTTTGTCTTATGAAATAATAATGATAAGTACAAGTCAGTAGGTAAAAGGTATTAACTTGGTAGGTAAAAGTTGGTGAGTATAAAATTTGTAGATAAATTTTATCAAAACGMCAGGCAAGTTTTATGGGTTACTCGCTCGGGTTTTTTGGTTCCAATCTATCAAACTCGCCCGTGAACCAATGGTTTAGGGCGAGTTTGATAAAAATGGGCAAGGTTTCTTTGACCTCACCCGAGTTTTGGATCCTCCAAGTTTTGAAAACTCGCCCATTAACCAATGGTATAGGGCAAGTTACTTTGGATCATCTTCAGAGGCACTCTCCCTTTTGTTTGGGGCCTAGTGGTGTTTCCTTTGCAGAATCATGTTGAGGGACCTTGACCACATCCTTTGGAGCTATCAATTTGCCGAGTCAATTTGGACGCGTGTTTCGAATTCTTCTGGGGTTTCTTTGGTTCTTAGTACAAATTGTCGAGCATTGGTGGAGGTGTTGTCTTATCCTCTGTTCGGGATAAAAGAAATGTTCTTTGGCACTCCTGCTTTTCACTATTCTGTGGGATATTTGATTGGAGAGAAATACTAGAGTTTTTAGAGGGGCCGAGAGGTCTTGAGGGGAGGTTTGGGGCAAAATCTAATACCTATTTTTTGGACTTCTATTTCTAAGGTCTTTTGAAATCATCAGTTAGGTGTTATTCTTTTGGATTCGAGCCCTTTCTGTAGGTTTGAAATCTGGATTCCTCTTAGCAGGTAGTTTTAGTTTGCCCATTTTGTTGGATGCACTTATGCATTCTAGTTCAAATGAAAATTGTTTATTATCTTAAAAAAATCCTCATATGGATGGCGAATCTGAGGTAGATAATAGGTTTATACTGTATAGAAACTTACGTTTGAGATAATTAATAGGTGTATAGCAACTTACATACGTTGTTTTTCATCCAATAAACTGAGAACAGAGGAAAATTGAATGTTTTGCGCAGAGTAATGGTATAATACCTCTGCCCATTTCTCCATCAAGATTACATACCATTCCACCTTCCATATGGCAAGCCACCCCCTCCATTTACCCAGTGTAATCAGTCCACTTCACCAATCTCTTCGGTAGATCAGCTCCTCTAAGAACATTTTTATTTTCTTTTAAAGAACACCACTGGGATGGGGGTTTGAATTAATAACTTTTTGAAGGAAGTAGAAATATTATAACCGTTGAGCTATGCTCATATTCATTTGGCAAGAGTTTCAAACGTCTTGAAAGCTTGGTAGCTTGTAGTTAGTTAATGCATGTAGTAATGCAACATAAGCACATTTCTACTAAGACTCGGTTACTTTACCGATTGTTGCCTTTTCTAGTGGGTAAGCACACAACTTCCAGTGGAGAATTCATGGAGACAGTCTAGTAATTTCTTGAGCAGTCTACTTAGACACCACCAAAATAGAATTATTTTATTCGACATGGTTGAATGGGGCACTGTCAGACCATTCTAATGTTTTGTTCCCAACAACCAAAGTTGTTGCGACATCTTAATCTTCCATTGTAGCAATTGATGATAGAATTCATCGAAACACACTAAAGTGTGTTGCAATAGAAGCCATAGTGAGAGCTGTGAGAATACCGTTGAAAAAGTATATCGACATCAAGAGGGTGGTTCTCATCAATTACAGTGAAGACTATCGAAAGCTTGTAGTCATCGTCGATTTCATTGATTAGAACAGGTTGATGCCCCTGACATGGAGCGGTTTCCCTAACTGATTTTAAAATTGATATCAAGAGAGTCCCAAAGAAGAAGGAGCTGATTGAAGCTATGAAAGCTGGGGATGTTTAGAAGAAATGGGAGAATAGCTCTTGGGGCAGATAACAATCAAACTGATTGTTAGGAAGAGAAGAGCATCACTCAATGACTTCGACAGGTTCAAGCTTATATGTTGGCTAAGATTAAGAGGGTTGGACTGCTTAGGCAAGAGCTTGCAAAGCTGAAGGCTGAATCCTAGAGGTTCATTTTTTCAATGGATTTTCCCATTTTGCTGTCAACTTTTTTTTATCTCATAGGGTGGTTGATTTTATAGTTCCAAACTTTTTGTAGCAGTATTTTTTTAAGCCATTGTGTTCAACTTCTATTTTTAATCTTATTATGTCGATTTCTTAATAGAAGCCATAGTGAGCCAAGTGAGGTGTCTGGGAGGCAAAATTTCTTCTACCAGAGCTCAATTGTGTGTTTGGGTTGTTTGTGGTCTATTGAATTGTTTGAGGGATACCTTGTCAAAGGAAATGAAGTCCATTAAAGATCCCAATGGGCGACCCAAGAGGCATTGACGAGAAAATATGTTTCTCTGAGGGAGAGAATGTATAGAACCAGCGTGATGGGGTATGAATATAAGAAGATCCAAACTTTGTGGAACGTTCCTTTGTGAAATGGAGGCACGTTTTAGAGTTGGAAAGCTTCTACCATGTGAGCGATCAAACACAACAAGCTTCTATTTGAGGGGTAATGCAAAGTCATGATTTCCATCACAACGATGCGGCATGGCATGTACAAGAAAGCCAAGTACTGATTCTTTGGACACATGCAAAGGGAGTTAAGAGAATACTTCCTTGAACGTTGGAGTCCAGAAAGGTTGGCTCAAGAGTCATTAAGAAGAATTTAAGATAGAGAAAGTCCATAAAGGAGAACATCATAGACTTCCTACACTCTGATGCCTAAAATTACAAACACTAGACTTCGACTATGGAAAAAAGCTAAACTACCACATCAAGGTGTCCAAGTCCCAAGATCTTGACTAAACTATAAGAACTACACGAGGGAGCATAAATCATTAAACTTCTTCGCGATCACCGGAAGAGTAAAGCACATGAATGCAAATGCAGCAAGGTTGTTGGCTGCAGTGATTCTTAGAAGAAAATTAGAGTGAAGCAGGACTAATAGCTCTCAACTATGGAACCTAATACAGTTGGTTGTTTTCTGTTTGATAGTTCTTATCCCACATGCCTCCATCCCCAAAAGGAGATGCTTGAATAACGACTCATCTAACATGAAGCTTAAATAAATTAGACTTGCAAGTCTCAAAAAGGTCAAGTTTGAACTTTGAACTTCAGCAACTATTTCATTAGTGAGTCCGGAAGATGTGAATCTCCAAAGAGAACGTTCATTAAACTAGGTGTTGCAACACCAGATTGAAAGAGGGATTTTTGGAGATATCTTCTAAGGAAATTTCTGTTTCTGATTACTTGGTGAAATAAGTTTAGTAGGAAAATAACTGTTGAACCAAGTCTTAGAAAAACTTCTCCATTATGGTTTCTGTGAGGCTACTTATTAGGTCCCCTGGTTCTAATGTTATTTTTGAAAAGGTACCAAGCTTTCATTGAGATAAAAGTGAAGGAATACAAAGGGGCATACAAAAAGATAGTCCTAGTGAGGGGAGTCAAACTAAACCACAAAGGGGCTCTAATCTAGCAAAATAAGACCTCATGGATAATTACAAGAGCCAACCACCGAGGCTCAAAGAGAAACATGAAATCTAACAAGAGATCAAACCTCCTCCCAAGATCTTTCCACCGTTCTAAAAATTCCATTGTTTCTCTCCATCCACAAACCCCAGCAAGCCAAGAAAACGCTCCTTATAATGAAAGAGTGAAAAAGAGAGCAGCTCCTCCACCAGGGCACTACTATCTCAAGGACGAGTAAGGCTGAAACCAAACACAACAAAAAAAACATGTCCTAGGCCAAGTGGGCAAAATGGCATCTCCAAAGGATGTGATCGAGATCCTCCGCCGCCCTCTTACAAAGGATACAACACTGCGGTCCTATCAACAAATACGACCTCTTCATAACCCGATCCGAAGTATTAACTCTAATATAAAGGACTTGCAACACAAAAAACAAATAGTAGTACACTTCTTTAGAGATCTACAACAGCGAACCAGAAATTTCTGCAAATGGGTCAACTTGCTATCATCTTCACCATCAGATGTTATCACTATGTTGATTAAGATAAGTCGTATTGAACTTCTTCCATTTCGAGCAAATATAATAGATAAGAACCGGAAGGAAAAAGCTATTACCCCATATTGATGACAAGCACACTAAAGTAAGATGCTATTAGGGGAAGGAAAATAACACATGCATAACAGATTTGAAAAGTTTTCATCATATCTAATTTAACATGATGAAGTTACCATTGAGATCTTAGTATAACATATGCTACCATGAAATCTAATGCTCCTCCTACAAGAGCATAATCGAACAACAGTGTTGAACAGGTCGGTATAACTATTGCGTGGAGGTGGGGGAGTGGAGGGAAGAGAAACCAATTGATAATTGAATTCACATTGATATTCCAACAGTGTAAACAATGATGAACAATGCTGGATTTCATTCACAGTCCGTCACTTTTCAAATCTAAATCAAGCTCAGGTGCAAAAATTGAGAATCGACTGAGAGTATGAATAAACTAATAAACAAACGGAATAAACTTGTACCTAACTTTGTTTGCATATTCTACATACCCCTCTCCAAAGGTTTCAACCATCAAGGCTTCCTCCGCTTTTGCTTTCTGGTCATAATATAGTGAACAAACTGCCACTATAAAAAGCATGCTCACAGGCGCACGAAGGGCAGCGCAGTAAGTGGCAAAAAGCAGCATTGTGGACGCATATATTGGATGGCGAACCCACCTATAGGGTCCAAACTGCACAACAGCGGTAGGCACCACCACCTTCTCCGAATACTTGGCAAGATACAATGAGGAATTGTAGTGCGTTAGAAGAGTTAGCACTATCAAAACCCATATGCCCACATTGCTCCACCCGCCTGGAACTTGATGAAGCTCTGGTCCTTCAAACGCAGCAAGCCAATGGCCGGCCATGACACCCACAGAGAACAGTAAGCGATACAAATTAGACATGTTCAGATCCCACTTGGGGTCGTGAGGACGAGCAAAGTAATCTCCGTATAACCTTTTTCGAATGCTAACATTGAAGAAGAAGAAGTAGTGGTAGACCAAGAAGAACACGAAAGGCCACCCTTCAAGGAATCCATTGAAATGGGCAGGCGGGACAAGGGTGAGCCAAGTGAATAGAGAAGTAACAACAGCAAGTTGCTCGAATATGTTGGCTTCCCCAAGCAGGTGCTTCCTCAAGCAATAGAATCCATAGAAGGCCATCGAAATAGCCACAACCCAGGGCCAGAACAACCAAGTCCAGCTGAAATACATCCAGAAGAAGGGGTTGATAAACAAATTCAAAGTCCATTTCGTGGCTGCAATTGAAATCGACAAAACCCCAGACCACTTGACGACATCAAAAGGGGTTATTCGAGAGAGGGTACCTTGAACTGAATCAAACGACACATTTCTAAAGGGTTTAAGAAATGGGTTCTGGGCTTCTGAGCTAACTACATCAGAAGGTGAGCACTTGGGCGATGAGAACGGACGGGTTGTCGTCGTTCTTGGGAATGATGGCATTGCAGACGAATTAGCAGAACCATTCCAACGATTTATCAAGGGACTAAGCCTATGATGGAGGGGAGAATTGTAGCCCATCAAACGGCACTTCACCTGTTTGTCGAAATGCTTGAATGGAACTTTGCGCCCATCTACAACAGAAAGACCGCGAACGTTGGTAGAGGGATGAAATAACACTGAAGAGGCAGCCATTGTTGATGAGGGAAGAAGGAAAAACAGTTGGGTCATGGAAAATCAAGCAACATCATCACTGGCTACTGGTTAGAGCGAAGAAGAGAGAAGAGGCAACAGCAGAGAGATGCCAGCTCTTGTGCTGATTGCTGAATATTGCCACTTCCAGCCCACTTCTACAAAGCCCAAAACTAAATTCAATGGAATATTTGCGAATTCTGTATCCAAAATGAAAATTCTAAAAACAATTTTTATTTTCATATTTTGAATTTAAAATTTTAAAATATATAATTACATTAAAAAAATAATAAAAACTTTGATAAATATATTATTTTATATTATAAACTTTCGTTGGTGTTAAAATTCAAATATGTAAAATATAATATATTATAAATTATACAATATTTTAAAAGAATAATTGTACATAATTTAAAATAAAAATATTAATAAATTAATTTATATTATTTTAGATTAGGCTAGATGTTTTGTCGGTAACTTTTATAAATATTTTGCTAAAAACATGTTGAAGAATTTTTTAAATTCAATTTCAATTTTGAAATCTGCTACCAAACACACATCTAAAAAAAACTGAAAACAAAAAAATATAATTTTATTTTTCATTGAATCCCTTGTTTTCTGATCACCAACCAAACGTAACTTAACTTATTGACATTTTTGGTAAAACATTTAAGTTCTTTTTTTTAGTTCAACAATTGAAGGGTGGGGATTGAATCATCAACCTTTAAGATTGTATTAAAGCATCTTATCCACTTAGTTGTGTTCGCATTGACTTCTTTTTTTATTTTCTTTATTTGTTTTTTTATTTGAATGAAGTATTTGTATGTTTATTTTAATTTAAATTTGTATTTAAGCTCTTGAGTGTATCCAAAGGTCATATTATCTATTTGGAAAGTCTTTAGAATTAATTATTTTTATTTAATTTAGAGAATTATGGTTTAATTTGATTTTAACTTCCTTTTTATTTCAATCCTTTTATCAATTTATAGGGTGGCTTTGGAGCATATGAAATTATATTGGTGAACCAAGAATCTCTCTAAATTATTCTAGACATGTTCTTGGCATAATATCATGTGTTTGGGAAGAAAACACATCTATTACTGAAGAGAGTTCAAACGGTGGTTGAAACACAAGAAAAACTTGTGTTTTGAAATATTCAATTGAAAGAGAAGTCGATCAATAATTACTTCATGATTTAAGAACATAATTCTTTTATGCCTAAGTCAATTTTGATGTTAAATTGTACTAATATTTGTGTACTAATATTTGATTTCTAATCTTATTCTCTCTGGGCGTAGCCTTGTGGACTAGATTGGAAAGTCGAACCACGTTAAAAACGCCGTTGTGCCGTCTCTTTACCTTTTTTTCTCACTACCATTAAAATTACATACTCCTAAACTAATTTACTTGTTTAACTCGTCATTACAATCCATAAATCATTTTTAAATTTATAAATCAAGTTTATCCAACATAGTTTAATATTTTAGGATGAGATTACATCCTTTTACAACACAACATACCAAAAATCAAAATTAAAAGAGGATATACAAATGTCTAATCGATTAAATGACATTTCAAAGAATCTCATGATTCAATCTATTATTCAGTAAATACATGTATAGTTTTTTGAATCATTACATTCACGAGGAGTTGAATGAGGAGAAACTCTCATGTTTGGTACTGCGGTAGAGGTGAAATTGAGAAACAACCATCAACTATAACCTCAAAAGAACTAAACTTTTTAAACATCATAGAGGAAGAAGGAAAGTAATATCTTATTGAGACAATTTCCTTTGCTATATACGCTATTCAAGCACTTGAACCAGCTTGGATCACATCTATACTAATCGAAGCGGGACAAAGGACAGTAATATATAAATATGGATACGTATATTTTCAGACAAACCCGTTATATTAAAACCTATAAAAACATGCATGAACTCAAGGAAAGAAGAATTTTTTGAAATTAAGCCTAAATCTTAAGGACCAACTTAAAACTTGTTGAGACACAAAAACCAAATTAAAATCATAGACAACAAATCATTCATTTAGCCATACCTTCGTTAATCTTGTATTTTATTTTAAGAAAAAATGAGATTTATTTATTAAAAAAAATAACTCCCAATAAAAAGTGGCTGTTGTTTTATTTTGTTTTATTTTTTGGTGAAGCTCCCTATTGTCTCTATTGTCTTCCTTTCTGTTTATTTTTAGATTTATACGTTCATTGTTATTTTTCTCTCTTTTTTTTTATACTAAAAGTATCCATATTTGACCCCCAATTATAACTAATGAAATTAATTTATTAACTCTCATAACTACTCTTTAAATTTAAATACAAGTTGTAATATTTTACAGAGAGAGGCCAAATTTATATTATATTCAATATAAATAAAAACTTCTGGAGGATGAGGTCAAATTAAGGGTAGAGATCACATTTTTCTTGTTATAGTCGAGTCACGTGGATGGAAATATCGATTTTGATGAATATTTCTGAAAACGTTATAAAATTAATAAAAAACATATAAATGAACAAATAAACATTTCACAATTTCTAGATAAGCTAAAAATCATTAATATTAATATTATGTCTATATTAGTGACATTTGGTTGATATTTTTTATATTTTGTCAAATTTTTTTATAATATTATAGAATTGTCGATTTATCCATCATATCGATGTCGAACTCATGGATACATAACAATGTCGAATGAAAATGTCGACATTACGATAGATATTTAATACTATGGTTATAGCCTCCAACCTTTTAGTAAATGATTTATGTCTTAAGCAATTTAACTATATTCATATCAGCAGAAATTGTAATTCTTCAAGAACTTACAAATATTAGCCAAAGCGAGCATTAGCTCAGCGGTAATTGACATATATCTCCAATCAAGGGGTTGTAAGTTCGATCCCCCACCCACATGTTGTACTAAAACTTACAAACACCACAAAATTAAATCGAAAAAATCTCCTCTTTTATTTGGTAGGTCCCACTTAGGTGACACGCAACAACCCAAGCCAAGGAAATAACAAAAATTGAAATGATAATTTCCTAAAAATTGAAAATCTTGCCTAAAATTGAAAAACAAATAAAATAAAAACTCAATACATTCCTCAATTTTTCTGGGAACAAATTAGGAAAATATTTCCTAAAATGTTCCAAGAGTGGGTGGCAAGGAACTTGGCGCCAAGGGTGGGCTTCAAAGACGAGGGGCGGCAACAACGAAGGGGCGCCCATGGGGGCTGGTGGAATGGCGCGTGCATGGGGCAGGCGGGCGTGCGCACTGGCGACAAGCAAAGGCGCGCAGGCTTGCGAGGGCAGGCAGCATGCGTTGTGAGGTTAGTGTGGCAGGGGCGCGCGTTGGGCAATGTGCCTGTGAGGTTAGCGCTGCTAGTGGGCGGCCTCGTAGGAGGTTAGTGCGCGCGCTGAGGCGTGTGCGAGCTAGCATGTGTGCGAGCGATGTCGTGCGTGGGCACGCAATGGTGCTTGCGGTATGTGTTTGGCTTAACCTTGGGGCATGTCTGGCATGTCCTTGAGGTGTGACCATTTGTTCGATTTTTCCTCAACCCCTCGCTTCCTCTTGACCCTCTAGGTTCTTCATTAGTCTTCAAAAAGGTCAAAATTTGTTGTTAGATCCAATAAAGTCTTCTTCGGTTTTGGGGTCTCTCTTCTAGCCTTTCCTCCTTGTTGGTATAGGTTGAGTCTTGGAGCTTGGAGCCTATTATGATCACATCACTGGGTCTATTAAAATGTTAGGTCCTTTTATAACCATTTCTATTTTTAATTTTGTTGCCTTTTATTTTAGTTTTTAAAAGACAAAAATCATATATGTTTGATAACTGTTTTTTTTTTGTTTTTTTTTTGTCTTTCAAATAAAAAATCAGACATGTTTGATAACTATTTTTAGTCCTAGACAAAAAAAATAAAAAAATAATAAAAATAGATAGAGAAAAGTTGAAAATATATTTGTTAGAGAAAAAATAGATCAGAAAGAAAAAGAAAAGTTATAAAAGGTAAAATTTGAGAAAGAGAAAAGTTCGAGAATATATTAAATTTTTAGAGGGAGGAAAATAGGAATGGTATGTTAGAAAAAAAGAAATAAATAAAAATATATAGAGATTGAAATTTTGGACGAAGAGAAAAATAATAGTAAATATTAGAGAGTAATAAATTTTTCGAGAGCGAAATTTAGGCTGAAAAAAAAGTTTAGAGTGAGAAAGAAAATTTGTTATATGAAAATACGTCAAGAACAAAATTGTGTTTATCAATCCAAGAGGAGGGTGAGAAGAAAAGAAGCTTAATTGGTATTTTTATTAGGATAATATTGAGGCTATTAGGAAGATTCAGAATTCAAATTTACAAGTCACTTGGATTTAACATCATGATAGACGAGGTATCTATTCTGTTAAAAGTAACTATAAGTTTTATATTCAATCAAAATATTTCCGAGTCTCCTCAAGCACAGCATCTAAATCTAGTTTTTGGAAAGACCTGTGGAATTTGAAGGTTCCACCAAAGGTAAGCTTTCAATTATGCGTCGAATTCTCACCCCAGATGGTCTTGAACTAGAAAAAATAAAGGTTACAAAATTATTTTAAAAAATAATAAATCATCAAAATTCAAAAGTAATCTTAATGTGGGTCGGTGGAAGATACAAAAATATTATTCTAATTGTTTTGGTTGACTTTTTTTTTCCGTACCTAGGTGTAAAATTTGTACTTTTTTTCCTTCATAATTTAAATTGGTACAAGACCCGTGATAAAATAAAAGTCAAAAGAATTAAGTGATGGGATCCACAAAGATAGGAAAAACAACGAAGGACAATAATTTATTGTTGGAAAATTACTGACCAAAAACTTTTCCTCTCCTACAGTTCATAAGTGAAAAATACAATCAACCACGATAATAAGAGATATAGAAAAAGTGCAATAAATGACACATAGAATTTATACTAGTTCAACCCCAACTACGGGCTACGTCCATCTATTATGATTTTGGGACAAATACAATGGACAAATAATTTTTTCTCAAATCTAGAGGTCTCAACAAAAGTCACATAGCTTCTAGGAACTACAACAACAGAATACTAGAGATACAAGAATGAAAAACCTCACCAAATATCCACAAAAATAGGTTGCCGACGATGCTCTACAACCTCAGGATATCGTTTCTATCGCTCTGCCAACACTCTACCTCATGACCCACTGATTTCGTGCACTTACACGGTCTGGCCGGTGTTCAAATGTGCAACAACATACTTAAAAGACTAAAAAAATGCCGAAAAGTGATTTTATAACATCAGCACAACGTCATGGCACAACAGACGGCAAACAAGCGCCTGTGCGCATCTGGAGAGCACCGTGTCATGGTCATGCTCGTCCAAGACCTGTTGCATGTAGCCGCATACCCATAACAACCTTTTTTCACATACTTTTATGCAATGTATTTAGTTTTGCATGTTATTTACTTTTCCTTGTACTTTTGGTGACGAGTGACTCCTCGCCACTTTGCATGTTCATGTCTGCCAAATCAAATATGCCTTAGAATGGACTATAGTGGGTACACCTAGTCATCCTCCCTATATTGTGTTGTATTCTTGTTTTGCCACTAATCTATTCTCTTGTATTCAAGCTTACAACAACTTTCCAAAATGCCACTACAAGAAACGGAGCTTTCAACGACACACTTTTAGCGACATATTAGCAATAATGTCACTAAAATATACTTTTAGAGACATTGTCAACATACGGTGTCGCTGAATATTATTTTCAGCGACGTGATGAACTATATGTCGCTGAAAGTAATTTTCAGCAACACGGGCATTGTCGTTGAAAGCATTTTCAGAGACACATAAGTTGTATGTGTCGCTGAAAATCCCAGATTTTACCCCGAATCTTCCTCACTTCACGATTTTGCAAACCCTTGCCACCCAATACGATTTCTTCTCCCCTCCGTCGCCGTGTCGCCGATTTTAGCACCTCCCGTCGTCGTTCGTCTCCTCCCGTTGCCGGTATCGAGGTGTGGTGGTTGTCGTTGCATATAATCGCCAGATTCGAGTGGGTAGCGTCGGATTCTAGTGGGTATTCTTTAATCTCTCCCTTAAGTTGTATTTTCACTTTTTGATGGATTAGGATTTGATTTTGGAATGAGTTAAAATGTGGGTTGTTTCGATTTAGGAATCCTATTTTAAATAGAAATTTATGTGGGGTGTTTTGATTTGGTATGTTTTGATTTCTGTCAAAAGCCTCGCATTGAGCTAGCTCCGCTTTTTCTTCACTCTGGAGTAAGTAATCACTCTTGGTTAGATTATGATTTTAGGGGATGAGTTCTTTTTTCCTTTGCATGTGTAAAATGTGTGATTTTTGCTTCTATAGGACTGCAATACATTTTGTTTTGTTGGTGATTTTCTGCCTTCTCGTAGTACTTGGTTTTTGGGTCGTTGGAAATGATGATGAGAGCAAGGTGTTAGTGAACTTTTTTCTTTGGAAAGTCCATTTTGATGGGTATATAGATCATGGAATATTCAAGTTTTAAGAAGCGGAGCTTTGGGTGGTGGTCTTTTCCCAAATGTTATTACTTGCCTATTTGTTGGTATGTGCAAGTCATTGAGCTAATAGAAGTAAAGTTCTTGTTTTGCCTTTTGAAAGGCATTTATGATTTTAATTATGTTCTTTATTCATCAACATTCTATGGGAGGTAAGGACTGTATAGTTTATGTTGGATATGGATTCTCTAGTTTCTTATTTTGAAGTTTATGTTGACTATGGATTGTAAAGTTTATATATTTGATTTTGATGATTATGTTAGATATGAGTTATTTGGATTTTATTTGATGCTTTGAAGTGTGATTTTGAAATGGAGTTTGGTGATAGATTTTGAAGTTCGGTCGTGGGAAGATTGAGGGTTTTGTTGTTCCCTTTCAATCTTACAAAAAGTAAGCTTCTTCTCTCCTCGAATGAATGCTTTTGTCAAAATACCGCTCGATTAAGTTTATGATTCATATAATTTCTCATTTTAGTTTTGGTTCGTCGTGCCTTGCTCCGTGAATTTTGTGGCTACTATCCATCCGTGCCAGCTGTTGTAAGCATCACCATCTCAAGGTTCGCTTCAAAATTATCGATGTTTTCCACATTTTTATTAGAAATATACATTATGGATCTGAATTGGAATTTAGTAATGAAGTGTTTGTGTACTGATTATGACGTTAATTGAATGTTTGTTGTATTTGGATGTTGCTGAAGTTGATTTTGATGTGGTTTGTGGGAGTAAAAATGGAATTGAAGGGAGTTGAAGTGTAGTTTGATTTTTTCATAGCACTTAGTTTCGTGATGGACGACATTGAAGTGTAATTTTGGCTGAAAATGTGTTTAGGACTAGACAGTGGAAGATGTCGCTAAACCTAATTTTCAGCGACACGATATATCGCATGTCGCTGAAAATTAGGTTTAGCGACACATCAACAATGTCGCTGAAACTTTAAACGACGAGTTATCTGCGACGTCCTTAGCGACGAACAAGGTCTCGTCGCTGAAACTTTTAGCGACAAAATTGGGTTTTCAGCGACATTTTTTACGTGTCTTTGAAACTCATTTTTCTTGCAGTGTGCTTTCAAACGTTTTCCAAAACCTTTTTCTCTAACCCCGTTTTTTAAAACCGTTTTCTCGAGAATGGGGGTGGAGGTTGCGACACATAGCCGTTGTGCCACCAGCTATCCGATTTCTTATTGGCTAACTTGCTAGAGGGCGGAAGCAAGTGCCGCACAATTGCTTTCTAAGTCCAGTTAAAGCGCGATTGTGACACACCGCGGTGTTATGCAACACTGCAGCCAGTGATAGCAAAAATATCCGCGGGACCCGATCCCCGCGAGTACCCAAGCTGATCGAGTCGAGGATTTCTCAGTTTGACCGAGGACGAGGTCAAATCGGGGGTCCCAATCGGGTTCTCCAGCGGGGATGGGGTAGGGATGGGGGGAGGTCCCCTCACCCCGTTTAATATTTTATTAGTATTTATATTTTTATATATAATACATTAATAATAATATATATTAATTTTTATACTACTTTTATAATTTGTTTAAAAAGAAGTCCAATGACCCAAATCCAATAAAATATTAATAAATCTTTAAAAAGTAAAAAATATAAAAAAAATAAAGTTAGGTCGGGGATTCTCCGCCCTGTCCCATCCCTCGAATTTACAGGGATGAAGGTAGAAATCCCCAATGAGATAGGGACGGGGATACCCTTCGACCCCGCCCCGCCCCACCCCACTGCCATCCCTAACTGTAGTGCTATAAAGTAAAGTAGTAGCATTGCCTCCTCGACCAACTTGGCTCTGCAATGCACTTCTTCATCTGTTTTCATCCTTCTTCGTCCCGACTCGATCCTGACTCGTTTTAACGTTGATTTGACTTCATAATTCCAACAATATCCCACTTGGAGACAAAACGACAATCTGCCTTTATTGCAACAATGGTGTCCCTCATGACTCAATTTTGACAACATCAACAACTTCTAACTTATCAACATCTTCTTGTCATCAACAAAAACTTAACTCCAACAGCACCAACAGCTTCTAACATCTTCTTGGCACCAACCAAGGCTCCATATGTGATTGCCCTGAGATTGAGCAATTTTACGTGGTCTTGTCTCTCAGACATAAGAGACACAACCCGTGCTCCCGAACTAAGTGGTCCCTGATGTTTCCTTCTATGATCACACCCACGGCCCCTGAAGGACTTGGCTAACCCAATCGAGTCTGTTGCCAAGCTAAAGATTTTGCCTCTAACCTTAGCACTAACTGTAGTATTTCTCCTCAATGCACTCTTTCGCCTACGCAACTTCATCAGCTCGCTAATTCGTATGACAACTGGGGTTTTATTCTGACAGTCTACTGAACACCTCAGTAAGCCATTTTCCTTTCCCTTTCCTCTACTTCCCAACTGTTGTAGTTGAACTGATGGTAGATTCTCCTCATCTGTTCTGATTGTCAATACTGCTAGCTTTTTCAAGTCTCTCCCTGAAATATCTACAGCCTTGTGCATAATCCGTCTCTTTGATTCTCTGGTAATGCCAAACCTCGACACATACACTGAACTTCTCTCTAGCCAACAACCACTACCTCATAACCCCTCATGAGTTTTCACCTGTTCTCTGCAAACTCACTTCTGCAGCATTCGTCATCCAACTTCCCCGCTGATATCAAATTCATCTTGAAACTGGGTACATACCAGACATCATGCAAAACTAGCTCGATCCAACTATCAGTCCTCAGACGAACCTTCCCAATTCCTATGATCTTGGAGAGTCTTTCATTCCCATCCTCATCGTGCCATGATTCCCTATAGCGAAGGACGTGAACCAACTCCTGTCTGAATATATTCACCGAAGCTGCACTGTCCACTACCCATTCTGATGACAGATCCATAAATGTTGTGTCACTCTCAAAGCATGCTAATAATATGTCATTTGACAAAACATTTGTTTGTAATATCTTTCCTTTATCCTATTTAAGCTTCTTGCAGTGTTTCTTAAAGTAGTCATTCTTATGACAGTAAAAACATTCAGTCTCACCACTCTCACTCCTCTAGCCATGTCTCTGATGTTTCCCGTAATTCATCTTCCCTTTGCCTTTGCTCTGAACTGTCAATGCTGACCCCATAGAGTTTTCCCCACCATAAGTGGATGCAAAATTCTTTCTACTCCCTTTCTTGCGAATCTCCTCAACAACTGCAGCGACACAGATATCTAAAAATTTCAACTCTTGCCTCCTAACGAATTCGAAACCGTCGTCTTCATCATTTTCCAGCTCTCAAGCAAAGAAGACAGCAACTTTATAGCCTTTACTTCCTCTTAAAAGGTGATATCCATCGACCCCAACTAATTCATCAGTTTAGTCATCTCATTGATGTAGGAGTTCATCGACGTGTCTTCCCCCATATGAATGTTAAAGTTTCTTGTGATAAGATACACCTTACTGTTGGTAGAGGGTTTTTCATCTGTCCGTCAGCGCCTTCATCAATCCTACTGCCATCGTCTGGCTCGCCACGAGACTTGCCACATTCATTGACAAGCACAACCTAATGATTGCTATGACATGTTCATCCATCTCCGCCCATTCCTTGTCTGTCATCTCATCCTGTAGTTCCTTCAAGGTTTTGTCTATCTTCTTGTATGTAAGAAGATCTGTTACATGCATTTTCCAAAATTTGAAGTTTTCTCCATCAAATCTCAAAATTCCCTCGAAGTAGTGATGTGACTTTACACTGTAGGATCCCATGATACTGCAACCTTACAGAGAACTTTTCCTCTTCCACAATTTGTCAGTCAAAAACACAATCAACCATAATAATAATAGATATAGGGAAAGTGCAATAAACGACATAGAGAATTTATACTAGTTCACCCCAACTATGGGCTACGTCAAGTCTCTTGCAACAGTGGGTTCTACTATGATTTTGGAATAAATACAATGGGCAAATAACTCTCTCTCAAATATAGATGCCTCAACAAAAACTACCTAGCTTTTAGGAACTACAACAATAGAATCCTAGGGATACAAGAATGAAAAGGCTCACCAAATACCTATAAGAATAGGTTTCCGATGATGCTTTACAATCCTGGAATCTCATTTCTATCGCTCTGCTAACATTCTGCCTCAGCACCCACTGATTTTGTGCACCTACATGCTTTGGTCGCCGCTCAAATGTGCAACAACACACTTAAAAGACCTAAAAACGCCGAAACTGCGATTTTATAACATCGACATAGTGCCATGGCGCCATGACACCATGCACGTAGAAGAGCGTCCGAGCGCATCTGGAGAGCGTCGTGGCACTGCCTCCTTGGCCAACTTGGCCCTGCAGCACGCTTCTTCATCTCTTTTTCATCTTTCTTCGTCCCGACTCAATCCCAACTTGTTCTGACGTCGATTTGACTCCATAATCCCAACATTTATTACTTTAGAGCACGGTCCAGAAAATTTTTTAATGCGTCTTGTGATTGTAAAAATTCATACAGATAAAAAAATCTTGAATTTTGTGGATCTTTTACTGTTTTCATTTTCTATATAAATTATAAGGAAGTTAGCTGTATGGAAGTATCTGCTTGAAAAATTAAATAAATTTCAATTCATGATTATTCTAAAATAAGAAACAGATAATTCAAAAACAATCACGACAAATGATTTAACATGAAAGAAAACCAAAATCTAAAAAGAGATTAGAATTACCTGGAACCATATTAGATAAATTGATCTTACGTTGTGGTTTGTGGTCGTCCTCAACTATGCAACTTGAACCGAACATGAGCAATTCTGTCTGTCTTATGGGGAATAGTAGACTCAAGTAGCATAGTATATTGAGGACCATAACCACATATTTATATCTTAATCCTAGGGTTTCTCATAATTCCCTAAAATTAATGAGCTAATTTCTACCTAGCAGGTCATAGTATTGGATAATAGACTATGAGGGTTGCTAGTTAGCCTCCAATTATGTTTAGACAACATCATTTGTTCTTGTTAATACATAGCTTTTTCCAACTGTGCCAATATATCCTTCTATTTCCCTCTGTAGAACCCCATCGAAATTTGCACACGGAGAATTTAACTCCATGAATACATTTTTGGGAAGTTTGTATTAATATTTATGAGGTTCTATCTCAAAACCAATTGACAATAAGAGGAGTAGTCCATGTCTATCATAAATCTTTATAAGATTCATTTTCTTTTCAGTATGACATATCTTTAACAATTTGAAACAACTCATCACATAATTTGGAATTGCTTGAGCTACTACTTTAATAAGAATGTTCTCCCAGCTGAGAAGAGTTTCTACTTCTAGTTTTGAAGGACTGTCCATATGTGTTCCTTTATGTGTTTGAAAATAAAACCTTTATCGCGAGCTATATGGAAGGGGAGTCATAAATACCGCCCCAAGGTAGTTTTCCTTTTAATTTTAATGCTCCATGGATTTATATTTGCATATCAAAATATTGACTTTTCATTATGAGTTGTCGTAAAGTCTTTCTTGTATGTTGTGAGGATCTTCAGGATTGTGCGACAATCCCTGAGTACCTTAATTAGTCAAGGCACGAACCATCTTTTGTAATAGGTGACAAGTTCAAATTTTTACTCCCCTTTAAAATTGTAATATTTTATAAAATTCATCATTTTTATAAACCAAAGGATAGAATTTAACCCTTCATGTTTAACATAAATTTTGCTAATCAATTGGTCCATATTTTAATTTTACATCAAAGAATAAATCTTAATTCATTAATTATATTAATGAGGCAAAAGCTTCATAAGAAAATATCTCATTAAAATGTAGGAAAAATTGTGGCCAACAATAATGTTATTGGAAGGAACCAAAAAATTATTAAAAAGCTTTTATTATACTTTGGTAATTTTTTTTAATGGGTTGGTTGATGACTTTTTAAGTTATGAACCTATCATGTTGTATAAATAGATTAGCTAAATATATGTTTGTCTAAGAGAAAGTCTTTTTTTTTTCAATTTAATTTCTATTATTTAAACTTTTTTAATTTAGTTATTTATGTCTTAACATTTTTTAATTTAGTCCATCACCGTTGGTAAATGTTAAAATTGGTTGATCATAAACTTATTTGACATAATACTGTTGGGTGTGTTGCTCTAAACTTGTGGTTTGTATTTATGTAAAAACAAATTTATATTCAATAAAGTTGTAGTTTCATATTCAAAGTATGAAAAGCTAGATGACTTTGGTTGAGTTTATAACATAGCTTTGTCTAAAACTAAACATTCAAGGTTATTATCATGTAACCGGGACAGTATATATACTGGGATATATTTGATATATCTCCAATATACAAGTGGATAATGTCATGGGAATAACCTAAAGGGTCTATAGTATATGGATAAAACTGGGTACCTTATCTTGGCAACATTATGGACTTTTGCCCGTGAGGGGTCATTTGATCTGTATGAGAGTGGCCTGAGTCGCCGACTTAACATTCCTACCATTTTGGGGATGAGACCGAGTGGGGAGCTAGGAACATAACTTCACAATATGTGATTCACTCCTCCCCGACTTTCTGGGAGTAGATGAGTGTTCTCTTAAATGCTGACTCCGAGACTTGAACAAGGGGCACCACCCTTTCAGTGGTCCGAGAGAGAATTCCGGTTATTGGTCGGACCATAACCGGGTTGTTCATTAGAGGAGCAGTAGTATTTAAGAAGTAAGATGTAACTCAGAGGTAAAACGGTAATTTGACCCAGCTTGAATTACGAGCATTCGTGAAAAATTGACTTGCCATTAATGGTCGTATATCCGTGGACACGAAAATATTCTGCAGTGAGAAGAGTGTAGCTGCGGGTCTTTAGTGGAGCGACCTGTAGTTAACGAATGTTGATCAACTCAGTTAATAAGTTTGACAGATTGATTTCGTATCGTTGGAACTTCTGATTTTTAGGTCCATTAGGTCCCCTTTCTAGCTCACAACGGGTAAACGAGGATTAGGTTTCTTGGAAGAATTTGAAATGTTCAAGTTGCTCGAGAGATTATATATATGTACATTGATACATTATGATATATAGTTAATTCTAAATTAAAACTATATATTATGAGAGAAATTATTTGAATGAGATTTAAATGAAATTAATATGAATATGATTCATAGTAAAGTTATAGGTTAAAAATAATGTGCATAATATACATTACAACTATAGATTATACGAAAAGAAATGCTTCTATGGTTCTATTTTGGTAATAAATAATTAAGTATTAATTATTTATTTGATTAATATATATATATATATATATATTTTTTTTTTTGACTATTAATTATTTATTAATATATATTAATTATATTAATATTTAGTTAATTAGAAACTCCCTGCAAAATTGTAGGGGTGGGGAAGTTTAATGACGAGTTGGTTTTGATGTGGCAGAATAGTTCTGCAAAACCTTCAAGACATTTCCCTCTTCGAATCAATCTCTCTCTGAATTCCTTTTGAGTTTCCAAGGTTGTTGCTCCCACAAGCAAAGATTCTTGCTGGAGACAGAGCAAGAAAGATCATTTGGTGGTGTCAAGTGAGTTTTTTAAAGAACTGTTCATCAAAGGTAATACCCAATTCCCCTTATTTTCCTTTGATTTTGTGGTTTTTGTTCCTAAAAAGTTCAAGAACACGTTTGTCGTTTCTACTGCGGGATTTTTACGTCCCATCAAATACATAGTGAATTGGTGGAAATTTAGAAGAGAAAAAAAAAGTTAACTCAAATTTTATCTTAGAAATTTGAAGGAAGTATTAGAAATTCTCTATTAGATGACTTTTTCTTCATCTTAGATTTGACTAATTAACTAAATATTACGACAAATATGAACATAACTCAGCAGTAATTGGTACCTAATTAGTGTGGAAGACCACAAACAGCACTCTTAGCCTTTGCATGATTTTTATGGAAAGTCCTTTGTTTAAAAAAATATATAAATTTTGTACTAAAATATATATATATATATAAATTTATTAATAACAAATTTAATATTTACTAATAGTGAGAAATAAATAAATAAATAAATCTTAAAACATAAAAGAGACTAAATTATTAAACAAAAAGATTGAATTAACACCTCAATATTAATGAATTACTTTATATTAATGCAATTTTCGAATGTAATAAAACTTTATGAACAATAAAAAAGAAAAAGGAAAAAAATTTCCGTAGCAAGTACATTATCTAGATCTGGTCGTACCGTAAGGCCGAAACTCGTGGCCCGCCGTTTGGACGGCCGTCACCATATTCCGTCCAATTTAACAGCTGTACGGCAATTTGCCGTCTTCCTATTGGTCCGTCGGCTATTTTAACATTAATATATATATATTAGGAAATAATTAATATTATATTAATGATTATTCCTCAAAAAAAATTATATTAATGATTCATTCGGACGAAAAAAACTTTTACAAATATTGAAATATTTTTTTTTATATATACTTTTTAAACTTAGTTCATTAATCCTGTTTCGTGTAATTTCAAAATGTCTATTTTAATTTTATATTTTTTAATTTTGTTTATTTTAGATTCTAAATTTTCTCTATTTGATATCTGTACTATAAAAATAGTTATTTTTTTCATTTGTTTTTATTTTTATTTCACTGATTAAGCTTTTTGAAATATATCTACAAATTAAACTTTCATGGTATATAAAATTATTTGAATACGAATTAAAATAATCATTTTTCAAACTTATAAAAATAAAAAACCAACCTTTTAAAAATACACAGATTAGGTAAACAAAATTTGAGAGTACAGTTTACAAATAGTGTTTAAACAAAATAAATAAAAAAGGTCCCAAATTCCAAAGTCGGTGCGGATTATTATACCGTAATGACTCAAATACCCGTGAAAAGCAGAACCTCTTTGCCTAGTTGGATGCTCCCAGCGAATCACGCGCTGTTTAAGGATTGTAAAGGGAGGGGTAGTTTCGTAATATCGGCAAATCAATGGAACTCACTTTACCACGTCGCCACTTCGAGACAGTGCCGATTATTACTGGTCCGTGACCGCGGGTGGGACACGTGGAGAGCAACGGTAGCGAGTATGGGAAAAAGAAGTGAGTGAAGAGAGTGGGAAATGATTGGAGATATTTGGCGGATCAAAAATATCTGGCTAAGTCGTCCACGTCGGCAGCGAAATGGGCCGATCTGGAAACGGATATTGCACTTTTTATGCTCTTTCCCATCAATAAATAAAATTAAAAATCGAGTGGGAAAATTTAATAATACTATTTTCTCTCTCTTTTTCTCGTCTCCCAAACACTACAGTTCCGAATCTCTCGAAGAAAAATATCCAACCAATTGATTTCTTCTTCTTCTTCTTCTTCTTCTTCTTTCTTCGTTTTTCCTCCTCAATTTTCTCGACTGCGATCGCAATCGGAGCTGGCTCAGATTCGTGACCCTAACCCTCGGAGATT
>NW_019104616.1:209989-222439 GCF_001995035.1 Momordica charantia
CCCGCCGCCGCTTCGCCCAACCTGCAGCCGCACCGTCGCACTGTTGCCCCTCGTTCCTTCACACCGAAGACAGTCGACCAGAATCCAACGTTCACTTGATCCATCCAAACTAGATTCGACCCTCCTGCCACAGACTAAAACCGGTCATCGTTGCCCATTACTCCAACTGTTTGACGGAGGTAAAATCATTGTTGTGAGTTTGCCTATAAAGCTCAATTTAAAAAGATATTTTTTGTCTTCTTAAATTTCAGGTGTATTTTTAAAAATATATAAATGTGGGACATACCACATGAGTGTGTTAATAACCAAATTTCAGGAGCATATGTGTTTATCTCTAACAAACATATTATATTTAAGTAAATTAAAAACTAAATAAAATCTATAGATAGTTAAAGTTAGAGGAGAAATAACTCGATTAAAAGGCGGTTAGAATAACAAGGCGTCAATGAGAAACGTGCACAATCAATTTAGACAATAAAGAAGAGGTATAGATGCAACAGTTTATATATGGTTTGTTTGTTTTTTAAAAAATCATCTCATAGATGTTTTATCTTTATATGTACAGATTGAATTATCAAAGACCCAGGGAGAGACTCCAATGTTGAAGGAGACCAGCAAAAAGAGAGGTGAGGGAGACTTAATCTGAGGTAAAATAAAACAAACTAAACTTGACCCTAAAAGGAATTAGGTCGTAAGAAATCTACCAAAAAGGTAAGAACTCAATGTATGTTGTATTAAATAGTAATATTTAAAAATTGTATTTACTAAACTAATTCTATTTTTATGTTTCAGGGAAAAAGAAAGTGTCTCAAGATAGTTGAGGAAGAGCTAGGTAATTATTGGGATATACATGTACTAGCAGTAGTCAATAGATCTATTGACTTTTGTATTTTGTTCATGAATTGATATATACATCTGTTGATTTTCATGTTTTATTAATTGTTGAATTATTAGTATATACATATATAGACGTTTTAATTATTGGGATATACATGTACTAGTTTTATATTTATGATATTTTAGTTGTACAACAGTAAATAGATGTATTCAGTTATTACTTTTTGGTTGTTTTTTGAGTTGATATATACATCTATTAACTTTCATGTTTTTGTTAATCGTTGAATTATTAGTATATACATATATAGATGTTTTAATTTTGATGATTGAGCTGCATGATGATATATATATGATTTGTATTCTAATTTTTTCATCAACTGGTATATACATTTACTGACCTTATGACTTTGATAATTCTTCTAATATAAAGACGATACAAAATCTTATGAAGATAATCAAATGGTGAGATGGGAACCGTGGAACACTGGTAATCGTTTAAATTAACTGAATTTCCTAATAAAAGAATTAAAATAATTAGGATAAAATCCCTTGAAGGTACGGAAGAAAATTTGAATTGAACGAAGTTTGTTGAGTTGTTAAAATACTTGTAAATTCTAAAAAGCATAGGGAGGACATTATGAGAAAAAACTAAAAACTTTCAAATTTCAAATATATCCTTTAGCCATTTTTGCAAAATTACGAACAAATGAACATTTTCTTAAATGGGCGGCCAAATTTAGCCACTTAAATTTCCCCCATTAAAATATAGAAACAACTTATGAGGTTGACCCAAACCATAAAAGGGTCTAATTGAGCTGAGCCCAAATCATTGGGATCAAATTTAAACCTTTAAATCCATAGGAACACAATTGAAATTGAATTCAAACATAGAGCAAGTTTAAAAATGTTGATGGAAATTTCGTGAAAAAATTTAGAAATCATGAAAACTATGAAAATTATTGAATAAGTTAATGAAACCATAATTATGATTTAATTAGGTTATAATTGACCATTTTTTATCATCATATATTTAAACGATAGTAATTTTTATATAAAAATGTCGACATCAACAAAAATTTTGGACAAAGTGATGCGATTCTTTTTTAAATAATGTTTTTTAAAAACAAATGACAAAACTAGCGTAGGTTTTAAAATATTTTCAAAAATAGGTAGATAAGTCGCGGGCGATTTCAGCAAAGTTGCGGGCTTGTAAATCACAACCATCGTTCGCGACTTAGGCCATCGACCCTGACTCCTCCTTGATATGACTCTTGCTCATCCAGCTGGAGCCACGTTTCCCTTCACGGAAGTATTCTAACTCAACTTACTAGGGTTTTGGTGGGACAAAATGTCCCTATCTTAGTCCCTATCCCTATCCCTCTCCCACAAAAGTTGTTTTTATTTTTATCTTTCCATCTCTCTCCTCCTCCATTGTTGTCGCTTACACATTCCGACCACAGCCGCTGACGCTGCCATTTGTTGTCGCTCGTCACCAGTCGCCGCCGCTCCACTTTTCCCGTCGTTGCGCTGGATATTTCTTTCTCCTTACCGCTAAGCGATACTCGCTTTGGCAAGTATAACTGTTTTTTAAATCAATTAGGACTAGTTTTTATATTTTTTTATGATTTTATTTTTATTTAATTTGTTGAATCTTTTCATTTTACCCATTCTATTTCTAGTAAATTTAATTTTGATGTTAACTATCATGAGTGTTATTTTTATTTTTATTTATAATTTTTTTAATAACAATTACAGCATTGTTGTCACAATAAACTTCCATTGAACTATCAAACCTGATCTTGAGTTCTTGGAGAAGGAGTTTCAACCATATTACCTCACAAATACCCTGAGATACTGCCTTGAATTCAGCCTTAGCACTACTTATTGCAACAACTGATTGTTTATTACTCCTCCATGTAACAAGATTACCCCATACAAATGTACAATATCTTATCATAAATATCTTATCTTGAACAGAACCTGCCCAATCTGAATATGTAAACACCTTAATCTTTCTGTCATCATCCTTTCCGAAAAATAATCCAAGTCCTGGAGTTCCTTTAAGATATCTAAGAACATGATACACGACTTCCATGTGTTTTTCAGTAGAAGTATGCATGTATTGACTTACAACACTAACTGCAAATGCAATATCCGACTAGGTGTGAGATAAATAGATTAATCTTCCAACAAGACGTTGATATCTCCTTTTATCAACTCGTATCCCATTGAGACTCTCTCCACACTTAAGAATAGGACTTATTTAAGTATTAGATGATTTACATCCAAGCTTTTCAGTTTCCTCAAGAAGTCTAGTACATATTTTCTTTGACATACATATATACTAGTTATGCTCCTTGCGATTTCCATCCCTAGAAAATATTGAAGTGCCCCCAGGTCCGTTATTTCGAACTCTTTTCCCAAGTGCCTGTTTAGTCTCTCTATTTCTTCATGATGGTCACCTTGAGAGGATTGAATCCCAAGCGGAAGTACATGAACGCTTTGTTCGAATTTACCGATTGAATTAAATCACACAGAGAACTAAAAACAGAGGACAAATGGTTACCTTTGAAGAACCTTTTCTTCACAATAGACCAATCAAACACCAACACCACCACAATGACTTCCTCACTATCCTTTGGACGAGAATCAGTTTGTGGGAACTATTTTTGAAACAGAAAATTCTGCAGAGATTGTGAGAGAAGGAGAGAGTTCTTCCATAATGCATCAATCATTCTATAATGCAAACTCTTTACATTTAAAGAGGAGTAAGGAGTGGGGAGCAAGTTAACTCCCCACCTCACCATAATCCCAATTTCTTGCATTATAGAAGGAAATGAATTATTTAGTTAATTAAAACTAATTTAATTAAGCTAAATAATAAACACAATTTAACTAATTAATTATGTTTTTGTTTTTATTAAATACTATATATTTAATTAGAACTTTATTCAATTGCATATCTCTCTCATAACCTTTAGTTTTATGTAAATCTCATTCACATTAATTTTACCTGTAGTCTTAATATAAATCTAATTCATATTAAATTTTATTTGAATCTTATTTGAAGAATTCTCTCATAACAATATAGTATTAATTTCTAATCCTTATTCAAAATTAATTATATAACGTATTAATATATACATTGTATAAATGGTGTATATGTTATATACATTCCCTTATGAAATTTGAACATTTCAAATTCTTTCAAATTCTTTATCCTCGTTTTACCCATTGCGAGCTAACAATGAGACCTAATGGACCTACGGATTAGAAGCTCTAATGATACGAGATTAATTAATTAAACTCATTAATTTATTAATCAACATTCATTAACTGTGGGTCACTCCACTAAAGACCCACAACTGCACTATTCGCACTGTAGAATATTTTACGTCAATGGATATAACCATAATGAATAAGTCAATCCTTCACGAGTTGTCTGTAACTACAGTTGGGTCAATTATCGTTTTACCACTGTAGTTACTTCTTACTCCTTAAGTACCACTGATCCTCTAATGAACAATCGTTTATGGTCTTACCATAGAACAAAGTCATTCTTGGGCCAGAGAGAGGGTGTGGTCCCTTGTTCAAGACCCGGAGTTAGCACTTAAGGGCACAACTCATCTACTTCCCTAAAGTTGGGAAGAAGTGAATTCCATCTCACGAAGTTATGTTCCCAACTCCCCACTCGGACTCGTCTTAAGAATACTAGGCATATTGAGTAGACGTCTCGGACCAGTCTCATCCATACAAATCAAATGACAACTCCTCATAGGCAGGAGTCTATAACTCACTCAGGATTGAGATCAAGTTACATGGTCATCATGTGAAATATTAATCTRATTATTTAATGGTGTTACAACTAAAGACTAATAATTTCGTGGTCTGATCTTATACAAAATCATTGTATAGGATATCCCAACTCGGGTCTCCACATGAATGACTTGGATCGAGTCATTGTAACTTTACAAAGTAGGCCGTATCTATAGTGTCACCAAGATGAGGTGCCTAACCTTATCCATATACTATAGACCATTTTGGTTATTATTGGAATATGATCCGACTATATATCAACTATATATACGTATATCAATTATATACTATTCCAGTTACATTATATAACCTTAGATGTTAGTTTATTGGATTCGGGTCAATGCAATTCTAAAACTTCAAAAAAAAAAAAAACGTTATTGAATAAATAATTTGTCTTACATTTACAAACCACGAGTTTAGGGCATAAAACCCAACACACTTATGACGATAATATCATTGACATAAACAATGAGTTTGGTGATCTTACCTTGAGGGTGCCTGTAGAACATTGTATGGTCAATTTGAGCTTGGGTATACCCTTGTTTACAAACAACATTTGAAAATCGCCCGAACCACGCACGTGGGGATTGTTTTAAACCATAGAGAGATTTCTTCATCTTACACACTTTTCCATCATACTTATCAATGTCAAATCTAGGAGGAAGGTCCATGTACACCTCTTCTTCCAAATCCTCATTGAGAAATACATTCTTAACATCCAGTTGTTGTAGTTTCCAATCCAGATTTACAGCAAGGGACAAGAGGATACGAATTGTATTTAGTTTGCAACAGGTGCAAATGTCTTTTGATAGTCTATCCCAAAAGTCTGAGAGTATCATTTGGCCAACAATCTTGATTTATACCTTTCAATGGACCCATCAACCTTATATTTGACAGTAAAGATCCATTGATATCTTACTGTTGGTTTATCTTGAAGATGATCAACTACTATCAACGTATCATTAAGATTCAAAGCCTTCAATTCATCATCTACCGCTTATTTTTTCCACCATGCATCGCTCATGGCCTATCGAATGGATTTTGTACCTTATTGGCTTCTATATTGAGAGCCAAGGTTTGAACTGCTGAAGATAAATGACTATAACTAACACATCGAACAATTGGATGGTATGTACACAATCTCACACCCTTCTTAACTGCGATAAAGAGATCAAGATCATTAGTATTATCTTGAGGCACAATGGTAGATTGTTCAATACCTAAAGACAAGATGGATTCATGACTTTGCTGTTGAGGTTGTGGTGGCTCCACTCCTCTTTGAGTCGTTTGTCGCGAGAATAAACAAGAGTCTCAAGTTGCTTGCCACTTCGATTTGGGTTGACTTGATCATCTTGAGTATAACAAGAAATAATAGGAACTAACTCTTTTGTCTGAGTAATTGGGACGAACGGGATAGGTATTTTTGGCTGAGGGAACTCGGTATTTAGACCATCAATCTCAGGTACTTTTTATTGAAGGGACTCAATCCTATTTAGATCTTTAATCTCCCAAAAATTTCCATCAAGATTACTTACAATAGGCTTAGTCTTCTCCTGAGGGGAATTTAGAGAGAAAAAAGATTGAGACTAAAAAAATGTGACATCTATGGCAGTGTAAAATTTATTGGTGGCTGGACAATAACATTTATAGCCTTTCTAAGTAGGAGAGTAACGAAGGAAGACACACTTTCTAGCTTTTGGCTCCAATTTGTGATGTTCATGATCATAAACATGAGTAAATGCAGTACAACCAAATGTTTTGAAGGGAATCTTGAGGACAAATCAGATTTGAGGATAGATAGCGAGTAAGATTTATAGTGGAGTGTTAAGTTTCAGAACACGAGAGGGCATCCGATTGATGAGATAACAGGCAGTAAGGACAACATCACCCCATAAATGGCTTGGAACAGAATGGGTGAACACGAGAGCACGAGCAGTTTCAAAAAGATGCCTATCTTTTCTTTCAGCTATACCATTTTGTTGGGGGTAATGACACAAGAACTTTGGTGAATGATTCCATTTTGAGATAGGAAAGTACCCAATATTTGATTAAAATATTATGTCCCCTTGTCTGTGTAAAGAATTTTGATTCTCGTATTGAATTGATTATGAATGAGGAAATGAAACCGTTGAAAGATTGATACAGTTTCTGATTTTTCTTTAAGTAAATAAACCCAACAAACTCTAGTATGATCATTAGTGAAGGTAAGTAACCAATATTTAACGGACATAGTTTTGATGCCAGACACCCCCATAAACCACTATGAATCACTGTGAATGGAGTGGATGATATATACTCAACAATATGATAAGATATGCGAGAGTCTTTTGTAAGTTGACACACTTCATAAGTAAAAAGGTCGTCTTTATGAAAAAGAGAAGGATAAAAATGTTTAAGATACTGAAAGCTTGGGTGCCTTAAATGGCACTGTAAAAGTAGAATTTGTTGTTTTCTAGAAGTTGACTCACCACCTACCTGGAGAACTTGTTCATTTCTTTGATTTGGTTCCCTGAAGTCGTAGAACCCTTTAAAGCCATCAGCACTGCCAATCGTCGTTCCCGTTATCAATCCTAAAACAAACACTTAGAGTTAGTGAACAAAACTTGACACTTTAAATCACGAGTCAACTTCTGAATAGAAATTAGATTGTAACATAATTTAGGCACATGGAGCACCGAGTGCAATGTAATATTCGGGCTAAGAACAACAAAATTGAAGCCCTTAATAATGGCTAATGACTCATCTGCAAGCTTGACATGTGTCTGAATCGGGTTGGGTGAGTACATGGTAAACATATCATGAAAAACGATTATATGATCATTCGCACCCAAATCTAAGTAAGGGTGTTTACAGGTTGGGTTGGGTGGGGTTAGACAAGTTTTTGGGACCAACCCAAAAACTTTGTTGGTGAGTTCATTGACTCGATGAAATCGAAATGCATAGCCAACCCAACCCAACCCAATTCTTTACAATTCAGGTTGGGTCTGATAGGGTCATCGAGTTACAATTATTTTTTCTTTATTCTTTTATTTAGAGAAGTGAGATCTAGTTTGGGTTGGGATGAATGGTGAGTGGTGGCAAACGATGACGAACAGTGGCGGTGGGTGGATAATAACAAATGACGACGAACATATCTAGCGGGACAGGCAACGAACATTGACGAACACCAACAGATCTAGCACAGCAGCGAACGAAGACGAAATCTAGCGTGAACAGCAGCGAACATCAACGAGTAGTAGCATATCTGGCATGGATAGCAGTGAACGACTACAAAAAGCAGTATATTTGACGGTGACAGCAACAGATCAAGCGGCAAACAGCAGTAAACGACGATAGCAAATAAAATGAGAATCTGTGATTATGTGAGAGGTGATGATGGGAAATCGAGAATGAGAAACGAGATTGAAACTGAGGGAAATGATGAGAGAAGGGGGAGGAAGATGACGAGGGAAGGGAGAGGGAGATGAGAGAAGGAGATGAAGGGGGAGGGGGGGGGAGGAAAACAAAAGGGGGCAAACGCTAGGGTTTGGTTGCTTTATAATATATATATATAAATTAAATATTTGGTTGGGTTTGGTTTGGGTTGAACCGACTAAAATTCACTTAACCCATGAAACGATTTGAAATTTTAATTATGAAAAAACCAACCTAACTCTAACGGTTTGAGTTAGGTTGTTTAGGTTACTCGGGTCATCGGGTTTTTTGAACACCCCTAAATCTAAGATCCATTGATCGAAATACTGCTAACTTGTTAAAGCTACATTAAAAGTACCTCGTTGTGACACGAGACTTTACGAAGGAGTAGACTCAACCGGTGGTGTTAAGAGACAATATAGAGCTGTTCAAGTCGTGCCTTTGAAAATGGAGTGAGAAAGATGGTCAGATCTTGGGAGTTTGACACACTAGGGCCCATTTGATAGACGAGAGAGGTGGTTCGAGAAGGTGGAGTATCTGTGGTCAGAGGTGGTTGATAATTTCTTGATAAATTCTTCCGTTGGAGATGACCATGGAGTTCCCAACGCCGATCTATTGTATGGTTTGTGCGCTTACAATGATCACACCGTAGGTTGTTTCGACAAGTAGATCAGGATGGAGGTGGTGATGGGCCTACCGTAGCTAGAGTTGATAATTCCAGCGGGTGGGACGTAAGTTTTGTGGGTGTATCACCCATCATCACGCATTTGCGGCTTGACTCCCAGCAAACTTATATGAAGATTTCGACAATGGTTGAGATTGGCTTTGTGGCAAGTAAGCGGCCATGCAAATTATCTAATTTCAGACAAAAATCTACAAGAAAATCATAGATTCGTTCCTTCTCGATGTATTGGGTGACATCGGATTCACCTTGTCGTAGGGAGCGTGCCTTATTGCATAATTCGAACAACTGAGCCGAGTTATCAAAATAAAAAAAAGAAGTAGTGAGTGCATTCCAGAGATCCTTTGCCATTGAGTAGAAGAGGAATAATTCTTTAATGTCCTCCTCCATTGAGTTAATGAGTCATGTCGTGACCATTAAGTTTTGAGCACCCTGCACATAAAAATAAGGGTCGGCTTCATATGGTTTGCTGTCGTCTCGTCGATGTACCCTAGTTAACTTCGGCCACAGATAGCTAGGAGGGTCGATTGAGACCATTCCAGAAAATCTTTTTCGTTGAGCTTTGGAGAAGTAATTTAGAGCGAAGCGTTTTCAGAGAGAGAGAGATGTTAGATGTCGTGGACGTGTTTGTAGGGAGAGAAATTGAAGTCTTAATTTGATCCTTTCGAATTCTCATCCTTGCTCACATCAGTCATCATAGTTGTTTTTATTGGGTTTTATGTCCTAAAATTGTGGTTTGTAAATCTAAAACAAATATTTATTCAATAAAGTTGTTATTGAAGTTCCATTTAGAATTGCATTAACCAAAATCCAATAAACCAATATCCGAAGTTATGTTATGTAACTAGAACAGTATATAACTGATATACAGGGTATATATTTAATATACAGTACATATTCAATATACAAGTGGATAATGTTCCAATAATAACCTAAAGGGTTTATAATATATGGGTAAGGTTGGGTACCTTATCTTGGTAACAATATGGATACGACCCACTTTGTAAGAGTTACAAATGATTTAATCCAAATCGTTCATGTGGAGACATGTGAGTGGGGGTATTCTATGCAATGAGTTTGTATAAGTCCGGACTGTGAAATAATTAATCTTTAGCTGTAACATCGTTAATTAATAGATTATTATTTCATAGGAAAACTAGGTAGCTCACTCTCAATCATGAATGAGTTATGGACTCTTGCCTATAAGGGATCGTCCTTTGATTTGTATGGTTAATAGTGGTCTAGGTCGTCGATTCAATACTCCTACTATTTTGGGGACGAGACCGAGTGAGAAGTTGGGAACATAACTACAGAAAATAGAATTCACTCTTTCCCAACTTTAGGGTAAATAGATGAGTGTTCTCTTAAGTGCTAACTCCGAGACTTAAATAAAGGCATCACCCTCTCACTGGCCCAAGAAGGACTTCTATTTAATGGTTAGACCACAAACAGGTTGTTCATTAGAGGATCAGTGGTATTTAAGTGGAACTTCAATAACAACTTTAATTTGACCTAGCTGAAGTTACAAACACTCGTGAATGATTGACTTACTATTAATGGTCAATATCCATGGACACAAAATATCCTACAATGCGAAGAGTGCAACTGTGAGTTTTTAGTGGAGTGACCAACAGATAACGAAGATGAGTTATTTTGGTTAATAAGTGTAATTATTTAATATCGCATCATTGGAGCTTCTAATCTGCAGGTCCATTAGGTTCCTCGGCTAGCTTACAACGAGCAAAACAAGGATCAATACTTATGAAAGAGTTTGAGAGATTCAACTTATTTAAGGAAATGTAGGTTAATTGTATAAGATACAATTAATATAATGTATATATATACATTATAACATAAAGTTAATTATGAATGATATTCATAATTAAACTATATAATGAGTTATATTTGAATAAGATTCAAATAATGATTAATATGAATTTGATTCATATTAAAACTATAGGTCAAAATTAATGTGAATGAGATTCACATTAAAACTATAGGTTAGGAGAGAAATATACATTTGAATATGATTCTAATACTGCTTAATTAAATATATGATATTTAATTATTATTAATTAATTAGTTTAATAATTAATTAATTAAATTAAAATTAACTTGATTTTAATTTAATTAACAACTCATTTCCTTACATAAAGATGGTGGGTAGGGAGGTTGTTTCCTCCCGACTCCTCTCCCTCTCTATAAATGGAGAGTTGTGTTTTTGTTCAAGTGTTGAACATCCTCTCTAAAAAAAGCTCTCTCTCGAAAACTCCGTCACTTTCAAAAGACGGTTCCCACAAACCAGTCCTTGCCAAGAGAATAGCGGGGGAAGGCTTTTTGGGTGGCGTTGGTGTCTACGTTGAAGAACGATCTTCAAAGGTAAGTTTTTCTATTTCACTTTTATAATGCTTATGACTTTGCTTTGTTGTATTTCTAAAACAAGAACAAAGCATAAGCATTCACGCGCTTCCGCTACGGGATTCGATCCCTTCAGTTTTAAACATTCTGGTGGCAATCTAAACCTAACTCTGATACCATAGAAACTAAGAATAGAGACACCAAAGAAACATACGCAAGTAGAGAGAGAAGAACTAAATTCTTTATTTCCCAAATTGATTGATCAAAGAGGAATAGAGGCACTATATATAGGTTACAAAAGGAAACAAAATCTAGAAATAACCTCCTAACTTCCCTAAAAAAAAAGAAAAAGAAAAAAAGAGATTTATTTGCTAAATTTAAACAAACAATCTAAACAACTTTTAAAAGAACTTCTAACTAAGTCCATTTAATCCAAACTTCTAACTAATTCAACAAATCACAACAAACAAAAGTAAAAATTTGAAATCTAGAAAAAATGCAAAATGGATCTCATGAAGAAGATGAGAATGATGTTGGTGAAGTAATGAAATTACTAAAAACAATGAATTAAAGAATTCGTAGAGGAGTGAAATAAATAATTTTTAGGATGAGAAATTATAAATGTGACTTAGTAAATTTAAATTATTTCAACAAAAAAATAATTGAACTTGACGGATAAGAAAACCACTAAAAATCATTCCATGAAAAGAAGATGCTTTTTATACCTGAAAAATAGTTTTCGCATAGGAAGGAAGGTGTTTCAGTCATGATGGTACTTGCATTTACAAATTAATGCATGTATGGAGCCTAACATGTTTGAGAATATGATGGTGTTTGTTTTCTATCAGTAGAAGACGAATGCTCTGTTCATGTTTTAAAATGTATTTAAATGATGGTTCATTTATAATACAACGGTTTTTTTAATATCTCTCACCACTTTCATGTTTTTTTTTTTGTTTTTGCATATTTTGTTATAGATGTCAAAATTTTTGTTTTCAAATACATAGTATCTTTAAATAAATCTAATTATAATCATTATTAGCATAAATATTAGTGTTTTATGGTTGACTATGTTTAAAATAATCTTATAATGTTATTTACAACTTATCCAAGGAAATTACTTAGACATTTTATCACTGAAAATGTTAGGGTAATAATCCATACATACAAATTGAGTAGACTTGTATATTGGTCGGTCGAGTTGGTTTTCCGACCAAAACAGACGCCAACCTCGACAAGATCTGCTTCCATTTCTGGTAACCGAGCGCCAACTTCCCTCAATTATCACTGACCGACGGTCGGTCGGTTTCCGCCCAAATTGACTTTTTTTTAATGTAATTTCT
>NW_019104616.1:242719-259834 GCF_001995035.1 Momordica charantia
GTCGCACTTTCCAGCTGGGCTCGGATGGAGCCCACTTCCTGCTTCAGCTCCTCGTTGCTGGTTTCCATAGTCAGCACCTTCTTGGTCACATTGAGGAGCTTGGCTTTGGCATCCTAGGAGCTCGGCAGCCACGAAGGCCACCGATTTGCACATAAGGGCATGTGCCTAAAGATGTGCATGCATGAGAAAGCAGAGTCACATGACCAAAATACAAATACGAAAGAGCAGAGCACAAGAGAATACCTCGGTGGCGTGGTCCACAGTGAGCTGGAGGGTCTCTCCCGCAGTCCCAAGAGGAGAGCTAGCACGTCCTAGAGCTCGATTTGAGCTCGTGCATCCGATCCTACGCATCAGGGCGTTGACGTTTCCAGAAGTAGGGTAGGTCCTAGTTGGAGGTCGAAGTCCTTCACCTCCCCCATCTTCTTGGCTACGGCTAGCCCGTCGGAGTCGACCGTTACCAACGGACCGACCTTCTCGACTTCCTCCGCCACCCGCTGGCTTGGGCTGACCCCCTTGTGAGTCTTCTTCTTCTTCTTCTCAGTAGATGACGTTGTGTGGATTGTGTGGAAAGGGGCCACTCTAATTAGATCGGAGCGTGGAGTAGCAGGAACCAACCCCATTTGGACCTCCACGTCTGAGACCTTTATGGGTGTGGTTCTACTACCGAGCTCAACGACTCTCCTTTTCCTACCCAGAAGGAATACAGGCAACATATCTGCATAAAGACCCTTGTTAGCGTCAGCAAAGGAAAAAATAAAGGAAGGAGTGGGGACGACGTACCTTCAGAGTAAGAGAGAGGAAGGGTGAGAGAGATATGGAAGGGCTCGGCGTGCGAGGATCTGGTGCAACTTTCTTTGTCGCGACCTCCTTTGGGGCAGCTCCCTCAAGGATATGCAGACTGTAGTTGTACAGGCAATCGTCTGTGAGCAAGGCTAGATAGTGTTGAGCTGCCCAATAGATTTTGGGAATTCTCACAAAGTACTCGTGACTAAGCTCGTCAAGTCGGGGGACAGACTTGGGAAAAACTTCGAGTAAACAAAAAGGGGGCATTTGAACAAGGAAGACTAGGAGACCATTGGCAACCAAGGAAGAGGGGTGTTACCTAAGTTGCTGAAGTGGTGAGGAACCCGCCAGCTCAGCTCGCCCTTACGACCCCTAGCCAACCAGTCGCCAAATACATAGAACCAGTCCTCCTTCCCGTGTTTAATGGAAGACAGTCTCCTGACCAATTTTCCAACACCCTACCGAGCTGTTAGGTAAAACTGCCCTGACTTCTTGGGGAGGTTCTTGACGGTGTAAAAGGACAAAAACTAGCTCGGGGTGAGGTATTTTGTGCCTAGTGTATCTACTACGAGCCTCCACCAGAGCATCCAACAGCCCAATAATATACCCCAATCGTGGTGCGATGTTGACCTTGGCTAAGAACTCCTGAATAAAGGGATGAAGGGGAAGCCTAACCCAAACTTGAACATTTTTTCGTAGAAGGCAACGTGCCCCTCAAGAGGATTATCTACCGTCTCATCTCTCATAGGGAACCTTATCCCTGTGGACTAAGGGATGTTGTACCTAGCCCTAAAGTAAGCTAGGCAGCCGTCGGCCAGGTCGGTGGGGCTACCCTCTGGCTTTTCTAGGGTTCTAGAGTGGGTACGTAAGGCTGAATCGTTAAGCAGGGAGGCACGTCATCCCCACCCGCGTGGGAGGAAGACCTGCCATTCGAAGACTCAGCGGAAGACGATTTGTTAGAGGCCGACCTGCTCCTTGAAGACGCTAAAGGAGGGGAGCCCTCTAAAGGCGACCTGAAACATTCCTCCGAGCTCCCAGGCCCCGACCTAGAGCTACTGCTATTCTTATCAAGCGTCACTACGACCTAATTACGAAAGGAAATAAGGGAAAACGAGCTATTAACCTCGGTGCGAGAGCAAAAGGAATCTTGAGAACGTAAAATGGGAGGGAGGCCCACGACTTTATATATATACAGTAAGGAATGATCTCCACCTTACACATGTCCACCTTTCAAGTGGTCTAGATCGCGCGACGGGCGACGGTTAAGTGCTCAAGAGCGCCTGGAAGGTCGTGCCCGACGTGAAACCCCCAGGCGGCTATTAAATGCCCCTGTCGGGGCTGCTGATTGGCCCACTTCACCCGCGACTAATATGGAGCAAGGGCAGGAACAGCTTGGCCAAGATCCCCGCAACGTCTGCTAGGTGGGTGACCAATCACCTGACCTGAAAGGGGGCCAATGGCGGGGGTCCAACTGTTCGTGTCCGATCTGTTCTGGGGACCCAGGGAGGTCGACCTAACAAGTCGACGCCGTGTAAGAAAACGAACCAGACGCCAAAGACTAATTCGTTGAGAGCAGAGGAAGGACAGGTCAAAAGCATGGACCGAAGGTCGCTCAAGAGAGCTCGACACGAGCAGGAAAATATCCAGATGTGACAGCTATCTACCCCATTGATCGCTATAAATACACCATCACATCACGAATCCAGGTATGAAATCTGTCTGAAGCTGATCTGTTAAGCTCGGATTATCTACTGACTTAGACGTCGAAGTGGTTTACCTCCTTACAGGTACCCCTGAAATCACTCTAAGTGCAGCCGCCCAACCTCCCAGGCCGTCTCTTGTGCCTTGGTAGATTTTCGCATTAATATTTAAGATGTATATATAAATCCTAATTTTCAGTATTTGTTTGACAAATAATTTTTAGTCTTTTATACTGGACAAACTAAAAGTTATCATCCGAGTTTTCCCTATTAGATCACTCTTATCCAAGAATTTTAAAAAAATGCACTTTAAATCTCTAAGTTTTTAGAAGTAGGTTAAAATAGTATCTTCACAAACGAAAAGGTGGATTGGATTTGAAATAGAACTTAGTGTCGAGTTCAAGTTGGAAAATAATATGATGTGACATTGAAATTTAAAAAAAAGAAAATAGTTTCTCTCAACTTGCAATATCTGTCTTCCCACCTAATCACATTCTCATTCACTTAGGTTATGTTTAAGAGAATGAGAATGGAAAAATGGGAATCAATTTTCTAATTTCATTTGATTAGAGATGCCAACGGAGTTGGGTATGGTCAGAGGGTCATCCCATCCAACCCCATTAGGAAACGGACAGGGATGGGTTCCTACAGAAACTAGTCCCCAAGATATATATATATATATATTATTTTAAAAATGATTTATAAATATTTTAATTCTTTAAAAAATAAAAACTTTACTTTTATGGAATAACGTAAAATTTAATTAATTACAATTATAATATTTTAAAAAACTAAAAAGGTATTTATATATATATATATATATTAATTAGTATTATTATATATAAAAATATAAAAATTAATAAAATATTAAACAAGATGGAGATGAGGTGGAGAGACCTCCCCCATCCTCGTCCCTTCTCCGTTTAGGATCTCCGGTCAAGTTCCGGTATCCAGTTCCGTAGGTTTTTTTGTCATCCCTATCTTTGATAGGGTTTACCAAATTGTCAGAATGAAATCTATGGTGGGACCCATTTCAAGCTTTGTAATCTCATCCGCTAAAAAGAGGTAATCTTATTCATTTCCTACACCCTAATAAATTTCATTATCGTTCCTTATTATGTCGGTCACACACATTTATTGTAATTACTTACCACTTTTATCCCTTATTTCTCATTTATTAATGAGACTCATACGTTTTTTAATTAATTATTTTATACTTTCATTACTTATTTTTCATTTATACTACTAATATTTTTTCTTCTAATAAAAATTTATACCACTTTTTATTAGTTGATGTGATTCTATTATAAAATATTATAAATTTATATTTATCTTTTCGATTTTACTTTGTTATTATTAATTAATTCAATAATTATTTAAAAATATAGTTTGTTGTTACTAAATATTAGAATAATAAAATTTAATAATATTTTATATTAAACGAAGATTGTTATAGTGAAAAAACTATTTTAGTTGATGTCATTTTATTATTAATTAATATTAAATAAATTTTTATAATAAAAAAATATCTACTAATAAAATAAAATAATTTTTATTTTTATTTTTATTAAAAAAGATTAACACAATAATGTATCTATAGCAAGAAATAAGAAAGGGGTATATTAGTAATTTTAATGTATATGATTTCGATTCTGATTACACATAGTTTTAGTAAACAATATAAAAAAATTATGAATTTCAATTCTAGAATGGAATAACATTCTCATTTCTAATTACATTCTCACGTGAATTAAATATCAATAATTTTGTTTGGCTGTGGATGGTCCATTTAAACTTACACTTGAGAGACTAAATTTGCATCTTTTGAGAACTCAGGAATCAAACTAGCCTATTAGTAAAAACATAAAAGGAAAATCTTCCTATAATTTATTATAATCTTATTTTTTATATTAATCTAATGTTTATAATAAATATATCTAAAGTTAGATTTAGATGAGTTCGTGTGTCTGATAAAATTTTGGATTAGCCACTAAAATAGGGTAAAGCTAAAGGTGTATAAACTAAAATAGTTTCCGTTGAGTCTAAGCGGTAATTGGTATATATCTTCAATGAGTTGGATCTCCCACTCCACGTTCTTATATTTAAACCAAAATTTTATTTTCCGTTATTTTGCTTTAATTTTGTTTTAAATGAAAAATGTTTCATGTTTGTTCGAAGTGGGGCCTACGAAAAACTCAACTTTTCAGAGGTTTTAGTCATTCATATTCGTTTTAACGATAAATTGCTCTCAAAATACTATTTTTAGTAATCAAGGACAAAAATAAGAAATTATTTTATTCCCTTTTTTAGCACAATGATTTTATTCCCTTGGATGCTTTTGTCTTCGTCCTCTTTGTGTTGTTTGTGACATTTCTTTTCTTTTTTAAATATATTTCTTTTTTAAAAATAAAAAAATAATTTTAAATTAAACTACTGGATCTCAATAATGTTGGCACAATGGAGGTCAATCTTCTATTCCCACACTCAAGTCTTCATCAATCAAGGCCAAAAATGCATAAATAGGAGCAGAATGAGCATACAATATCTAATCAATGACCAACTAACAAAATTATAATAAATAAAACATCTCATCAATAACATTCGCGTTAATATCATTTAAGAAATAATGTGAAATCCATCCATATTAAAAATTTAGGGAAGAAAGACACTTTTGGTCCGTGATAATTGAGCTCAATGTCTATTTAGTCTTTGAAATTTCAAAAGATACATTTTTAGTCCTTGAGATTTGTAAAATAATTTTAAATAGTCATTGAACTCCTTTGACCGTTATTTGATTGTTTGAGCATGAAATTGGCACTCAAATGTGTTGTGAATCCCGATGGAGAGAAGACCTACAAAAGAAAAGTGAGCACTCCAATGCTCAAGTCAATAGATATCCGAGCTGATTAATCTCAACAATAGTCGAGATTCATGCGTACCTATAAATCATCTCCTCTCTACCTCTTATATGCGGTCGTTTATGGTGAGGTATTAATTACTGAGGATGTCTTATCTAGAGATTATGGCATACCTTAGAGATCAAGCGAGCATTCGTTCCTCTCTAATTTCTCCCCAAATTACGGTGTATCTTGGATGTTACGAAATGGGAATTGGGCGGTTAAATATGGGTGTTGGGATTGTCTCCAAGCTCTTCCTTCCGAGTTCCTTATCCCTTTCGAATACTATTTGGAGATCTATTTGGAGATCTAGTCCGGATTTGTGACACGTGGCAATGAAGTTTAGACCTCTTAACATTAGGCAATGGAAAAATGAAGACTTAGAGTAACTATACTGAAGTCATAGAAACAAAATTATAGTATGAACAATGAAGTAGGTACTTATGCATTACTAAAAATTTTCCCTTGGCACATGCATTTACTAATCAACGTGTCAACGAAATTTCTTTCTTGAAAACTTAGTTGCCTTGAGCTTCTTTGCCCATTATGTTAGTTGACTAACGAAAAAAATGAAGACTTGAATATGGACAATATCAAACTCAAGTCATATAAGCAAAATTATAGAGTGAACAAAAGAAGTACATATTCTCGTATTAGTGAAAATTTTTCCCTTGAAATGCACTTACCAATCAAGGAGTTGAAGAAATTCCTTCCTCGATTGACATTATGACAAGGCACGTTAACACTCACTAATTTATCAAAATTAATTTTTCCACAGCAACCCTTAGATGATTGACGATCATCTCCAATGAACTTGAGGAGTGGGAAGTGCGATCTCAATTTGAATATAGTTACATTCATATTTAGAGAAGATCATTCCTCCATTCGCAGCGCGTGAAACTCCTCCATTTGCAATGTGTGAAACTGATTTTTCAGGTATAAAACATATTTGAAATGCCCTTTGCCTGGTAAAACGCTTCGAGCTTTTCCCAAAGTTATTTGGCTGTCGAAATTTCATCTACCGTTTGTAAGGGTATTCTTAACCAAACTTGTTCCTATCGCGCTTACAGTCCTCAAATTCATTTCGTCCCAATCTTCATCACTCATATTGGAATTCTTAGAACCTTTGTTGAAATTACTGCTTGACTCCACTCGACTACCATCACCACTTAGCTTTTCAGAAGCACCATCATTCAGTCTCTCCGTCTTGTGTAACCTAGATTATTGTATCAACACATCTTTGACTTGCACTTGTCATAAGCTGAAATTGATCATTCTGTAAAATTTCTCCACGTCAATCTTCACTGGACTCATAAAGATTTACATATCTACTTCACACTCGTAGCTAATCTTAAAATATTGAACAAGCCGCATTATTCACAGAACCGTAGTTCATTTAAGAAATATATTCTAATGTGGAAGTTCAAACAATGCTGCAATCACAGAGCATAGAAATTCAAGAAACTAAAAACCTAAAACTCTAATACCACTTTATAGTTAAAAAAAAAAACCCTACTTCTACCCCATGAATAAGCAGAAAATAACTCAGAAATAAAAAAAACCATAAGAATTTACAAGAAAAACACCAAATCACAGAAAAACAACAACCCACGAAGAAAATACACCATGTGAAAAATTATTACATAATTATCTTGTCGATCCAAATTATACAGAACACTCTCTCAAAGCAAATACTGTTCAAATTACTAGAGCTAGAATACCAGACTTAAAAGTGTTTCAATTGAAATGAATAAAATCTAAAGCCATATCAAGGCTCGTTTTATGACATTTGGAACACATTAACCTTGTAGCTTTTAGATGTGAGATAACTTCTATTATAATATCTTACCAATACCCCTATAGTTATTAGGCTCTACGTAACTGACAATTAATTCAATAGTCAAGAGATGCTTAAGTCGACATATAATAATGTCTTTTTAACCCCACAATTATCTTCCTTCCTCCCGTGGACTTTGCCTATTATCTGAAAGAGCATCTACATAAATTTAAAAACAGAAAAAATAAAATAAAAAAGAAATCCCGACCATTTTGTACATCAACACTTGAAAAGTTGACACAATTTTATTAAGGAATGGACAGGAGCAAAAAGAAAAGAATTAAAAACAAATTACATTATTGTGATGATTAATAAAATTAGAGGGTCTCCCAACAAATCTGATTTGTGGCCATTTGACATTGCCAGGTGGCTCCCACGTCCCAACAGGCAACTTTGTTTTCTTGCCTCCACACTCTTTCAAAATTTCATGCCGTTACTTGACGTCCCGCCGTTACTTACCTGCCAAACCAGACAAAAAAATTATTAAAAAAAATAGTTAAAAACATATGTTTTAGCCCCTCGTATTGGTATGTTTTTTCAATTCGGTTTCTAAAGTTTTAATTTAATTCCTTATATTTTAATACTTTTAATTTAGTCACTCACTATCATAATTAATGTTAAAATTATTAAATTGACTAATTATGAATTTACATGACATAATCATAGTGAATTGACTAGAGGAAAAAAATGTCACACAAGAGAAAATTTTCTAATTCATCGTTTAAATTCGGAAAGTTTTCTTCTCTTAATTAATAATGTTGTACTCTTTTAAATTTCTACCAATTCACTACTGTACCATGCAAAGTCAATTTCACCATTTTTCACTAATGATAGATTAGATTAGAAACATTTTAAATAATAGAGACTAAAATTAGGGGGTGGGTTGGGTTGGATTGGATTGAGATACTTTTTAGACCATAACCCATTTTTTCGGATTGTAAATTTATTCAACAAAAAAAACTCTTATTAAATAATATATCCAACCCAACCAATCCATAAAATATTTAAGTTGGATTGATTCGAGTTATTCGAGTAACTTATTCAAAGTATCGTCATTATATATATTACCTAACATTGAATTAAGATTGTAAGTCGATGTTTATTTAAATAGTAAAAAAATACACTCCAAAAACAAAAAAAAAAGTTGTTTTTAAAAGCGGTTTAGAACAAATAATCCTGATTATTGAATGAGATAAAATTAAAATAAATATAAATAAATATAAATTTTACATTGAGTAAAAGCAATAGTTAAAAAATTTATAATAAGTTCAAATGAGTTCGATTCAACCCTTGTTAAAAAAAAAAAAAACTCGATTCAACCCAAATTTATTTTGGGTGAACTTTTGAACCAACCAACTTATACAATTTTTATTTATTCGAACCGAGTTTATAACCCAACCTAAACTCCACAAATTGGGTTGGGGCGATCGATTTTTTGGACGCCCTTAAACTAAAATAAAAGAAAAAAATTGAAAAGTTAAAAGATTAAAATATATATTTAACCTAAAAATAACTTCTCTAAAGTTCGATTCATCATAAAAACTAATATCAACATAACTCAATTATCCTTGTGTTTCCATCTGTGAAAAACAAAGAAAAAAAAAAGAGATAATTATATCCATAAAACTTCCCTAAAAAAAGAAAAAGAAAATCTAAAAATTCACTGTACAAATTATATATAAATGGAAGCGAGGCCACCGCCCACGGCTCAACACCCAAAGGACAATTTTTGGAGCACGTCACTGAGGGTGAGGAAGGGGAACGAAAATCTCCACGAGCAATTATAAAAAAAAAAGAGGAAAAAAAAACATTTTTGAGTTTGTCTTGTTATTCAGAGAAGAGAAGGGGATTCAGATCGAGGGAGCAACAAGCTGCTGCCCAATCCTTCACATTATCTGATCCATAATACTTCACACGGTGAGTGATTTTTTCTACTTCCTTTTTAATTTCTTGTTTCTAAAATTGTGGGTTTGGATCTTACTTTCAAATGGAGGCTGCTCTCAAATTCACCTAATTTTTTTGCACTTCAAATTCCTGAGGTTGTTCTTGCTCAAATGTCACTATAATTCCACCAAATTTTGGTCTCTATTTTTTTGGTGGGTTTGTACTGCTCTGTCTATTTCTGTTTCCAATTTCAGGTCTCTCTGGTTCTATTTTGGAAATTTTTGAGTTGTTCTTGCTGAAATGTGACTCTATTTCCACGAAACTTTGGTCTCTTTTTGATGGGTTTCTCTTTGAAAGTTAGTGGTGGAATAATGAATAATTATTTTAATTCTTAGCTTTTCTTTTTTTTGGTCAAAAAGGATTTAAAGGGGTTTTTGGAGTCGTGGGCTTTCATTTTCCATTAAGAGTGGTCGGTTGGTTTCTTTGACTTGTGAGGTTAAGGATTGATTTGTCTTTTGGTTGTCTCCTTTAGCCTTTGAGTTTTCAAATTCAGATTGATTTTTCATTTGCTTCTCTCCTCTGCCTTATGTCTCTTGAATCTTTGCTTCTTTCTGTAAGTTTTTTCTTCTTTTTTTTTTTTTTTTGGAAATTTCTAATTATAGTTTTTTGTTTCCAAATCAGCTTGTTAAATACATGGAGAAGATCAGTAGTTCTGTTTCATTTCTTATATTTTTTCCTTTTCCTATGAAGGGTTCTTCTTAAACTATAAAATAACAGAGTTGAGTTCTTGGTTTTTGCCTTTTTGGCCTTTGCCTTCTTTAAGTTCTGGAGTTCATTCAGCTCAGTCATCAAGAAATCACCTTGGAAAATTTCCTCTTGTTTTTATGTTTTTTTGGGGGGAAGAACCAATATTTAGCATGAAATTGACAAGGTGTATCATTTTTTATCCTAAAATTTTAATTTCATCGAATTGCATCTTAAACTTAGATAAACGTATGTTACGATCTTTACCTTAAACTTGAATAAGCTTTGTAATTCTGACCTTCTGCTAAGTTTTCGATCGAAGAATCGCTAAAAAATGTAGAGCGTTCAATGAATTATAAAACATATACTTGAAATGAAAGATACTGAATTTCAGATACAAACAACATTGGAGTTGGTTATTTTAATTGAAATTTATGACTTTTGACTGTTATTCAATGGTCGGCTTTATGTATTGATCCAACTTCGTTTTGTACCAAGCTTGGTTTTATTGAAATTAGTGAGTTTTATAAAATTTTACCGTGTTTTTTTTTTGGGTCGAGTGAGTGAATTAGAGGGTGAAATTTGTAATACTTATCTTAGTCTTGGGTCCAGTTTGATGACTGAAAGTTTAGAGGTTAAAATTGATTTTTTTTTCTCTCTTTTTATATTATCTCTTTTTAATGAATATTAGAGATTTTCCTGGATGTGCTGTATTTGGTTATATGGTGGTTAAACTGGCAAATAACCTTGTTTTAGTTTCTTAATTTTTCTCATGCTTTGATTTGGTTATAAGATTCATCAAATCTCTCTCTCTATCCTCTCAGTTGAATCTAAATTGTTGCTGCTAACTCTATTGAAGTGTTTTTTCTTTCTTTTAAATCCTATATTACGGTTTTTTGCATTTTTCACAATTACTCATCTTCCCCTTATCCTTTGAAATGTTACATTTTAGATCTCAATTAATGTAAATCCGTAAGCAATTTGATACTGTAATTTAAAATAAAATACAAAGTCTATGAAGTACTTGTGTGCGGAAGTTTATGGCTGGAACTGTTGAAAGATTAACTGCTCACCTTATACAGTATCAATGGGGAGGGAGCCGAGATCTGTACAAGTTGAGCAAAAGCCGAACGGGGTTGCACATGACATGGTTCTTGTTGCCCCCCGAGTTGCAGAGAGAAACGTTGAGGCCAAGGACTATGAAGTGAAGGAATGTACTGAAGAGAACTTAATCATTGAGAAATATCATGAGAAGCAAGAAGTGTTAAGTGTTAAAAGGACAAATCTTGACTCGGAGGAGAAGTACGAGAAGTCTGGAGCCGAGAAGTTCGGTGAAGACAAGAAATCAAGCCCAGTTGGATCAAAATCTCCCGGGAATATGCGAGGGCAATACACCGTTCCTCAACCGTTTACGTTGGAAACTGAAAAGCGCGGTCCGTGCACACATACTATCGGAAATGATGCTACTACCACGGGAGGTGTCAACATTTCACCAAATATGCAATCTCCTAGTGCTAAGAAGAACTCTCAGGTAATTAGATTCATAATTGCTTGTCATATCTGGGTCAATTTGGGGATTTTCTCTTCTTTAAAATATGCATAATGTCATAAGAATTGATGAAAGAAATGAAATTAATGTTTGCCTTCACTCTTTCAGTTTGGCTTAAGAGTTATATCATTGTGATGTATTATTGTAAAGGTTGAGCCAATTATTTATGGTTTTTTTATTGAAACAGTTTGAAAATGATGATTCATGGTTAAATTTTTTCTGTTGTTTACAGCCAAATTCACCTCTTTCACTAAGGAAGCACCTGCAGCTGGATAAAAAATACCACGATGAAGAGGATAATTGGTCAATCACTTCCTCGTATCCTTTTCTAGATGAAAATACTTTTACATTCAGTAATTAAAATTATTTCGTATGCAATCATTTCCACTTCATCTTTGGTTTGTATGATCCTTAGCCATGTTTAGTACTGCTACTTCTGTGAAATCTAAGGTAACTGTTGGAGTGGCTCCGACTTTCCGATCAGCTAGTCGTGCTGAGAGAAGGAAGGAGGTAACTTAGCTAGCATTGCGAATTGCAAACATTGTCGATATTATGGACACCATTAAGTCGTATTCGTTTTCATGATCTAAATTCCTTTTTTTCAGTTTTACCAAAAGTTGGAGGAGAAACACCAAGCTTTGCAGGCAGAGAAAAGCCAATATGAAGCTAGAACAAAGGTAGCTTTGTTTTTTTTTATTTAATTTTTAATTACCGCTAACTCTAAAAGTTAAGCGGATTGGTTATAGTTTAATCTTTTATATATATTCTCAGCGCTGCTATCCCTTACATGTGAGCTCGAATATTTACTTGATTCATGAAAATTAGTGTATGAGCTATTAATATCAATTAAATAGAAGATATTGATGATTTCTCTCTTCTATGGTACCGACATTTAGTCACTACTAAACTCTAAAGTCTAGGATTTAGAGTTCACGGTTTAAAGCTAATAAGTTAGAGTATGTTTAATCTTTAGTCCCTCGCATTAGGATTCAAATATTAATTTGATTCATGTGTATATTAATATTAATTGGGGAGAAAACGATATTGTACGGATTCAAACACAGGACATTATGCTTAGAATAGTATCCTAAGTCTCCACTAACCAAAAAACTAAAGCTATTAGGATATCGTATATTCTCGACACCCTTTCTCATTTTTCCTTTTCAACTTGTGATTGCTTGTTAAATCGTCTTGAAATGATCAAACTCTTAGATTTTGTTTTCACTTAAAAGAAAAACACATTGTGATGTGGATTTCATAGGAAGAGCAAGAAGCAGCCATCAAGCAACTGAGGAAGAGTTTAGTCATCAAAGCAAATCCAGTGCCTACTTTCTACTATGAGGGACCCCCACCCAAAGTTGAGCTCAAGAAGGTGAGAGTTTGAAGAATCAATCTCTCTTCAAGTCACAACCTCCATTTTTTGGTTACAATTCTTAAGCTTTAGCTTATTCTGTATCGGTCATTGCAGCTGCCATTGACTCGGCCCAAGTCACCGAATTTTACTAGGAGAAGAAGCTGTGGCGATGCAGTTAACCCAAATCTAGAGAAGGGAAAAGTATGTGCTCGAGTGAAACGACATAGCCTCGGTAGTATCAGAGCAGAGCCAACTAGTCTGACGACAACGACTCCGAAAACTAAGGGGCATATCAGCGGGCGGAGTAACAGTATGAGGGTGAAGGACCGAGTAAATCAGGAGAAAGAGACAACAAAAACAACTGCTGCTAAGATTCCTGAGCAGAGAAGCAATTTGGACATAACAGTTCAGTCATGAAGTTGGGATTTTTCCTCTGGGGTTAAAGAGGGAAAAAAAAAGGTCTTCATTTTGTATTTTGCATTGTTTCCAATATGGATATTCTGAAAGGAGTTGTCCTTTTTTCTTCTGAGTTTAACTGGATTTTGGTAATATGATATTTGTAAATGTTTTGTAGTTATGATTTGTACTGACAAATATCTTAATAGCTGTGTTTACTAGAGAGAGAGTTGATGACTTCACATTTAAGAAGATAGGTCAAGAGAACTAAAACAGTGTTAGTCTGTGGATTTTTGTTGCCAAATCTTTTTGCTCTAAGATTTGGGTTGTTTGAGGTGTCAAATATCTATGTTTATTATCAGCTAGGAGTGTAAGCGGGTCGGTTTGGATCGATTTTACCCTAAACTAATGTCCAAGAAAAAGTAAATGGACTCGAATTAATACAACTTGATTATCAAATGGACCAAAACTAGATTGAACATGACCAAAACTTTCTAAATGTATCTAGTTGAATCGGTAGACTATTTTTCAATTTTATACTTTGACCAACGGAATTAGATGAGATATAACTTTAACCAATCAACTAAACTTAGTGAGAAATGTAATAGAGGTAACCAAATTATAAAAGTACAAATAAAGCTCAAAAAAGAAAAAAAAATCAAAATATATGAAAAGTAAGTACAAAAAATATGGGTAATGGCAAATCATAAATTAAGACTAATTTGCCTTAATCCCACCAATATGATTGATTGATCCATAATAATAATAATAAATTGAGCAATGTCCAGTCTATAAACTTTCATGGTGTTGTCTAATAGATTTTAAACTTTAAAATAATAGTGCATAAATATTTATTTTGATTAATAGGTTCTTGAATTTGAAAAATGTAGTGATTTTTTAAACTTCAAAATTTGTGTCGGTTAATTTATGATCTATTTGACACATTTTAAAATTCACCAATTTATTAGACAAAAAATTTTAAAATCAAAGTTGACACCAAATTCAATTTTGTGTCAAATAAGATGGTAAAATTTAAAAGAACATCTAGTAGACCAATTTTTCATAATTGAGAGATATATCTGACAAAATTATGAAAGTTCAGGGACTAGATTTGTAATTTAACATTTTTATGTTTTACTTTTTTTTTTACAACAAATGAGAGGTATGAGGGTTTGAACAATAGGTGCCAGTTATTACTAAAATAAGCTCATGTTAGCTTTTATTTTCAACTGTTTAGTAGTGGAAGGAAAATGAGCCAATTATGATTTGACACGTTTGGGTCCTTTTGTAGTCAAGTGGAGAGGCAATTAACTTGCTCTTGTCACGTGCGGAGGTATGAACTTTGTGAACAATTTGAAGTTTTTTATTTTTATTTATTTTTCTGATTTCCATTGCATTGATTTCTTTACCTTTTGAAGTTGGTTTCTCAGAATTCCACGATTCCAACCAAAGTAGAACTGAAACTTGAAAATATTTGATCTTCAAATGCAAGAAAGTCATGAAATTCCTTGGCAGCAACTCACTCTTTCCATATCATCCTTTGCCTTTTTGCAGCTTCAAAGCACATGGGTTGTTGGTTCCCCCTTTTACCACAAAAATAACAAAGATAAATAAATGAATGATTGGTTAAAACTTTCATTGAAGTAACCATTTACTATCAGACTCTTTCTAAGTATGTAATGCTTTGATTCCTATACTTTTATTTGTAATTGTTTTGTCTCTAAACTCTAGTGTGTAATAATTTCGTTCACCTAGTTTAAAATTTGTTAAGATTTAGTCCCTTCCATGAAAATCCACAAGGTAAAGTATCAATTTTTATTATGTAATAATTTAGTATCGCAGTTTATAAATGCATTGGGTCCTTAAGGTATTGCCTTAACAATATTTTACATGGTAGGGGTTAGGGATTAAATCATTACAAATGACTAAATTGTTATATATTAAAGTTTATGGACTAAATGGTGATATACTAAAGTTTAGGACTACATTGTACTTCAACTAAAGTACAAGGACCAGTATTATTTTTTAAGGCCTCATTTGATAACCCATTTGCTTTTGGTTTTCTAATTTGAAAAGTAAGCTTGTAAACAATACTTTCTCCTATATATTTATTTATTTTATTATCTACTTTTTAAAAAATGTTTGTTGTTGATGCCGAAATTTGACTTCCTGAGATTTTGTCAAATTCACACCAATCTTTTAGAATAAAAGGATCGACGAGACCTACAAAATAGAATAACACTAAAACCGGTGTGGCTCTTGCCACACAGGCTCCGATGCTTAAGTTAGGATCAGACAAGTTGAGTATAAAGTGTAGGGTGTTGTGAACATACCTTTAGGGTTTAGCTTAGTCTCCTATTTATTGAGGTCGAATCTCAATCCCTTCAGGATTTACATTAGTTGAATCCTATTCCCTTTAGGATTTACATAAGTTGAATCCTAATGCACTCAGGAGATCTTAGATGGAATGGGCCTCATGCTGCATTCAGGGCCGAGACGAAGTCGACTTGGATTGGGCTATGCAGGGGTCGGGCACATCAAAGAGGTTCTCGGCCATTGGGCCGAGAACTCCTTGGTGCGGAGCAGTTCTCGGCGCCAAGGTCTGGTCGGCGCCGAGCAGTGCCAACCTTGGGTCGGCTATGGCTGGCCTAGGTTACTGTGCTCTGACCCACTTACCTCTCTTGGGGTCTGCTCCTTCTTCGACTTTCTTTCCTCTTTACAGTTGTTTATCTCTATTTTCTCCCTATAACATTTGCAAAATCTAATAAAAAGTTTGTAAACAAAAAATAGTAGTTTTCAAAAATTTGTTTTTATTTTTGAAATTTGGTTAAAAATTCAAATGTGCTTTTTAAGAATGGAGAAAAATATGACCCAGAAATTATGAGTACGCAAGCATATAACCTTTACAAAAAAGGAAACTAAAAACAAAATTGTCATCAAATGAGGTTTGAACTATTAATTTTTTCTTTTCAAAAGATTTAGTTTAGTTGGAAGAATATCACATCTCATATCGTTAAATGTATATGTATTACTTTAGAGTTATAGTGCAACATCAATCAATCTGAGCATAACTCAGTGGATAAGGTGGCTGAAGGTTCTTCTATGGGATAAAATAAAGTAAAATCCTTGGCCCTCCCCCACCAAAAGACGTGTGGTTACGCCTTAGCTCGCACACTCGAAGGACGAGGAGGAAGGGCTCATGACTTTGAAAGAAATAGCTGAGCAAGGCTCCCACCTTGGAAGATTCTAACTTGTAGGAATTTAGCTAACATTAAATAGAAGGATGAATATGCTGTCAAATGACCAATTATCGGTGCAACAACCATGAATGACAGATATGCCAGCCACAGTGGCATAACTTCGATTTCCAATCCTCCCCTCTTATAAAATGTGGAGTCCCACATTTTCAAAGGTACGCAGTCTATTGAAGTCTATATAAGCTCAACTAGATACTTGATAACTTTTGAAAAAGAGTTATTTATCTCACATTTTAACTTTATTAATTGCCTAATTGGAGTGCATAATGTTTATTATAGAATTTGAGGGTTATTTATTTATTTATTTTTAGAAATAGTGGTTATTATTAAGAAAGAGGAGCCATATGTGAAAACATTTTAAGTGGTAGATATCATTTTTTTTAATCATGTGTGCAATTAGTGAGAGTTTTTGAACTTACCTTGAATGATTTTTAAAGTAAAGAAAGCAAATCCAAATTTGCTATAGCAAATCACAGTGATGTTGTTGGAGCATTAGGAAGAGTGATGATTTTGCGAAACAATGCTGGAGTATTAGCATATCCATGCTGTAGTATTTCAATATAAGATCACACAACAACACGAATTCTAGAATTAATGGACAATTAAGTCTCCAGTCGTATGGACCTAATCGTATAGATGGTTGAACTCAAAAGAGAAAAGTTAGATGAATTACTTTTAGGGTAAAATATCGAATTAGATAAAGCTTGAATTTTC
>NW_019104616.1:276825-297948 GCF_001995035.1 Momordica charantia
TAGTGTCACAATCGCACTTTTCAAAGGACTCGCAAAGCGATTCTGCGGCACTTGCTCTTACCCAGCGGCACTACAGCTATATATCGCAACCTCCACCCCCATTCTCGAGAAAACGGTTTTGGAAAACGGGGTTAGAGAAAAAAGGTTTGGAAAACGTTTGAAGACATTTTGGAAGCTTGTTGTATGCTTGAATGTAAGAGAATAGATTAGCGGCAAGACAAGAATACAACTCAATGTAGGGAGGAGACTAGGTGTACCCCCCTAAGGTAATAAAGCATTTTGCCTTTGACAGGTGTGAACATGCAAAGTGGCAAGGAGTCACTCGTAACCAAAAGTACAATGAAAAGTAAATAACATGCAAAAGTAAATACATGACATAAAAGTAGGAGGGAAGAGGCTATCATGGGCATGTGGCCATGAGCGACATGCAGTGGACGAGCATGACCATGACACCCAGCACCTCTGTCCGCCACCCATGCGCGCGCCCGCCAGCACCAGCCATGCCCCACACGCGCCAACAGCGCGCCCAACCTTGCCTTGCCACCCACTCCATTCCACTTAAGGAAAATATTTTCTTGATATTTTCGTTTATTTGGTGGGATTTTATTTGAATTTAATTTTGTTTTATTTCTTTTTAATTTAACAATTTCAAATTTCAAATTATTGCAAGTTTAGCAACTTTTAGGAATTTATAAATTTATATTTTCTTTTTAATTTTGTTAATTTCCTTAAAAGGCCAAGATCTTATCCTATAAATTGGCTTGTACCCCGTCCATGTTGAGGTATCTTAGAATCTTAGAAACTTTGAATTGAATAAAAACCTTGAGTGTTTTTCCCCTTTGCCATTTGCAAAATCCCTCCCAAATATCGAATTCCTTTGTGTGGTTGAACTTAGGTCTTCATATTTGCCCCTCAGAGCATACTTGTTTGATTGGTCATCAAACTCGTGGAGTGTTTCCGGCCTCGAGCATAGTGAGTATTCTGTCTGCTCAAGGTAACGACTGCAAAGGTAATCTCTCTAACTCTTAGTTTTTCAGGTTGAACCAACTATAGATTGGATTCAAGTGGCTTGTGGCTCGAGTAGCTCAATACACTTGGGTTGTCACGTATCAAAAAGTCTTTTTTCTTGTAGTGATAGTTACAAATGATTTAATTCGAATCCTTCATGTGGAGACATTTGAGTGAGAGTATCCTATACAATGAGTTTATATACAGCTGGACCGTGAAATTATTAATCTCACTTTGTAACACCGTTCATTGACGAGATTAATATTTCACAGAGCGACCATATGTAACTCGATCTTTATCCTGAGCGAGTTATGGACTCCTGCTTATGTGGGATCATCTTTTAATTTGTATGGGTAAGAGTGGCATGAGTTGCCAACTTAATAAGCCTACCATTTTGGAGACGAGACCGAGTGGGGAGCTGGGAACATAGCTACGAAATATGGAATTCACTCTTTGCCCTATTTAGGGTAAGTAGACGAGTTGTTCCCTCAAGTGCTAACTTCGGGTCTTGAACAATGGGGCCCCACCCTCTCACTGGTCCGAAAGGGATTTAGTTTATGGATAAACAGATTATTCATTATAGGATCAGTGGTACTTGAGGAGTGAGAAGTAATTACATGGGTAAAATGGTAATTTGACCCAACTGTAATTACAGACGACTTGTGAATGATTGACTTACTTCTAATAGTTATATCCATGGATTCAACATGTTCTACAGTGCATAAGAGTGCAGTTATGAGTCTTTAGTAGAGTGCCCCATAGTTAATGAATGTTGGTTAATTTAATTAATGAGTTTAATTAATTAATCTCGGGTTATTGAAGCTTATAATCTATAGGTCCATTAGGTCCTTTTGCTAGTTCCCAATGGGTAAAACGAGGATCAAGATTTTTGAAAGAATTTGAAGTGTTCAAATTATATAAGGGAATGTAGGTTAATTGTTAAATATATGAGGGAAATTGCATTGGGTAGCTCAACTTTTATCCATATTTACAAAAATGTCAACCTCTTTTGTATTTTGTAAATATGGCAAAATATTTTAATTTTAATTTTCGGAATTTTTATTATTCTAGTTTTACCCTTATGTATATCTGATATACGTCCGATGGATGTATATCTGATATACGCTCCATGAATGTATATCTGATATACGCCCAATAGATATACATAAGATGTACCTCTGATATACTAAAGATGTAAGTATTATACATCTAATATACATCTGATGTATCTCTAATTTATGATATACTAAAAATATATTTAATGATATATCTATGTATATCTTATCTGATATATATCTGATGTATCTCTAATGTACATTTGATGTACATCTGATGTATATACATCAATAGATATCAGTAGATCATAGATACATCAATATTAGATAGCATGATTATATCAATGGTAAATTAGAGACATATTAAGTATATATCACAGATGCATCAAAGTTATATTAATGGTAAATCATATAATCACATGAGAAGTTATATTAATAGATATCATAGTTAAATCAGTGTTAAATTAAAGACATATCAAGTATATATCACAAATATATAAGTGTTATATCAGCATGGTAAATCAATGGTAAATTATATAATCATATAAGAACTTATATCAATAGAAATCATAGTTATATCATGCGTATATCAGTGGTAAACCATAGTAGAAGTTATATGGGTACATATCATAGATATATCAGAAGTAAATCAATTGTATATCAGTATTATATCAGTGGTATATCAAAGGCATATCAATAATATATTACACATATATTAGTGGTAAATCAATAAATAGTAAATAATATAATCATATAAGAAGTTATGTTAGTAGATATCATAGTTATATCAATGATATATCAGTTATATATCAGTAGTAAACAGATGTATATCAAGTATATATCAGATATATTTATAATAGTGCTATATCAATGGTATATCAATGCTACGATGGTAAATTTGACATTTTATTATTGGACCTCCGTTTTTTCTAAAAATTTTGCTATATTTGCAAATCTAAAATGTAGATGCTAAATTTGTTATTTCCTTAAATTTTTTTGTCATATTTGTAACTGCCCCAAGATATAATTCATACAATAAATGCATTATATTTTGAATACGATTCGAAATTAAACTATATAATATGACAGATTTATTTGAATAAGATTCAAATAATTATTAATGTGAATTGATTCATATTAAAACTATAGCTTAAAATTAATTTGAATGAGATTCACATTAAAACTATAGGTTACGAGAGATATGCAATTGAATTTGATTCAAATATATGATATTTAATTAAAATTAATTAATTAATTATTAATTTAATTTAATTGAGGAATGGTGAGGTTGGGGTTATCTTCCCCCCTCATGTATAAATGTAGGAACTCTACATTTTGTAAAACAATTTCTCTCAGTCTCAAAAATCCGTGCAAAATAATTCCCTTCATTTTCGAGGAGGTTCCCATACAATCGGCCCTCACCAGAGAATAACGAGAAAGACTTTTTGGTGGGGTTGGATTGCGGTGATTTTGAAGAACAGTTTTCAAAGGTAATTTTTTTCACCTTTATCATTTTTTTCTGTATTTTTGAAAAGGAAAAATCAAAGCACTACATCCACACGCTTTTGCTGTGAGATTCGATCCCTTCAGGTTCAAGATTTGATGGAGTATAAATAGAAATATGAAGGTTGTCAGATCCACACTAATTTCGTACATCAATCACCAGAACTCTTGCACCTCACTGTAGCTTCGTGGCTATTTGAATCTTGGAGACTTGATCTTTTTGGCCCTATAATGCCTAATTCATTAGCCGTACATTATTACATTCTCACAGGGACATTATTTTTCAAGATGGATTAAAGTTATGGCATTACAAGAAGCAAAAAATGAAAGCATCTTAAACTTCGTCTAGACTCATATCATGTATAGCTCAACTGTTACTAGCAATGGTAACAACCTAATGGACAAATTATGTGAGAATATTTGATTTAAGTAATATAAATTGTCCATGTAGAGGTCCATGTATAGTGTTGCAGCAAATGGGTTTGCAGTAGCATTAAATAGGACACTACACAGGTTGTTAAAGAAAGTGGTCCCAAGACAAAAAGAGATTGTCAAGAGAAGGTCGGTGAAGTACTATTTGACTTACCGAACTACCCATCGTGCTCGTACAAAGGCTATGCCTTACTCTTTAGCTTATGGTGTTGAAGGTATTCTCCCATTGGAAAGAGGAATTCTGTCACTCGGTGCTAGAATGTGTTGCAAACCTTCAAAAGTTAAAAGCAACTTGACGAGAAAAGACTAGACGCGCAACAAGTTACAGGGTGTTATTAAGCACGAATGACCAAAGCCTTCAACAAAAATGTTCGACTTTGGTCATTCCAAATTTGCGACTGGTACTTGATGTTCGAAGACCCATCATTACGATGTGATACAGAGGGAATAAGTTTACACCTAAATGGGACTGACCCTATGTTGTCAAAGAAGTTTATACAAACAAAGCATGTAAGATCGATGATACATATATATTAAGGATTGACCCAGTTAACAGTAGATTTCTTAAGAAAATTTTTGCGTGAAATACAAATACTCATTATCATGAGAGTATAAACTGCATGGTGCTCCTTGCTCACATGAGCTGAAAAGGTGAACGCCTAAGGTAGCAATGCAGCGCCCAACTCTATTGAAGGCTAGCTCCACTAAAAAGAGGAGGATGTAACAGGGGCATAAGTTACCAAATCAGATGTTGCTCCCACATAATATGTGTCATCCCCCAAATTGTATTGGTCTCTTATGATAAATGTTATCCCCAGGAATATGGCACTCGAGGGCTCAACGAACCTGAATAAGGTGTTGGTCTATGTCAATGCGCCATCAAGGAAAGGTGACCACCGCTGCAAAACATCATGATCCCCAAAATAAGTGATTGGTTTGTGTAAGAGTGACATAACTATAGGGTGAAATGATAGGAAAATACGAACCTAAATAAGGTGTTGGTCTATGTCAAATTGATAGGAAGACACGAACCCAAGTAAGATGTTGATCTATGTCAATGCACCTCTAGGGAAAGTGACCAAGACTATAGGATCCAACAATTGCCAAAATAAGTGATTGACTTATGAAGGAGTGACATCACTATAAGGTGAAATGACAAAAAGACACCATCCTAAATAAGGTGTTGGTCTACGTCAAATCGACAGCCTAAATAAGACATTGGCCTATGTCAAGCACCATCAAGGAAAGGTGACCAACTCTATAGGATTCTACAATCACAAAAATAAGTTATTCGCCTATATAGAAGTGACATCACTAAAAGGCAAAGGAAGGTGACTACTGCTATGATAAAAGAATCAGAAAAAATTAAGTGTTTGGCCAAAGTAGGAGTGACATCACTGTGAAGAGAATGAAGGTGACCATCACTGCTACGATACCAAAATCACCGAAAATGTAGATGAGTGGCCAAAATAAGAATGACATCAATGTAAGAAAAATGAAGGTGACCACCGCTGTTAAGAGATAAAAATCATTGAAAATAGGTGATTGGCCAAAAGTAGGAGTGACATCATTCTAAGGCAAGTAAAGGTGACCACTGCTACTAAATTTCGTAATCACGAAAAATACATAATTGGCCAAACCAAGAGTGACATAATTATAAATGGAACAACAATGGTAAGACTCAACTACTAAATTTAGGTGGTGGTCCATACAAAAATTTGTAAGACTTTTAAGGGTAACAACTTCATCAAATTTGGAGCAACGTAGATGTAATATATATAATAATAGTAATAATAATAAGACCACTATGGGCTGGGATTTTCGTAGGATATAGTTGGCATACTGATTTTCATTATGGGAAGTCTTTCTCTAGATTTTTGGAGGTCGAGTATGATATTACATACAGGTAGATACACACATATGTATGGTGGAGCTACAACCATATTAAAAAAAAAAAGAGCAAGAAGAAGCATACTTATTTTTTACACCTAAACAAAAAAAGGAAAGATCGTGCTACCTAAAGAAAAGAAGATAGTTAGAAAAAAACATTCATTCTAATTTATAACCAAATAGGATAAGGATTTCAATTCTAATTTAAATTCAAATAGGATATGCATCACAATTCTAATAAAAAAAATAATAATAATAAATAAATAAATAAAAGATTCAAATTGAAACTTTATTCGAAAATTTTATTCAAAATATGGATAAAATTTTAATTTTAGCATGTTCTAAAATTTACAAGTTTTACCAAATTTCTATTCAAATTCAAAATTTAAATTCAAGCATATTCTCATTTTACAAGTTCTACGGAATTTTTATCTAAATGCAGAATTTAAATTTTAGCATATTCCAAATTGAAATTCGAATAAAAATTTAATTTCAAATTTTATTCAAAATTTGGTCAAAATTAGAGTAGAGCTAAAAGAAATCTTATTCGAATTCAAAATCTCAATACAAGCTGTTTAATTTAGGTATATTCCAAATTTTAGAAATTATCCATTCGAATTCAAAATTTTAAGTTTCAAATATTCCAAATTGAAATTTGGAGTTAAAATTCAAATTAATTTTTATTCCAATTGAAGTAAAAATTTGAGTAGAGTTAAAAGATATTCTATTGGAAATGAAAATCTCAATGGAATTTTAATTTGGGCATAGTCTAAATTTAGATGTTTTACCAAATTTCTATTCAAATTTGAAAATTCAATTTTGGCATATTCCAAATTGAAATTGGAGTAAAAATTCAAATTGAATTTGTATTCCAATTCACGTCACAATTCAGGTAGAACTAAAATATTCTATTCAAATTCAAAATCTCGATAAAATTTTAATTTTTGCATATTCCAAATGCTACAAGTTTTACCGAATTTTGTTCTGAATCCAAATTGTATTTTAAATCAAAATTGTAGTAAAAAATTCAAATTAAGTTTTTATTCTAATTAAGGTCAAAATTCAAGTAAAGCTAAAAAAAGATCTATTGGATTTCAAATGTGTTAACGAAGAAAGTTAATCAAAATTTTCAACTAAATTAATTTTTTGATTAATTTGACACGTTATTGAAGGGATTGAGACCATGAATAAAAGTCTCACGTTTTGATTCCAAGCTATTTTTTAGATTCAGCCACACATTCTAGTGCATAAATTTCATAAAGGGTGCATTTGTTGAGTGTTCACTAATCACAAATTACCACGTCATTAATTTTTAAATTAATGATGAAATGACATTTATTACCTGACACCTGTTTTCAAATTAAATTAACATACATGAAAATTGGCCAATAAAATAAAGCTACATATATGTTAGGAGGCCATAAAATGGTTTAACCAGACTATGCCACAAGGCGATTCGGTCTAAAATACAAATAAATTCAAGTCAGCTAAAGGAAATTAGGCCAAACCCAAGCAAATCTTAAATCCATTAAAGAATTAACCAGATAGATTGAAAGCCCAAGGTCAACCAAGACCAAGGCTCAAGTTAGCAAAAGCTCAATCGGTAAGCCCAAATCCACGTAAGGTCTATGGAAGACCCTATAAATAATGTGGCCAACCTCATTTTTGAGAAGGAAGATTTCCTAAAACTTGAGAAGTAAGAAACTTACAATAAATAGAAGACTCTCTAAAGACCATAAGATTATCAAAAGACTTTCGAAGACTATATAGACTTGAAGAATTTTGAAATATAGAAGGCTTTGAGCCAAGCTCGAAAACAAGTGCCCTATTCCTCGAGTCAAGTTTAAGACAAAGAATCCGAAGAACATATATACTAGAGATTGTATTTATTATATAAAATCAATATAAATTATATTTTCACCTACGAATTATATTTCTTTATAAATATAATGTGAACGCTTATATTTAATCCATCTATTCATTTGAGAAACTTTGATCCTAAATGTGAAAATTAATTGGATTATTATTTGCTTCTAAAAAAAAGTAACACTTATTAAATATGGGAGTGATAGGTTTAATTACTTTAACTTATTTTGAGTATTAAATTTATTTACTTTATCGTTTGAAAATTATTTTTTTTGGTAGTTAAAGTTTGATATTGATACCTTAAACATTGTGCCTGAAGTTTGTATATATAGTTTAATTTAAAAGTGAAATTAATTGATACTAAAAAAAATGAAGTTAATTATGTGTTAACTTTCCTATTGAAATTATTTATTATTGTTGGACACATTTGTTTTTACCAAAAAAAATCGGTACTAAAACTATTTATTTCTAACTTTCAAGAAATTATTTATAAATTATTATTTCATAAAAATGTATAAATTTGTGAAATTTGATGTGCTCTAGGAAAAAAAAACAATTTATAAAATTTAATCAAACTCTTTCACCTCTATTACTGTCATATCGATCCAACAACTTTTAATTATGACTTTCGGCTTGAGTAGGATTGTTCTCGATTCTCTATTTTGTTATTTCATTGCATTATCACTCTTACCCATCAATTAATAGTTTTTTAGTACTTGAATATCTAAGAAGAAAAAATATCAAAATAGGTTTGGTTTTTACAATATTTTATCGTCATGTAAAGTACAGAATTATTTTAGTACCAAATTAGTAAGTATATTGAGCGTCATTTTTGTCACTATCACCTATATAAATAGGAACCTAATAGAAGCAAAAGTTTATAACAAACTCAAGATTGGGAATGATGTAAAAAATCATCCTAATGTTACCTTTTGTATTTTATTTAATATTCTTGCAAAAAAATCACAAATATATCATAGACTAATATATTATACAATCATATTGTACCATACCCTCCACTCTCATGTCTCCACTTATCTATATAATAGTTTCAAAGTGAAACATATTAATGGTGTCACATACATAAAGTCTCCAACCCGATTCATATATTGTAGACTATTGAAGTTCTCTCTAAAATTAGATCATCCCCTACTTATATTTATAGCTAGTTTAAGATTAAATTTAGTAACTTAATGGAGTTTAATAATTGAATAGAAATTAAAGATAAGATATATAGAAAGAAAACAATCAATAAGATTACAAGTTTTTAGACTATAAACCATAATAATATAGTGAGAGTTAGTAAGCAATTAATATGATCAATATAGAGAAATAATACTTGAGAGAAACTATGAAGTGGATCTTCTAACCATGTAAAAGGTGCAGCAGATTATGCCATGCACTATAAATAAAGAGAAATTGCCACCGTTACAAGTAAAGAAACGTGGTGATCACAATCGTGCATAAGTTCTTTCACATATGAGGTACTAGAAGAATATGTCACGTGAACTCGAGTAGCTTCTTGATCATGTAGGAAGAAGAGATATCTAAAATTTCTTATATAAGTAGCCCTACCACCTTAGCTTTTCTATAAGAATTTGAGGAGGCACTTGATATCACTATTTCGTTCAATCCTAGAATTGATAAAGGAAACATAGTAAACAAGCAATAAGGGAATAGAAATTTAAGCATTTGTTCTTTAATTTATCTTATTATAGTAGAATATGCTAGTTGTAGAACCCTAAATATACTTATTTCTCTTATTTATTTGTTTATTTTCTTTATTATTTCATAGTTTTAGTGTGCTATAAAATAAAGAGCATGCAACACTACAAGAAATAAGATTATTATTTCGACGCTTAAAAATATTGGGAAAAATCTTTAAAACATCGGGAGTAACTTTTCCCGATGAAATATTTGCTTTGGGAAAAATGGGATAAAATGGAGCCAAAACACACAATGCATTAAATGTTTGTTATTGAGCGAAGAAAACAAAAAGCCAAATTAATCCCTTTCATACTGATTAAGTTTATGGCCTTATATATATATATGGAGTTTTCTTTGTTTTTTACCTCGCCGAGAATTGAAGAAACTTTGTGTGTTGTCAAACATAATGTTGAGGAACGACCGAGATGAATAAGAATTAAGTGGCGACAGTGGATTTTTGGCAAAGAAGAAAAAGGAGATAAAAGGTTTGTAGAGCATCGTAAACAACCTGTTCTCATGAGGTTAGTGATGTTTTTATTTAGTATCCTAAGTAGCTATTGTTGTAATACTTAGAAGCTGTTGGGTAAATATATACTATATATATAAACTGTGTAATACTGGCAAACAGATTACAATGTAACTAGCTACAAACAATATACACTTTGACAATTTGATGAACATCAAACTTGATAAATATAGTCGAGGCATGTTACAATAGTGCTGACCTGAAAACAATTATTCGTTCTGCACAAGTTGCTAGTAGACTACAATGATTGTCTCAACAAGATACAACGACTAACTCCAGTAGAACTGCAATCTCGAACTACTCGGATCTGGCAGAATTCTTACGTACTTGCTCGCAACACAAACAAGAATAACACCACAAAAGAATAAGAGAGAACTCTTGTGAGAGGAGGAGGAACTCAAATGAGAAATGCTCAATATCTCAAACGAGGAAAAATACAACTATATATAGTTGTCGAAACATGTAACCTCTCACACAAAATTAAACAAATATGTAACTTTAACACATAAATATAAAAACTTCTCACTTAAGAAATAACTTAACTTTAACATATATGTGTTTTTAACACATATAAAGTTACAAATGTGTAATTTTGTAACTGGTAATAAACATATTCAGAATGTGTAACTTTCACTTTCTTTCACATCTTAAAAACCAACAGAAGATAGGTGGCTATTGTTGTAGCATATAGAGAGAGTTTTGTAGAGTGTTTTGTGAGCCCCATTGTATTATCCCAAATATAGTAGAAGTGGACATAGCCCGTGATTGGGTGAACAGTATAAATCTCATGTCGTTTATGTGCTTTCTTTTATTCTTTATTGCGTAGTTTATTGGGATTCGCTGAATAATTATGGAAGGGGAAAGAGTTTGTAGTTAGCTATTTGTTGTGCGCATTGTAGCACACGTAAATTTTTCCAACAAGTGGTATCAGAGCGTTAGGTTCAAGGTCATGGAATTCGGTGAGAGGTCCAGTTTTGAAGGGATAAAGAGATTCAATGAACAGAACTTTGGGTTTTGGAAGATGTAGATGAAAGATTACTTGACCTGCAAGAAGATGCACAAAACCTTGAAGGAACGATAGGCTGGGATGACAAAGAAGGAATGGGTAGAAATTGATGAAATGCAATTGCTACAATTAGGCTGTGTCTATCGATGAACATGGCGAGTTTCATGGCGAGTGAGAAAACGACAATAGGTATGTGGAGGCACTAGAGAATAGATATTAAGACTCTCTGCCAATAACAAGGTATATCTCGTCAGGAGATATTTCAACATTCAAATGGACGAGAAGGCACTGATCAACTCCCACATAAATGAGGTCACTAATCTAATCAATCAGTTGGCGTCGGTGAATATCACGTTTTGTGATGAGGTGAATGCTATAGCCTTGCTGATTTCTTTGTCGGATAGTTAGGAAATGATGAAGACAGCGGTGCCGAATTCATTAGGAGACAAGAGTTTGAAATTTTTTATGATCTGCAATACAGCAATTACTGAAGAGGTCTACAGGAAAGGAAGTGGAAAGAATTTTGCATCTGAGTCAGGTTTAGAGAATTTTATGGAATCAACTTTGGTAGTTTAGAGCAAAGGCAAAAGAAAGATGAAATATGGAAATAGACAGTAGAGACATGCTAGAAGAGTCCGAGCAGCGTGGTTGAATATTTTTACTACCATAAAAAGGGTCACTTCAAGAAACATTGTAGGAAGCTCAAGGAGGATCAGGAAAAAGAAACACAAACAAACTTGGTGTTAGATGATATGTTTAGAGTGACACCGATACATACAGACAAGTCACTAGAGTGGGTAGCGTACAATGGAACCTCGGTGTATATATCTTAAGATAGAAGTTGGTTCACGTCCTTCATTGTAGGGAATAATACGCGGTAAGGATGGAAAATGGGAGACTCTCCAAGATCAGAGGAATTGGGGATGTTCGTTTGAAGACTGACAGTGGAACCTAGTTAGTTCTGCATGACGTTGGTATATACCCAGTTTCAAAATGAATTTGATACCTGCAAGGAAGCTAGATGACAAAGGCTACAGAATTGAGTTTGCAGAGAACGTGTGGAAACTCATAAGAGGATCTAAGGTAGTGGTTTTAGGCCACAAAGAAGCTTCTGTGTATGTATCGAGGTTTAGCGTTGCTAGGGGATTAGAGAGACAGATTATACACAGAATTGTAGATGGTTCATGAGGAGAAATGATAGAACCAGCAGCAATAACAATCAAGACAAGTGAGGAGAATCTACCATGAGTCCAAGTTTAAGAGTTGGGAAGTAGAGAAAAGAAAAATAAGAATAACTCAGTGAGTTGTTCAATAGACTGTCAGATTATAAACCCAATTGTCAGACGAATTAGCGAGCTGATGAAGTCGAATAAGTGAAAAAGTGCATCAAGGGGAAAGACTATAGTTGGCACTAAGGTCGAGGGTGAGGTTTCTAGCATGGCGACAAACTTGGTTGAGTTGACTAAGTCATCATGAAGAAGCTTTCCTTTAGGAGTCGTTGGGCGTGATCGAATAAGAAAGCATCAGGGACCATTTAGTTTGAGTGGAAGCACGTGACTGTATCTCTTATGTCTAAGAGACAAGACCAAGTAGGATTGTCCAATCTCAGGGCAATCACAGATGAGGCCTTGGTTATCGCCAAGAAGAAAGTAAGAAAAGTTGTTGGTGTAGTGGGAATAGAGCCTTAGTTGGTGCAAAGAAGATGTTGACCAGTTACTATATATCTTACTAATGTACTCACGTTGAAAAGGATATAAAGTTGAGATGTAATCTTATGATCTTCATGTACTTGTATTTGTTGCATAGTTTACTGAATACACACTTCAATGCAACGTTTATGACAATTTTTTTATTTGCAATATCATTGTACCCAATATTCAATCTAAACTTAAAAATTTGATCCAATTTTCCTTTTACTATTTTTAGCTAAGACTACTTTTTCTTCGATGTAGATTTATTATTTTTAGCTAAGACTACTTTTTCTTCAATGTAGATTTGTTGTTGAGTATGCGAATCTAACCATTCCCACCATTTTGTAAAACCAGTAGGCACTTAGAATAACATATTTTGTTATTAGTTATGAATAGTAGGATTTGGGAAATGGTATTTTTTATGGTGTAAAACCTTGGATGTTACTTTTCTTTCGAAAACATACCCCTTTTAACTTGCTTGTCTTTGTTAATTAGAGTAGTTAATTTTACTTTAAAGGTTCTCTAGAGAAAGTAAACATTGGATTTTCAATAGAGGGACACCTGTGAAGATAAGAAAATATTGGTTATACTCTCAATGGTTTAAAAGTAGCTAAGCTCCCAAGTCTTGTGCAATGTCATTGCTATAGAGGTAATTGAATTAATTATGGTTAAGTTTGTTGACTTAATTTTGTTGTGTAAAAATATAATCCTTGAGATTATATTTTGTGCACAGGTTGGGAACTATTAGGATAGTAATGTAAGCGTGTAGTAGATTTATAAGAGCAATGGAAGTGGGTGATAGATTTAAAGTCACGGAAGTGATGAAAGCTTCATGTCTCTAGTTCGTTGGTTGGTATTTTGTTCAAGTGATGTGTGCTTTCATTAACTATAAAATATCATGCTACATATACATTACTATGTTATAGTTTTTTTTTTTTTTTTTTGCGTAGTGATGTAATTTGCTCATATTCATTATTGAAAACCCTTCAATTATTCATTATGTTCTTCTTCCATGGCTTTTTGTGAGTTAGCTAATAATTATATAAAAATAAAATACAATTTTCATATTTATTTGTAGATTGAGAAAGAGGATATTGTTGGTTTGCTAGCGTGTAACCAACAATATTATTTTTTATTCAATTATTAAAAAAACAATGACGGACAATCGCATTAAAAGCATACATTTCATGACGCACATACGATGACGCGCATACAATGACGCACATACGATGATGGACAACGACCTTCATTAAAGACCGCTCGTCATTAAAATGAAACAATGACACTCGTAAAGATGTCGATGATTGCCCGTCATGGTTACCTTTTCATGATGGACATTGCCCGTCGTCCGTCATTGAAAAGAAACAATGACAATCGAATAGATGACGGTCACTTGACCGTCATCGTTTCCATTCAATCACGGGCAATGCCTATTATTAAAAGTCAAATTTTGTTGTAGTGCAAGAAAATTGACACTATTTTTATAGTGGGAGGCGAGATAGGTGTTTTGTCAGTAAACAGGAGATTGGTGGGATAAAATGGAGCCAAAATACATAAATCACTAAACCGTTTTTTCTTGTTGGTTAAGTTTGTGACCTTATATATGTAATGACCCCAAATTTTATATGTCATTAATAATATAATATTGAGATAATTACTCATAAAACATAATTTCATTAAAATAAAATAAGATAAAAACTTGTATTTTCATCTAAAAATGAAAACGATAACTTAATAAAACTTAACTTATAAATCTTTAGCAGCGGAAATCACAAAGTTATTATCCTTAAATAAAACAAGTAAAAATGTGGTATAGTCATAATTAAAAGTATAGATTATAAATAAAATTCAACTGTGTCTCATATCTCCTCCTCGTCAATGCCCAGGTCATCATCGACGTTATTCTCGTCAAATATGTAACTATCTGTAAAAAAATTGAAACAACATGGTATAAGTATAAAAAAAATTATACCCATTAAGTAGTTCCCATCATAAGGAACCTTTCATGCTAAAACACACACATCATGCTTATATGCATGCATATCTCAACCTAACATATAAACCAACGAATAACTTAACATACTCGTGCTTGCTAGCATAAACTTATATATCTAAATCCTTAATTTGGCGCCATGCTATACAGAAATACCCCATACCATACCGTCAATTCTGCATGTAATATTTATAGGGTAATTACCCCCCATAAATACCATTAACATGAACTAATTTGTTTCCTAGGGCCCAACCTTTAGCAGAAACCATACATGTCATATCATACATCTAGCTGCATAACATAACTGCTTAATTTGGGTATTTCATGCATAACATTAATCTTACCTAAATCCATGACACATAAGATTACTAACTTCACTACGAATGCAATGCATCACATATTATGTCATGTTTTACCTAAACATGATTTGCTATTAAACATACTTAAAATGACATGAGAAAGCCATAGAATTATAACATGTTTTGTAATACATAAAATTTAACCACCGTCACCATTCAATAACAAAATATATGTAAGCAATATGAATAACATAATTCAATAACAAAACAATGCAACACATAACATAATTCACTTACAATCAAACAATAATACAACAAAACATACAAGGTGGTAACTTATGATAGAATCCACTTACCTGAACTTCGCAAACTAAAAGAAATTCTTTAAAGCTTCCTAATAACAATTAACCCAACTAAAATTAGGACTCAATTACCTAAACTAAACTTTCTCCAATAAGTTCTCGTAACTAGATATGGTCACTATTCTTCTAGTAGAAATCCCTTAATAATTAACCTAGTCCATAATAATCATAAAATATATATATAAATTTGTGAAAAGTAATATTAAATCTTCATATTAGCCTCTGATTTATATACTATAATATCGATAAAAATAATTTACTGATTTTGCAAATTTACAAAAAAAAAATAGAGAAAACACGTAGCACTAGTTTTCACAATTTTAAACCGTAGGTAAAACTAATCATAAAAATTAATTTTAATGCATTCAAATACATTTTAGGTTAGTTTAAAGGTGCTGGTCATGGTCTCAAAAATTCAGAATTAACAATCCAAAATTTGATACTAAACAAGCTAAAACTATGAAAATAACATAAACCGTTAAAAACCGTTATGAAGCAATTTTATGAACATTTTTAGGACCTTTTAAATTCAGATTTTCAGATCTCAAATCAACAAAAATAAGGCGTAAACAGTACCTATTTTATCTTAATAATGAACCCTTAAAATAATTTACACAAGGAAGAATGATGCTTACCGTTGGTGCGTTTTCCTCTCTACCGTAAAGAATAAAAAGAGAAAATTTCCAGCAACTAAGAGAGCTTGAAATGATGATGGAAACCTTAGAAAATGGATATGAACATGCTTAGGTTCTATAAAAATTATTAGGAAAAATCTACTTACAAAACTAGACTAAAAGAAACCGTTCTTACCGAAAAGACAAAACCATAATGAACGATCCTTGAAGGGACTTGGAAAAGCAACCAAAACTCCTCTAAGGTGTGATTTAAAACATAGGATAGATGATTGAGAGGAAATTTTCAGATTTGTTTAGAAATGTTCTTGGAGGAAAATGAATGAAACAAACATAGATAACTTAAGGAGAATGACTTGGAAAATGAAACAAACATGAATCTTGGAAGATGGAACAAACTTCTTCTCTCTCCTCATGCATGGCCAATTACTTAATGGGATTGTTAGTGTTTTTTGGTCTTCCTAACTAACTTAATTACTACATGTGTCTCTTGGGTGGAAGGTGGGTTATATTGCCTAATCATGGTTAGTGGAAGGTGAGTTATATTGCCTAATCATGGTTATGAGTTAAATAAAACTTTCTATATTACCCTAATTAAGTTAATTTAATTAATGTAGAAAAATAAAGAGTAAAATAAAGGTAATATGGGGCTTTACTTGGTTAATTACCTTAAAATAAAACTTTGGATAAAATGTATGAAACTTTATAAATACTCAAATAATGCTACCATTACAATTACCATATTTCGCAATATTTATCTAACTACTAAAGTAGTATTGTTAATTTTGTTACTTAAATACAATTATAATCTCGCTAATCTTATTAATCTCTTATGCATATTTATTTTTTATTAACATACATAATTAATTAAACATTGATAAGATGAATCACTAAATTTTGTTGTAAATTTCTTTTTAATAAGTAAATAAAATTAACTTGAGCTTAATTAGTTAGAGTATTAGAAGCCTACAATTATTAACTAGGATTTGATTAAAGTGTATTGGCATAAAGCTAATTAGATTTGACTAGCTTACCTAAAAAAACAATAATAATATAAAGTCTTGAAAATACCCTTATAGGTAATGCGGGCATTACAATATATGTATATGGAGTTTTCTTTATTTTTTACCTAGTCGAGAATTGAAGAAACTTTGTGTATTGTCGCACATAATTTTGAGGACAGCTTAGAGGAATAAAAATTAAATGGTGGCAGTAGTTTTTTAGTAGAGAAGAAAAAGTAGAAAAAGGGTTTGTAGAGAGCATTGTGGGCAGCCCGTTCTCGTGAGGTTATTGAGATTTTTATTTTGTATTCCTAAGTAGCTATTGTTGTAGTGCTATTTGTGAGGTCCATTGTATTATCGCAAATATATATAGAACACGAGTGTAGTGAAAGATTGGACGTAGTCTGTAGTTGGGTGAATCAGTATAAATCTTGTGTCATTCATGTACTTCCTTTTATTTTTTATTGTATAGTTTACTGAGATTCACTGAATAACTACGGGGAAGAAAGGGTTTCTAATTAGTGTGCATAGTAACCGGCAGTAATTTTCCCAGTAACAGGCGGTAATTTTCCCAACAAAAAGTCAGTCCGTGAGAAACTCTTATATTTTACCACTCTGAATGCAAATTTAACAATGGAGAGAACTTAAAAGTGGACTTTTACTAAATAAGTACAAGGGTATTTCAAGAAATTTATTGTTCCTCTCTTTTATTCGCTTTATTATTTCGTCCTCCTGTAATATATGAAATTTAGAACTCATAACTCTAATATTTTACCGAACAATCCTAATCCCATGCAAATTTTAACCATGTAGGCAAACTCAAAGTTGACATTTCACCAAATAAATACAAGGGTAAAAACGGATATTTCAAGAAAGTGATTTTTATTATTTTTATTTTTTGCCTTGTTCTTTGTTTCACTGATCTTGCACTATATGAAATTTAAGACACAATTCTCTAACATTTTTACATAACAATCCTAATCCCAAGTAAATTTTTACCATGGAGCAAACGTAAAGTTGACTTTCACCAAATAAGTACAAGGGTAATGACGAAAAATTTCAGTAAAAACATAGTGCAAACGTATTTACAAAATTTGATAAGATTTGAAAAAAAAAAAAAAAGCATATTGTGGAAGCTGAACTCTTCAAAATGTAGAAGCTAAGGCCCTTTGTAAAATTCTATGTATAGAAAACTAGAAATTAACTAAATAAAGGTATTGAAACTGAGGATGTTTGTTATGAAGGAATGGAAGGCAGCAAAAGCTTAGCCATCCCTTCTCCAAATCCTTCTCTTCTTCTCCCCATTAAAGCCCTCGCCAGCTTCTCTGCCCTCACTCGGTCGGGCTGGCTGTGTCCTTCTTCCCATTCTCACACAAAAACCAATTCACGACTCGCCGTCCTCCCGTCCCCGACCCCGGCCCCTCTCGTATGCGGCTGGCGGGTCGTCACTTTGCCGCCACCGCCACCCTCCTTTTCTTCCTATAACACTAGTTCACAATGGACAGGAGAACCTTGCAAAGGATGCATTCGACGCTATCGTCGTCACCATCGTGCCCATCGTTACGCGAATCGGAGGACGAGCTGAAGCACATGGCATTGGCACCACCGCGCCTGAAGAACAAGAAGCGTCTATCGAAGCAGCTCTCCATGTGCGAGACGCCTCGCGACCTCGCGTGGGAGAAGCGACGACGGCAGATGCTCCGACCAGAACGCAAAAGGAACGGTGTGACCGATAGGGACGACCTGACGGACGAGGATTGGAACGAGCTGAAAGGATGCATTGAGCTAGGGTTTGCGTTCAATGAGGAAGATGGCGCGCACAAGCTGTGTGGGACGTTGCCGGCACTCGACCTCTACTTTGCGGTTAACAGACAGCTTTCACCGAGCCCGGTGTCGACACCGCAGAGCAGCGCCTCGACGTCGTCTCTCGGCGGAAGGTCTTCATCATTTGAGAGCCCTAAGAGTGATTCTGATACATGGAGGGTTTGCAGCCCAGGTAAGAAGATAACTTCTAAACATCTTCCTTTGAAATTTATCCCTTTTATTTAGGAGATCAAATTATTGAACCCTACTCTCTGTCTTTAGTTTTTTATCTCTTGAAAATCAAGATTATATATGATAAACTGTACGTGCATATATATGTAGTTTCTCACCATTAAAATTTAAAAGACAAGAACAAGTTTTTGAAAATTACGTTTTGTTATTTATTATTATTATTTTTTTAAACTTAACGATTTTTTTATTTTTTTGACCAGAAACTTAAAAGGTTTTGATAGAGAATAAACATAATTTTCCAAAACAGAAATTAAATGTTTGAATGATTTTTTGTTCTTTTTTTTGGAGATTCAAATAAAATAAATAAAGAAGTGTCTCAACGTTCAAGTTTGAAATAGCCATTTATTTTTTCATTTTCTTTTAACATTGAAACGATATATTTGGCTATTTTTTCAAGTTAAACGGAATTCGACTTCCAATCTTTTGGTCCATAATATATATCACAACTTTTATACTTTTTTTTAGTACCATGTGTGGGAGTGGGAGATTGAACCTACAACAGTAATATATGTCAATTACGCTGAGTTAGGGTCGCTTTAGTCCCTCGACTTTTATATTTAGCCTTTGCAATATTTTAATCTTGGTAATTAAGTTCCTTTATAAATGTCTAGTTTTTGTAATTTTAGAATGTATATATTAAATCGTTCTTTAAAAATTCCATATAATTCTCATTAAGAATCAACCTAAATTCTATACCATCAAGTAGAACAAACTTCCATGGACAAATCTCAGACGTAGCTAGTGATCTAAAGTATAATATGTACTCATTAATTCCAACTCAAAAAACAATATTATGTTATTATTTCATATAGCTCTCGAGTACAATAGTATTTTTAGTTTAGGTATTCATCATTACAATTATGAAAATAAAACAAATCCGAATAATGTTATCAATAAATATTGAAAGAACAATCTTCCAAAATGGAAGGATACTAAAAACGTGTGTTTTTTTACATGCTTTAAATTTCATGTAAATACTAACATGAACGATTAAAGTATATACTCATTCTTATGAGATTAGAGGTTCGAACTACCCTACTTAAAAGTTCCCCGTAAACAAAGTAGAATTTTTTTTTGTTTTTTAAGTTGTATCTCTAGTAGTAGTTTCAATTCATGCCCGCATGAGTACCTAGTGCTTGATCAACAACACAATGATGGGAAGAACCAATATTTATTTTTTAATTCCGAAAATTAAAATATATATTTTCAAAGTTCAATACCAAAATAGAATAAACCTAAAAATTCAGATTTTAACTTATTCATTTAAAATACATATATTTTTATACTTACTGTTTTTTTTAAATCATAAATATATATATATATATATATATATATATATTTTAATGAACCCACTTTTTCTTTTCTTTGAATGCAGGTGAAGACCCAAAGCAAGTGAAGGCAAAACTAAGACATTGGGCTCAAGCTGTGGCATGTTCAGTAATGCAATCCTTGGGAGAAAAATAAGGAAAATTTGTGGGGAAATATGTTGTACAGATCAGAGGAAAAATAAAATTAAAAAAAATGAAAAAAAGAAGCAGAAGGGGTTTGATTTCAAACCCTCAAACTTAGGGTTTGGTGCTGCTTAAGCATAAATTAATTCTACAATGCTCTTGTAGTTTTAAAAACAAGAATTTTAATCTCTCTGGTTTGGAGCTAGCTTCCTTATATATATATTTGAGGGCCAAAGGAAAAGAAGCCAGAGGCATTGATGGGAACTTTGGTATATAATTAATTTAGGGAAAAGAAAATGTTCTTTTCATTATTATTCAATGCTGTTGTAATTCTATATTTTTCTTTTTTGTTCTTATATATTGTTAATATATGAATTGTGGACACACATTCAATTATATGTATGTAAGCAAAGTGTACAATTTCATCCATTGATTCAATCTGTTTCTTCTTCTTTTTTTTTCTTTTTTTTAATAAGGAATTAAAGATGGATCGACATTGTTACGTACATTTTAATGTGTCAAACAATTAATACCACTATACTGTCAGCAGGATGGGTCCAGCACATCAACAACAAAATCTCACCAAAATCTTCATAATAACAGCAACGACTCTTTTTTGACAGCTCGTCACAACCATTTTCCCTCT
>NW_019104616.1:311933-333226 GCF_001995035.1 Momordica charantia
GAAACAAAGGGAGGGAAAAGATAAAAAGAAAAGTGTTAGGGCTTCCCCTTTTGTTTTGATTTAAAACAATTTTCCCATTAAGCCCAATCATCCAAGCCCAAAGAAGGAGGAGTCCATTCCCTCAACCCAAGACCCAACATACCAAGCTTGGTTAATATTCATTTAATTGGATTGTTAGAGCCCGATAATTATCGATAAATTAAATTAACATTCACTTTGAAATTTAAATAAAAAATCTCCCGATTCGAGACTAACTGACCTGAGGGACTCGGGGAGTTACAAACAAAATTGTAATTTGTGAGAATTATAAGGTCTAAGACATAGAAAACAAAGACAAGCAATGACTTTTAAGAGAAGAGTAGAGAGGTTCCGTACCGAACAACTTTTCCATTAGATTGATTCGATATAGGACGTTTGTAGGAAGCCGATTAATGGTGTAAACTGCCATTGACAAAGCATCATCTCAAAACTCTAGAGAAAGAGAAGCTTGAGACAAGAGAGTGAATCCCATATCAATGATATGTCTATGTTTACGTTCTACTATTTCATTTTGTTGTGAAGTTAAAGGACACGAAAGTTGATGAGTGATACCTTGAGTTTTAAGATAGGGAGTTAGAGAGCGAAATTCTCCACCCCAACCAGGTTGAAGCAGATGAATAGAAGTGCCCAAGAGTTTTTCAACAGTAGCTTAGAAGGAAAGAAAGGTAGAATCACTACAAGAAAAAATGGATACAATAGCTTACTAAAAACGTTATAAAAGACTTTTTATAGCGTTTTTTGAGAGTTCCCTGACAGCTGATGCTATTAAAAGTCCATGACTTTTGATAGCGTTTTTCAAGAGCTCATAAGGAAATTATTGCATATTTACATTGCCATGTTAACATTTAATAGCGTTTTTGTTTAACGCTATTATATGTTTAGATATTTCTGTTTTTGGGCTATCTTAAACCTATAATAGCTATTTTTTTGTGCTATCATATCATATATAGAACTAATGAATTGGGTTACAATAAACATGTAATAGTTTTTTTCTTGTGCTATGAAATAGTCATCATAGATAAAATTTTGTGTTATCTTAAACTTACAATAGCTGTTTATTTAAGCTATTATATTGTATACAGTGTTCTAAATGTCGGTCGACACGTCGACGGACATGTGGACGTGTCTAAGGGCTCGACATCGACGATATATTAAAATATCACTTTGTCTCCCAGGATCCACCACTGGTTGGGTTTGAGATCCGTATGATGGGTGGCTATCCAGTACGGTTCGAAGAGGGTTACTGTACATACAAGAGTTCGAAATGTCGCGATAATATCGACATCTCGACGATATTTAAAGAATATCGTTAAAAAGAAAAAGATAACAATAGATATAGCCATTTAAAATAAGACAATTTCAAAAGATGGCCAAACAACTTTAAATTTTCAATAATGGCCAACATAAAAATAGAAAAATCTCTATTAATTTTTTAGTTACGAAATTACCCTCCCTAAAATGATTTTAAAATAAATATATTATTTTCCCTTTTTTATAGTCTACCACCTTTGTAGAATAATTCAAATATTTTCAAAATCTTATCTAACTCAAATATTTTCCCAATAAACTTTCAGATAATTATACTAACAAATCTATAAAAAAGTATAATTCATTAAACAACAAAATCATTATCGAAAATGATACTAAAAATCTTAAAAAATATATAATAAAAATCAATAAACAAAATGTAATTAGAAACACAAATACTAAGACCCAAAACAATGTAGTTAGAAACATAAGTACTAAGACCCAAACAGAAATAGTAAGACCCAAAACAAATARATGAACATGGAACATATGAACAAATAACAAATACGGCGAACAGATGAACAAATAACAAATACGACGAATAGAGGAACAAATAACAAATATGGCGAACAGAGGAACAAATATCAAATACGAACGAATAGAGGAACAAATAACAAATACGATGAATAGAGGAACAAATACGGTGAATAGATGAACGAAGAAGGAACAAATACGGTAAACGGTGAATAAAAAATGTGAACAAATAAGGTGAACATATAACGTAAGAAATAAGGTGTATTTTTGTGAACAATTATACCGCATTGCCCCACCGTTGTTCCCTCGCCTAATAAGATCTTCTTTCTTCCTTGTCGGATTTCTACTGTCTCCTTTTCTCCCCTCTCCCCAACTCTGATAGTCTCCCTCCATGATCTTCTTTAGTGTGATGTCTTATGGTGAGTTTTGTCCCCGCGTATATATTAAAGAATAGTGGTTAGAAAAAAAACTAGAATCAACGAGGGATAGAATCTAGGCACTAGTAGAAATTCAGTTTATCGTGACGTTTTTTTAACATCACAAAAATCTTTCGCGACGTTTTTAACGCCGTCACATATACGCCCATCACGAAAGGTATACAAGACGTTTAAAAAACGTAACAAAAATTAGCACACGTGACGGTTAATTACCGTCATGAAAGACATGGACTTCCACGACATTCATAAAACATCATAAAAAATGATTTCGTGACGGTGATACAAGGTCACAGAAAGACCTTGAATAGGGAGGAAAGGTCACGTGACATCCTTTCGTGACGTTTTTTAAACGTCACGAAAAGAATATTTTGTGATGGTCGATAATCGTCCTAAAAAATATTTTTGTGACGGTTTAAAAACATCACTAATGATTTCATTTTGTGACGATAAAAAAAGAGTAACAGAAACTGTATTTAATTTTGATTGCAAATGTCGCGTAATAGAAATATCATATAGTCAAATTGTCGATCAAACACGCAAATATATTAATTAAATAACAAAGTTGAACTATATTAAACATGAACAAGGAAGCTAATATAATAATTTAGAATATACTAGTATTCTCAAACACAAGTTACAAAATTACATAATTAAACATGTTCCCTACACACCAACCCCGACAACGAAGCTCATCTATTAATTAGTTGCATTCTTAATTGTCGATGTCTTTGGGATCGTGACAGAGCTAATGAAAAAATAATACCCAAGTTAGATAAATGAATAAGGTTTGTAAACGTACAATCATCCCGTAACGAAAGTATATACAGATTCCAACACAAAAACATTCTTAAATAAACATACTAGGAGCTTATCACAATAGTAATCTTTGCAATTACAGATTCCAACAAAATTGATTAAACAAAAACCAACCTACGTACATTTCTTCTACATCCTTTAGTAATAAAAAAGAACACAAATATGAATTATTGAGGTGAAATACAAGAGTTTGAGATGTACATGTACATCACCTTCAATTGAGAGTGATGCACAAGTTGGGAGAAGAAGAATGCACCTACACCTGCACAATTGAGAGTAATCCTTCATGAAGATCAATATTATCTCCAACTTATCATGGATCTTGATATAGATCCCTATATCCAATAGAAATATCATTCCGAACAATATTTCTAAATATAACCTAATGTCCAAGCAGCTGATAGAAAGAACATAATTGGAATAAGGTTTATATAAAACTATGAGTCATTAAGTTAAAACGTTTTAACTTCAAAGACTGATGCAAGATGATAATTAGAATAAGAAAAACTACCAACAAAAGGCCATACTAGTGCATATTGAAATAGATGTTCAAGGTTTTACACATTAAAAGCTAAGTAATAAAACTATATTTACTATCTCTACGACCCAACTAAATGTAGTTCGTAACAAATGCGGTTCATAGTACCTCATCGAATTCGGCTTAAGTATACGACTTTTTCAAATTGAACTACATGTAAAAAAGTATAAATAATATGAGTATAACACCTCCAACATAATTTTAACCATCACAAATCTTAATACACCTCTAATATAATTCATCAACCACAACACACATCAATTCTTCTCTATCATAGTTTGATTAGCAATATTCACAACATTTTACATACAAATTTCATAAACTAATATCTTTCATTAAGTAACAACTATTTGATCCTTAAGAAGATAACATGAACAAAATAAACAAAAATATCAACTTACTTTGGAGTATCACATATTAAAAACTAATTAGCCAAAGTAATGAAAACTATACAACTAAGGAAACTTATAAATTGTACTTGCTTTGGAGCATCACATATGAAAGACTCTGAGGCTTGTAGTGTTACAATCCATGGAAATATTGTGCTACCTAAAACATGACATAGAAAAAATGGCGAGTTCCCAAAGTCATGAATCTGAGACAATGATAGTTTAGAATTATATCCAAAATACTATAAACTACATTCTTCAACCTATAAATGCACTGGTGTACATTCAAACATTCGCTCCTTGAACTAAAGTATAAAGTGAAATTTAAACTTACCAAAACTCTTTCCAAGAAAGGACCATAGATCACTAAACCAGATGAAGATGCTAATTGGCAAAATTTCTCCAATAAAATCACGAAACCGGATGAAGATGCTAAATTCTTCATATTCCAATTTCCACAAATGATCATAATACCAACAAAACAGTATAGTATAACCACAAGGAACTTAACAAAAATTTGAATACAAAGTAGACAACCAAATCCAATAATCTAAAACAGAATATTAAATTCAAGTAACTTTAAGGCTTGTAGAGTACCAAATTAAATTCAATTAACTATATAGTACCACATTGAGGCTTGTAGAGGTAATGATAAAGATTAAAAATGGGGAAAATGTAGCTAAGATATCATTCAACAAATCTTCAGGCAACATCACCCATTTACTCTCCTCCATTTGAACATGCGGATGCTGCTTCACTAAATGTTGCAAGTGTTTCCTCATCTAAACTGCGTGGTTTTGTCCTTATAACCTTCTGCATTGAAGGGTTAGTGTTCCTCGATCCTACCCTACCCAATGGACTTGTATTCCTCCTCCCACCTCTTACAGGCGACACTTACTCAACAACTCTATTATTTTCATGGAGAACTCCACTTTTCAAAGATTCAGGATTAACTAATACCAAGATTTCACAATTCCATCCATGATGATGGTCTAATTCACAAAAGACCCAAATACACAATAAAACTTCGTAATCTACCATAATTTAATCCTAAACCCTATCGAAATTTGGACAGCTATAACTTCAAAAGAGCCAAAATCTTTAGCGTAAGTACAACGTTTCAACTAGAACAAGCATTTCAGTACTGGGTACTGTTTGACATGGGTACTGTTCGTAACGGAGGCATCGTCGAAGGAATACCACCGGTAGAACCGAAACCCATTGGAGAGTTGTTGGTGGTGGTGGATCGTCGGACGTGATTCGCCATGGCTGCTAGAGTTGCGCCCTCGAGGACTGTGGCTCGAACTGAACAAGGAGGTCGTTCATTGGAGAAGGAAGCTAGGAGGAAGGGGTGCGGGGTGCGACTGTTGGGAAAAGATCGGGAAAAAGGGAGAGGAGAGAAATTTAGGGCTCCAAACGAAAATACCAACCAATCGGGTCTGGCCGAAGAAGTCGTGCTTCGCCGGATCTGGGTTGTTGGAGAGCTGCTTCGCCGCTGAAGACCAACCAATCGGGTCACCAGCCGCTGGGTTTGTGCAAGAGCGTCGGATCTGAGAGAGAGTCGGAGGAGCACCGGATCTGGGAGTCGAAGGCCGGAGGACGTCGAGAACCCGTCCAAAACACGCGTTGCAGTCACTGCTGGATTGGGTCACTGTTGGTGTCGCTGGCGAGGACTATTGGAGAGGAAAAAGAAGAGGGGGGGAGGGGGAGGGTTGGTGGCTGCTACAGAAGGGGAAGAAGAAATGGGTTTTAGGATTCAATTTAATTTTGTTTTCCTTTTTTAAACCAATCCATGGATAAACACCAATAGGCTAATGTTCTAAAAAAAATTAAGAGGAATAGACCTCTCCTAATCTCTTCATAAAATTAAAAATTCAATGAAAATAAAAAGTTTTTTAGAAAGAATATAAGAGAATAACTTAATTTTAAAAACAGAAGAATAAAATCTAAAATGAAAAATTAAATTTCCAAAACATAAGACTTGATTAAAAGCCTCTTTGTAAAATTCACTAACTTAATTTATATTGGTTTAACAAAATTAAATTTAAATTCTAATTTAAATTCTAACTTACCCAAAAATAGAACGCTGAATTTAGAAAATCAAAGGATTTAAATTATCAGCTTAGGGGAAAATCTGAAAAGCACAAATTAAATCTTAAAAGCAAACTAATCCGACAACGTGGGGCGTTACATTTAGGGTGAAAAATACTATAAAATAATTGAAATTTACCCATTCGTAAATATTTTTTCTTTTAAAATGAAATAGAAATACAAAAATAGTATTTATTTTTAATGGGATTCAAAATTTACTTGGGAATTTCTACCACCTAAATTTTAGCTTTTTTATGTTTTGTTAACTTAAATTCTAACGATCCCTAAAAAAAATAGTATATTTTATCAAATTAGCTTCAAACATCCTTAAGTTAATTAATTACTTCTTTTATCTATTTTTTCTCTATGTTTTTTAAACGCCACGAAAACCAATTTTTTGATGACCATTTCGTGACAGTTAGAAAAACGTCACGAAAAGTAAAAAATTCGGAACACTTCGTCATTTCCTACAAAAAACGCGCCTCAACCTTTCGTGACATTTTTTAAACGTCATGAAAAACCAATTTTTTGACGACCATTTTGGGACGGTTAAAAAACTTCACAAAAAATAAAAAATTCGGAACACTCTGTCATTTCCAGACAAAAACACGCCTCAACCTTTTGTGACATTTTTTAAACGTCACGAAAAACCAACTTTTTGACCACCATTTTGAGACGGTTAAAAAACGTCACGAAAGGTCAAATATCTGGAAATCTCCATTTTTTCCCTCAAAAATGCATTTTTTGCCTTTCGTGACGCATATTTTTATTTTGAACAGTATTTTACTGTTCATGAACGTCACGAAAACCCAATTTTCTAGTAGTGAGGAAAGAAGATGGAAGTTAGGATATTTGACATTGAAAATAATAATCAAATAAAAAGGGTAGAAATGTCAAAATCGAACCTGCAAAATAGTTAGAAAAATACGAATGGACATTTTTCATTATCAAATATTATTTAGCCATTTTTCAAAACTGGATGATAAATAGGGACACCTATTGTAAATTCTAAAAAAAAAAAGAAAAACTAAACTAGCCCAGCCCACGTAAGGAGGCCCAACCCGTTTGTATGAGAAAAGAAACAGGGAGAGGGGGTTTTATAGGGGCGCTCCCCTCCCCCTTAAACACTAGATTTGGTTATAAATTATTAATTATCAATAAAACACAATTAAACAACATTGGATTTCAATTTACTAATTCAAATTATTTTCATGAATCTTTATTATCTTATCCGAAATTTCTATCGACATCGACATTTTCATAGGTAAGTTACTCATATTGTTACATATGATGGTTAGAAGTGATCAATTATAGCTTAATTAAGCTACAATTAAAGTTTTATTTACTAATTAAAATAATTTTTATTATTTTTCACAATTTTCGTGACTTTTCCCCAAATATCGATCAACATTGACATGTCCATCTACATGTCCGTAAAATCGCGACCTCGACATTTCCATCAACATCAAGACATTTTCATCTACATCGACATTTTGAACCTTGATTGTATAAATAGCTTTTATATTAAATTATTATAAATATCTATACTTTATTTCAATTGCAATAATTATTATGGTTAATTATTTTTACAGCGTTAAAGTTTGAATAGTTTTAGTAAACAACATAACAACTTGTTTGTAGTTGAATAAACATAAAAAACACCATATGGCAGGTTAAATATATCATCATATCCCTTTTAGAACTGAATTTTTTTTATAATTCATTACATCCCAAAATAAATGACTCAATAGTTCACAATAAAAATAAAGTTACATAAATTCACCCAAAGTAAAAGAAGAAGAAAAAAGATTGTTAACTAAGTTCAAGCATGGACCGTCTAAGGTTCTTTCAACAACAATGCCTTGATTGTAGGCTTTGCCAATAAATCTGTGCATTCTTGGAATGAGAATTTTGTGAAGCATGTCTCCTTCGAAAACTAAGGTGTTGAGAAGCCATAACTTTTCAGTAGATAGTAAAAGGTTGCCTAAAATGACGATAAAAGAGGGACAAATATAACCAACATGAAATCAAATACAACTAGATAAATGACAAAAAAAAAAAAAAACAACAGCAACAAAAGAAAAGCTTGATATCAATATGATCGAATCAAAACCAAGACCCCTAGAGCAGTCTCTTATTTGATATAGAATTTCATTGCTAAGAATAACCAACATTGTCTAATAGTGGAAAATGAAAGAGTTTTAAACAACATTCTTTGATGGCCAAGCACATTATAGTATAAAAAGTTTTAAACGACCTCTCCTGAAAATTAATCAAACATCCTATCCAAAATTGTGCAAGTTGTAAATTAAAATCAAACATCATATTAAAAATAACGTAAGTTGTTATACAAATGCAATCATCTATACGACATAGCATAATAATGAAAGTCCATAAAATATTTCAATAATATTGCATAGTTTATAAGGTAGAAAACGACAAAAACCACAATAAAAATCCATTTGTTTTAAAAAAGCGGTGCCTAAACTCAGTAACTTCATGAGAGGCTATATTTGATTATTAAAAAATGCAACTGACACAAACAATGGCACGAATAATGGCCTTCACTATCGGTATCCACTTCCATTTATCACCACATACAACAGATATATCGATGCACTAATGCATCAATCTGCTCATACCAAAGCTCATTAGGAGCATGATGAAAAATAGCTCAGACAAAAGACTATGATTGAATAGCAAAAGTAATATATACTTCAGATACACTTATAATAATACATATTAAAAGCACCAACAAACTTTTGCGTTTCGATGCAGGGTTCGTCAAGAACAAAATCATTTGAAATGAGAAAAATCATTTTACTTAACAAATTAACCAATTATACGTTTTCAAAACTCTAATGCAATCTAATGAATCAAAGAAAGCAACCAGATGACTACCTTTTCCCAATGGGTTTGTGGGTCCCACTGACTTTTAAAAAATAACCAGTGGAGAGCAAAATGAAAAATCACGATTGGGGATCGAAAGGGAGAAAAAATCTCATGGGTGTGACAAGGAAAGGCATCGAGTAGCAGAGTTACTTTATTAATAAGCTAAAGGCTTTGGTCCTTGAAGGGACTACTCCATTGTACCCTCCCCACACAGATCCATGTAATTGAAAGTTACCTTACAACTTATGAAATTGAAACCATAAAGTAAAACAAATAAAATTAAAATGGTACAGAACTTAAACGTATTGTTTTACTTTTTCTTGTTAATATTCTTTTTAAAAAAATTCTTATGAGGCAATTGTTTATGAATAGAGAAGAGTATTTAGAAGGAAAATTTAAAAAATATATAATTAGATTTCTTTTCACTAGCAAAGTATAATGAGAAGAGTACATTTCCATCTCATACTTCCCTTCCTACTATCCATATCCAACCATATCCAACAACTTCAAGAGCATAATATAATTGAATTTAACGTATCAAATATATATCTTCAAAAATCAAAAGTGGCAAACTATAGTTCTCAAATGAGTATGTTCACAAAAATCCTTTTGAAAAAAGCTACCAACCTAAAATAAAGGGAAAACAAGAAAGCTTCTCACAAAGGAATCCATGTACCCAAATTAGAAAATTAAAGGAAAAAAAATTGCATAAGTACAACAAAACACACCATATAGTAACCATCAGAAAACAATAAAGAAGCAAAAGGGACCGAACAAACCTTTGAGGATCTTGTTGATGACTTGGAGAGTTGGAGACCAAAAGACGACAAAGTGGGTGTGGCTGAGTGGCAATCGAAGCCAAAACTGGTCGAGGAAGCCGAGAGCCATAGGCACGTGTTGAAGCCGAGAGCAATCTTCAATTTCTTCCATGTACTACCCATGTTTTAGTCCATATCTAGCTTTAGAAGAAACCCTAAGTGAATCCAAGTGGGTAAGAAAGAAGAAGAAAAATTTCAGGGAGAAACATAGTGTGGAGAGTATGAAGAGAAGGAGAAACAATTTTGACTGAAGTGAGTAGAATTTTTCAAAATGCTTCTACTAGAAAACGTCAAGAACGAGGAAATGAGATGATATAAGAACTCATTTGTTGTAGTGACAAGTAAAGACATGCTGCAACATTACAAAAAGTCATCCGTTGTAATGTTCAGATGTATAGAATATTTTTCCTTTGGAAACATAATACTAAAGTAAATGAATGCAAAAATACAAACTGAATCAGATGTAATAAAAATTAATTTCAACATAGCTATAGTTAAAATGTTCATAAAACAATAATATTTAAGTATAAAGCAACATGGAGAGAGAGAAAATCAATCTTATTCAAGGGTGAGAATGGATTACGTAAAATGGATAATCATTAGCTTGTTTTTATCTTACATTCCAATATCGTAGGTAAAATTGGAGAAAACTGTGATAACATATTTCAACAACTAGTTTTAAGTTTCTAATGCTCAAACAAAAATACAAAAAGTCTCATTATTCTCTTAGATGAGTCAATTTATTTCACCATTGACTCTAGAAATAGCATCAAAAAAGCAATATTACATAATATCATTTCGTATCTAATGTTCATTCTTACCGAGAATGGTTTAATATCTTTTAGTTTTTTAGCACTTTGTTCTTTCCAACTAACACATTGTAAAACTAAAATCAGATAAGCTATCTTGACACAAAAAGAAATAAAATGAAAAGCTATATCAAATTAAAGTAATCTATAAGAGAAACAAAAATCATATGAGAATAGATCTCACCTTAGAATACCTCTGGGGTGGCGGAATGAAATGAGAAAATGATATGAGAAACAAATATATCAGATAAAGAAAACAAAACTTACCAAATCAAAAGATATCTCGGCTAATCTAATCAACCAAAATTAGGAAGGATAAAAAAAACAAAAGTACCTCATCTAAACAAAAATAATCCAAACAAAACTCAGCTAGTACCCCACCCACAAATCTAATGAACAGAACAAGGAAATTCAAAACACGAGTGGGAAATCTAAAAGTACATTAAGTTTAGAGGGAAAAAAAAAGCAGGAGCAAATTAATAGAAACTTATACGCCTGAAGACTTGCTATTTTTTATTTTAGCTAGTAGGAAGGATAAAAAAACCCAAGTACAATGGAAGCTTGGAGAAGCCGAAAAAGAGGAAAAAGAATAGAGAAACAAACACTCCACAACAAAACCATAACAGATGAAACTTCAAATTTAACACTCACTCGATTTTTAAACCAACAGCCTCGAATAATCAAATCGACAATAACTTAATTCATCAAGCAAATTAGAAAAAATGTAGATATTCTGATAGCTTTTTGATTCGCTTGAGATGAGTAGCATCGACATTAGATCGAACCATGTCTAACAGGGTTCTATTTCTCCTTTATGATACACCATTCTATTGAGGTGTACCAGGTGTTGAGAGCTGGAATCTAATTTCATGTTCTATCATATCGTCATGGAATCTTAAGTTCATATACTCTCCACCCCGATCAGATCGAAGTGTCTTTATCGTCTTACCTAATTGGTTCTCAACTTTAGTTTTGTACTCCTTAAACTTTTCAAGGGCTTCAGCCTTATGTTGCATTAGGTAGAGATATTCATACTTTGAATAATCATCTATGAAAGAGATGAAATACTCATACTCTCCCCTGACTTTAACATTCATCGGACCACAAAAGTCTGAATGTACCAGCTCCAAGGGTTCTTTGCCTCTGTCACCTTTTCCAGTAAAAGATCTTTTAGTCATCTTGCCTTCAAGACAAGATTCACATGGAGTTAACGAGTCATCTTCTAACTCTCTTAGAAGTCCACTCTTACCAATCTCTCAATCCTATTGAGATTTATGTGACCTAATCTTAAGTGCCAAAGATAGGTATTTTATTTTGGAGAAGTTCTTTGCCTTTTGTGTTGAGTTTTAGCATTTTTAAACAACTCTGTATTTAAAATTGTTGTAGTTATGGTTGGTCTTAACACATATAAGTTGTTTTCTAGTTTTTCAGAACAAGTATTAACACCATTTCGTGAAATGAATACTTCATTTAATGAAAAAGAAATAGCGTAACATTGTTCCAGTAGACAAGAAATTGAAATTAAGTTCCTCTTTATTTTGGGAACTACATATACATTATCTAATAATATATATATGTATTCTTGTCTAAATACAACTTTAGGTCTCCCATTGCGATTGCTGAGACGACATCTCCCGTTCCGACTTACTTTGAGAGTCATCTCCCCAGCATTAAGCTGYTTCCAGGAACTAATTCCCTAGAAAGAAGAACAAACATGGTTAGTGGCCCCTAGATCCAGTATCCAGCCAGAATCATCATTCTCCACTAAGCAAGTTTCAAGAACAAGTAAATCATATTTACCTTCTTTGGCTTTATTCTTTTCGGCCAAGTATTTCAGACAGTTTCTTTTCCAGTGCTCATCCAGGTTGCAGTAGAAATTTTTTTCCTTTGTCTGCAACTTTGGCCTTGTTCTTCTTGGTAGCAGCAGTAGCAGTAGGGTCATTTTTCACCCCTTTACCACTGTTCTTCTTCTTCTTAAAAGGCTTACTTCCAGAAGAAGAAAGTACAGATTTGGTTCTTGAGGTCAAACCTCAATGGAACCGTTTTGAGGTGACAACGTTTGTCTCTCCTTCCTGTCCCTTATTTTTCATAAGATATTGAAAATTTTGTAGCTTATTTAAGAGCGTGGTAAGGTTGTACTCTATCTTGTTCATCATAGCATTGCTCCAAAATTGTAAGAAACTCTTCAGAAGAGATTCCAAGATAAAGCTGACCTGGCTACCCTAGTCTATAACAGAGCCGTTCACTTCAGCCACATTAAAGTGGACCATCAGATTGAGAACATGTTCTCGCACTGATGTTCCCTCTTTCATGCGGGAATTGTAAATAAACTTGAGGGCATCGTGTCGGGCTTGAATGGACGGCTATCCAAACATGTCTGGCAATGAGTCCATGATCTCCCTTGCGGTGACCACGCTCTCATGCTTCTTGGCCAACAAATCAGATATGCTTGCCAAGATGTAGACCTTAGTCTTGTCATTGGTCTTGATCCATTTGTCATAGGCATCCCGACTGGCTCGGGCTGCATTAGGCGTGGGGGCCTGAGGATAAGACGAAGCTAAGATCATCTACCAAGAGAATCATGTTAAGGTTTGTTTTCCATTGTGTGTAATTTTCGCTGTAAGTTTTTCGGCGACAAGCAGGGCAATCACGGAAGTAGACATGCTGAAATACAAACAAGTCTATATTAGACACTTGAACTACCCATTAAAACCCAATCAATTTTAGCAAAAAGTATAAATGCACCCTATCAATCAAGAGGATTTTTGTGACGATGCTTTAGTGATTTAGAGCAACAATTACCGTGTGGCAGTCATCTACTCTTTAACTGAATCGAGACATTCTCAACTAAATATTACACCAGAATAACTCTTATTCCTATAATAGTTAGTCACCATTTGTTTGGTCAAGAAGTTATTAACTAACTTAACAACTTCCCATAAGAGTGACCCGCCATTTTCAGACCCTTGATGTCCGCCCCAATAAGCCTGCTGTAGGGAAGGACAAATATTGGTGCAAAACCTAAGAGACCTTATTCATTTATGGAGTTTGCCCTGATTTTGATTCCATTTAATAGGCCCTCCGTAGGGGTGGTCGCTCCAGGACGACACACAGGCCGTGTATGAAATCTCACATTGCAAACCAATGGATGAGACCATAGATTTGTTGTCACACGTCCTTTTCCCACTTACTATAAATATTTTCTCCATTCACCTTGGTATTGAACCATACAAACACCTTCCGTAGGGAGAGGCCGTACCTAGGGCAACACAAGGCCGAGCATGGAACTCACGGTGTGAACTTATACGAAGAACGTGAGGGAAAGAATGTATATATATATACCACATATATCTCATATACTTTGTATATTTCATATATACACTTAGTCCTCCCACTTAGTATTTTACAACTAGGGTTTATTACTTAGGTAAAATCCGACTAAATGAAATTATCTAAGTTTATTAGTTTGACCAATATAACTTTTATATTGGATTTGTTTAATACTAATGTTTTAGTTCATTAAACACTTTAACGAACTAACCACATTATTGCATACCATAAAATATTAACTAATTCAACCCTCAGGTCGGTTCCCAAGTAGAGGTGTTCCCTTACGGTCAGCTTAAGTACCTCAACCTAAACAGAACCTTCCTTAGACAGAGTTCTCTTATGGGCAATATTTTATATTAACCTTTTATTTTGCCGTTTTAAACCTATTTAAAACCGAAAATAAAAAGTATATAACCTAAGGTCAAATCAATTTCAAACCCCTTTAAAATTAATTATTAAAGACCTTGCAATTCTTGATTATAGACTTTGATTTCTATTCATTAAACTTATAACACTTATAAATTTAAAGAAATTGAAACTATAATCATGCATCAATGACATACATAAATATAACATTTATATTTACTAAAGTAATATCATGCTCAATGCAACTTTATTTTCATCCCATTAATACAACAATTATATTAATTAATCATGAAAATAAATCATGTTATCATACATTATAACTATTATATACATATGATGCATGAACATGCTTAACCTATGGTGAGATTTTAAATTATATGACATACTTTATGTAACATATATAACTAATTAAGTAGACATTCAGAATGCATAATAATTAAGTAATAAAATAGATCGGTTTTTGGCTTCCTATAAGAAATGAAACAAAACAATTTTTTTTATTAAACATGGCGCCTAGGTACGAGCAGATTGATGCATTAGTGCATCGATATATCTGGTTTTCTTTAGCAGATTGATGCACCTAGGCGCTGCATCCACTACTGCAGGCTCGAGCTCTCGGGTTTCTGCAGCTCTGGCAGCGCCTAAGCGCCGGTTCCCAGCGCCTAGGCACCGCCCCCAACGTCGAGGTGCTATCCGCACGGTTCCTCCGATTTTTCTTCACTTCTCTGGTTTTCTTTCACAACAACTCCTTGCCACGAACGACATGGACTTACAGACTCGATTTACAGAATTAAATTGCCAAATTAATGGACCCTTACATTGATCGAATGAACGAAAAAACTGTAAATCTAAAGCCAAAAACCGGAAACATCTATTTGCAAACCATATAAATCAAATGTATAGAAACACCCACTATTTTTTTCCTTCTTATTCAAAACAAGATCGAAAGCAGAATCTGTCTCTTATACTAATTGAAGGGATCAGATCTCGCAGCGGAAGAGCGTGAACGTGTGTGCTTCGATCTTGTTTTAGAATTACAACAAAGAAAAGACATAAGCATGATTAACCAAAGTTAGTGAAACATACCTTTGAAGACACCGCTTCAATGTCGACACCAATGCCACCAAAAGACCTTCCTCGCTATCCTCTGGATGTTAAAAACTCGGTTTGTGGAAATCGTCTTATAATTGAGAGAAAAATCAAGAGATCAAGAGAGAGACTTTCTCGTTGGAGTTTCGGAAACTCAACAACCGAAGACCGGAGAACCTCAAGGAAAGGGGAGAACCTCTCTTTTTATAATGGAGGAAGAGTAGTAGGGAAGTCACAACTTCCCCACTCACCACTTTCCCACTTCCCACCATCAATGGTGAGAATTGGGAAAACCTCCCCCACTTTCCATATTTTCCACCATGGGAGGTTTTCCTCCCAATTTTTCTTTTTTTTTTTGTTTTATTTTAATTAAAATAATAATTAATTAAATCTAATTTAATTAATTCCAAAAAGAATTATTAATTAAATTAAATTAAATCTAATTTAATTTAACAAATTTAATATATTAATTAAATTAAATTAAACTTAAATTAATCAACTATATTAGAATCAAATTCTAATATCTCTCTCTCTCATAATTTTGAATCCAATTCAGTATTAACATACTTTATATTATAATGTATCAACATACATTATATTAATTGCATCTCATTCAATTATCCTTAATTCCCTTTAACGAAATTGAACAATTCAAATTCTTATCAACACTAAATGTTCTAACTATCCTTTACGAGCTAGCAAGGGGACCTAATGGACCTATAGATCAGAAGCTCCAATGATACGAGATTAATTTATTGAACTCATTAACCAAATTAATCAACATTCGTTAACTGTCAGTCACCCCACTAAAGACCCACAGCTGCACTCTTGTCACTGTAGAATATTTTGCGTCACGGATTTTGACCATTAATGGTAAGTCAATCATTCATGAGTGTTCGTAACCACAACTGGGTCAAATTATCGTTTTACCCCTGTGTTACATCTTGGATCTTAAGTACCATTGATCCTCTAATGAACAACCCAATTATGGTCCAACCAATAACCGGAAGTCCCTCTCGGGCCAGTGAAAGGGTGGGGCCCCTTGTTCAAGTCCCAGGGTTAGAACTTAAGAGAACACTCATATACTTACCCTAAAGTCGGGAATGAGTGAATTCTATCTTGTATGGTTATGTTCCCAGCTCCCCACTTGGTCTCGTCCCCAAAATGATAGGAATATTGAGTCAGTAACTCGGGCAACTCTCACCCATACAGATCAATGGACGAGCCCTAACGATAGGCAGGAGTCCATAACTCACTAAGGATTGAGATCGAGTTACATGGTCGTCCTATTGAAATATTAATCTATTAGCTAACGGTGTTACAGCTAAAGATTAATTACTTTGTGGTCTGGTCTTATACAAACTCATCGTATAGGATACCCCCACTCGCATGTCTCCACACGAACGACCTGGATCAACTCATTTGTAACTATTACAAAGTGGGTCGTATCCATAGTGTTACCAGATAAGGTACCCAACCTTATTCATATACTATAGACCATTTAGGTTACTAATGAAACATTATCCAGCTATATATCGAATATATACTGTATATATATACACTGTATATTAAATATATAGGATGTATATTAAATATATACTATACATCTATTATATATTGTTCCAGTTACATGACATAACCTCAGATGTTAGTTTATTGGATTTGGGTTAATGCAATTCTAAGAGAAACATCAATAACAACTTTATTGAATGAATGTTTGTTTTATGTTTACAAACCATAAGTTTAAGGCATAAAACCCAACAAGATAGACATTGATTCTCATCATTTGCTGTAGGTAATTATGGTTCACTGAGGATGAGTAATGGAAGTGTCTCTAAGGTGAGAGGAATTGGAGATGTTTATTTGAAGATAGGTGAAGGGGTCGAGTTGGTGTTGCGAGACATCATGTATATTCCTAGCTTCATATTGAATTTGTTATCTACAAGGAAGCTAGACAATGATGGCTACAACAGTGAGTTTGTTGGGGGTTGTTGGAAGCTCAAGAGAGAATCTAGGGTAGTGGTGACAGGTGTTGGGACTTTCTCTACCTTTAAAAAGATTAGAGATACGTGCTAGCGCACACGGCCACAAGTAATACTTAGGAGTAATCCAAGATTGAATCCTCAGAGACTTGTTGCTTTCAAAACATGTTTTAAAGAAGTGAATGGTTCAAATATGCAATTTTGATTTATGGAGAAAATGGTGATAAAAAGTGTTGTTTGGGGTTTCAAATATCAAGCAATTTAATAAAACACAACCTCTCTGGTTCATACCTTACTTTGATGGAAAACATGGACGATACACACTTTGAGGAAAATACACCAGCCACAATTTGGCTAATCTTGGGAATATGAGTTTTACTCTTTCACGAACCGCTTTTGGTTGCTGCAGAGGCTAGGGTAACCTACAATCATATTTCTATGTGTGATTACAATCCTATAAAGTAATTATCAACTCAATTTCATTTTTGGGTCAGAGGGCCTATGTCTAAGACCGTGTTTTATGCGCTTATGTCTAAGTCACATTCCATATTGATTTCTTATTATTTTACCTAATCCACCCTTCTCAGAGTTGGGCTTTAGTGTATAAATCAAAATCCCACTAGCCAAATTGAAAAAGGACGTAAAGAAAAGTTTTTAGAAACCAACCAAAAAAAGTGTCAAACGTAATCTGGGCAAAATCCCGAGCATGTTGAAAATCAAATCATTTTGACTTAGGCATTCCACAAAGAGGTTGATAACTCATTTAGTGCATAATTAAAGGAAAGAAAATGCACGAAAACATAAAGGAATTGATTTTCATTGAATTAAAACAAATAAATAAGTCGTACAAGAAGTTCTAGCTTGACCCTCTTCTCTTTCGAGTGTGAGGGGAGTGTAAACTCGCTTAAGAACTCTAAAAGAACAGAATAGATGAAGAGAAAAAGGTAGAACTTGAATTAAAAGCAATACAGTAAGCGTAAGTATGAAAATACAAGGAAATAACAACTAAAACATAAATCTAAAGCATATGAATGAAAACTACAATGAAAGAGGAAGTAAATGAAGCTGAAAACGAGCTTGAAATGGATGATTTGTTGCGAGGGGAGAGGCTCCCTTTTATAGGCCCTTAAGTTGTTGAACTCCTCATCATTTTAAGTGGAAATGGATTGAGATTCACCTAAAAACCTCTTCTTGACTTGGACTCACGGTTTTAGGTTGATTCAAACATGTTGGAAATGACCTCCTAGCCCTTCATTAATCAAAACACTCGTTTTGGCAAAGTGACAAAATTGCTCCAAGCGCAATTTCCCTACAAAACCGAAAAACTGTGATTTTCTTTGAACTTTGACCATTTTTTTCTCATATTTTTCATAAAGTACCATATATTGCAATTTATCCAGAAATGTTCTATGCATGTTCTACTCTAAGAATATGTAATCCTTTTTGGCAAATAATGATGGGAAATGGTTTAAATTTGTGGTAAAACAGGCCTACTGACACACATTTCTGCAGTAAAAAGTCAACCCTAACAACAGGCCACAAGAGATCTTATGTTTATGTGTCAGAGTTTGAGGTTGCCAAGGGTTCATTGAGACACAAATTGAACAAAGTAGCTGCAGATGGTTCAGGACGAGACCTTAGAGGATCATCAACATTGATGGCCAGAAAAGATCATAAGAACCTGCCATCAGCTAAAGTTAAACAGCAAGGAAGTACAAAATAGGAAAATGAGAAATTGATAGGCCATTCAGTTCATACCTCAACTCTCAGACGTTCAGGCGAGTTGGTGAAGTCGCATAGGTGAATTAGTGCATCGAAGGGTACGAGTTCTGTTTCTAGTGTGGTGACATGCTTGGGTGAGGGATCGAACTCACAACCTTCTGGTTGGAGGTATATGTCAATTACCACTAAGTTATGCTCGCTTTGGCAGTAAAAAAAATTGATAGGTCAGAAACTCATACATGAAGGGATCTTCATGTATAAAAAACCCAAAAAAAAAGCATCAAACTGGGCTGCTGAATTTTTCTTTTGTTTAAATTAAAAGATTGCACAAAAAAAAGGGAAAGACTGTTGTTGATACAAGGGAATTATTTTGTTGTTAATCAATCAGTACATACTGTACTGAATAATAATGTAAAAACAACACACAATGACCACCTACCTTAGGAATTAATAATTTCTATGTATTTCCTACCACCCAATGTTGTAGGGTTAGACGGTTGCTTTATGAGATTAGTCAAGATACGGGTAAGCTAGCCCGTACAATAACAAATATCAAAAAAATAAATTAAAATAATAATATAAAAGCAACACACAATGGCCAAATACCTAATGTAAACTGAGGATGAATTAGCTTCAATCATTCAAGAATTATATAGTTAAAAAGGAGAAAGAATTCTGAAAATTATTCAAATAAATGTTTGCAAGGAGAAAAATATATCTTACTTCTTGCAAGCTAAATCTAAGATTGGATAAATATATATCTATACTATATTAAAAAGGCAACCCTATAAAAACTTTTTTTTTTTTACTAACATGGCCTTCTATCGGTTTCTAATTTACAAAACATGCCACTACTAATTAATTTTTAAAAATCAATTAATTATTTTGTCCCTATATTTAAATATAGTAAATTAATTATCAACAATACTAAATATATGGAATATAAAAAGTTGGAATGCAAAATGTATTCTACATCTTGTAACAAATTCATTTAATTATATAATTTATAATGGAATTTCTAATATTTTGTAACTCATAATCATTTTTTACTCTATAAATATAAGCTTTCTTCTACAATTTTGTTCACCCGATGCTCGTGATTTTTCATTCGAATTAAATAATTGAAATAAAAAATTTCAAATTGTTTTTATCCGAATCTAATCAAATAATATTCTGTCTAGGTACCCCTCGCCTCCCTTTTCCATCTGTCCTTATCTCTCATCCCTTCTCGCTTCATGTTACCTCTCACCCATTGGCCTAAAACCCATGGTTTTATTCCCTTCAAAATCCCCCAAATTTGGCCAACATTTTAAAGAAAACCTCCTCGATTTAATACTTCGACAACCTCTGCTCCAGTTATCGTGACACTACAAGAATTTGTTCTTTTCCCAACCAAAATTTTCCCAACTTTGAAAAAGTCATCGGGACAAGTTATTTTCCCGGACAAAAACAAAATCATCGGGAAAATTATAAGCTTTCTCGATGTTTCTACAAAAACGTTTGGAAAAAAGTCTATATTTGTCAGAATTGCCAAAATTGTTTGGTAAATATTCAAAATGTCAAAATTGCCCACTAAATCTTCCCGACTTTTCTATAGAAACGTAGGGAAAAGTTTTCTTTTTCCAACTATAAAAAGGTCAGGAATATATCCCATTCTGTAACTTCCCTTCTTTCGTCMGTCCACGAGGCTGTAAAAAGAGAGAAAGGAGCGGCTATCTAGTGGGAGTCGTTTCGGTTGTATGCCACGAGGTCCCTATGGACAASGGGACAAGTGAATCATCGCTTTTGGGCGCAGACAGCCCTCTACCATCCATCCCTGTAACGCCCCGAGTCCCTCAGGTTAGTTAGTCTCAAATCAGGAGATTTTTTTTCAGTTAATTTTAAATTGATTGTTAATTAAATTTATTGATCGTTAATTAAATTTATCTTTATTATCGGGCTCTAAACTCCAATTTAAATTAATAATTACCGGACTCAGTGTGTTGGGTCTTGTTTTAAGGGGGATGGACTTCTTTCCTCTTGGGCTTGAACGCGTTGGGCCCCCATTGGGGTAAATGGGTTTTTAAACAAAACAAAAGGAAAAGAAAACCCTAGCCCCAAGCTCCTTTTCTTTCTTCTTCTTTTCCTTCTACCCTAGCCGCTTTTTCCCCCGACTTCTTCTTCGTTCCCAATCCCGCCGCCCCTCCTTTCCGG
>NW_019104616.1:346868-361166 GCF_001995035.1 Momordica charantia
GTGGGTCGCTGGAGGTCCACCGGGCCTCTGATTCCCTTGCGCAAGCCTTTAACAAACCTCTTGATCTTTAATGCCTCAGTGGGAATCAACTCTAGCGCGAAACGGGAGAGTTCCGTGAACTTCCTTTCATACTGTGCCACCGATAAGGTTCCTTAGACTAGATGCAGGAATTCCGCCTCCTTCATGTCTTTCACAGTCTCCGGATAGTAATAGTCGTACAACAAGTTCTTGAACCTCGCCCACGGAATTGGTACATTCGCATGATCCTCTGCCGCTGCTACTGAGTCCCACCAGTTCAGGACCTCGCCCCTCAACATAAAAACCGCACCCTTCACCTTGAATTGGTCTTCGCAACCAAGATACGCGTAAAGGGCTTCCAACTCTCTGATCCACTTTTCCGCTGCAGTCGCTCTTTCACTCTCACCGTCAAAGGTTGGGGGTCCGTAGCGCTTGAAATCCTTGATGAAGCGAGCCTCGCTCTGGGGAGTATGAAGGTGTTGGGGTGGCGGAGCTTGGACCCCGCCCACCCCTGCGGCGTTATTGATCAATGCTTGCAAAGCCTCCCCAAGCAACACCAATTGGTCAACATCGTTACATCAAAAGATTGGCTATTTCGTGGTCCAATCTTATACAAATTCATTGTATAGGATACCCCCACTAGCATGTCTCCACACGAACGACCTGGATCGGGTTGTCCGTAACATTTACAAAGTAGGCCGTATCCGTAGTATTGCCAGGATAAGGTACTCAATCTTATCCATATACTATAGACCATTTAGGTTATTCCCAGGACATTATCCACTTGTATATCAAGGGTATATCAAATATATGCCCCGTATATATACTGTCCTGGTTACATGATAATAACCTTGGATGTTTAGTTTATTGAATTTGGACAATGAATTTCTATGAATTCAACAACAAATTGATTTAATAAAACTTTATTGAATATAAATTGGTTTTTACATAAATACAAACTACGAGTTTAGGGCAACACATCCAACAGAGGGATGATCCTTCTTAAGAGGAAGGTCTTCCTCATGGAGTACGTCTTCCTTGAGAACAGGTCTTTCCTCGAATGGAAGGTCTTGAACATGGAGATCTTGTGGCAATGGAAGATCTTGAAGAGCTTTGATGGTCTACCCGATTGTCAGGAGTACTAGACCTTTGTGAATCATTCGAGTCCTAGCTTTGTTTGGTAGGGATGACTTAAAACTACCTTCCCCATAAACGGTGCCAAATGTTTATGCAAAAAATGTGACGAGGTATGACCTGGTAAGGTCGGCCAGAAGGAAGAACTCGACCTGCTCCAGGTATGACCGTTGGGAATGCTTGACCTACTCCAGGCATAACCGCTAGGAGAGCTTGGGGGTCCTTGATAAGGAGTGACTTATCCAAGAGGTCAAGGTAGGCTGACTAGAATGAGTTGAAAGGCCACTTAGCGAGGAAAGTGTTGGGTTTTATGCCCGAAACTCGTGGTTTGTAAACATAAAACAAATAGTTATTCAGTAAAGTTGTTATTGATAGAATTGTATTAACCCAAATCCAATAAGCTAACATCCAAGGTTATGTCATGTAACTAGAATAGTATATAACAGATATACAGTATATATTTAATATACAGTGTATATATTAGATATACAATGTATATATATACAATATATATTCGATATACAGGTGGATAATGTTCCAGTAGTAACCTAAATGGTCTATAGTATATGGATAAAGTTGGGTACCTTATCCTGGTAACACTATGGATACGACCTACTTTGTAATTGTTATAAATAACTTAATCTAGGTCTTTCATGTGGAGACATGCGAGTGGGTCCTATACAATGAGTTTGTATAAGACCAGACCGCGAAATAATTAATCTTTAGCTGTAACACCGTTAGCTAATAGATTAATATTTCAATAGGATGACCAGGTAACTCGATCTCAATCCTGAGTGAGTTATGGACTCCTGCTTGTTAGGGCTCGTCCTTTGATTTGTATGGGTAAGAGTGGCCCAAGTCGCCGACTCAATATTCCTACCATTTTGGGGATGAGACCAAGTGGGGAACTGGGAACATAACTACACAAGATGAAACTCACTCCTTCCCGACTTTAGGGTAAGTAGATGAGTTTTCTCTTAAGTACTGACTCTAGGACTTGAATAAGGGGCCCCACCTCTCACTGGCCTGAGATAGACTTCTGATTATTGGTTGGACCAGAACCGGGTTGTTCATTAGAGGATTAGCGGTATTTAAGGTACAAGATGTAACATAGGGGTAAAACGACAATTTGACCCAACTGTGGTTACGAACACTCGTGAATGATTGACTTATCGTTAATGGTCAAAATCCATGGACGCAAAATATTCTACAGTGAGAAGAGTGCAACTGTGGGTTTTTAGTGGAGTGACCGACAGTTAATGAATGTTGATTAATATGGTTAATGGGTTTAATCAATTAATCTCGTATCGTTGGAGCTTCCGATCTGTAGGTCCATTAGGTCTCCTTGCTAGCTCGTAAAGGATAATTAAGAACAGTTAGGTTTGAAAAGAATTTGAATTGTTCAAATTAGTTAAAGGGAATTAAGGTTAATTATATGAGATGCAATTAATATAATGTATATTGATACATTATAATATAAAGTTAATTTTGAATTTGATTCAAAATTATGAGAGAGATGGATATTAGAATTTGATTCTAATATAGTAGATTAATTTAAGTTTATTTAATTAAACTGATGTGATATATTAATTTGGTTAAATTAAATTAGATTTAATTAAACTAAATTAATAATTTTTTTTTTGTAATTAAGTAAATTAGATTTAATTAATTCTTATTTTAATTAAATTTTTTTAAATTAAAATAAAAGAAAAAAAGAAAAGAAAAAGAAAGCAAAAAAAGGAAAGGAAAAGTGGGAGAGTGGTGAGTGTGACTTCCCCACCACTCTTGGTGAGTGTGACTTCCCCACCACTCTTTCTCCCTTATAAAAAGGGAGGTTCTCCCCTTTTCTTGATGCCCTCTCGGTCGTTGGTTGAACGAGTTTCGAAAACTCTACCTTGAAAACCGCTCTCTCAACCTATCAATTTCCCTTTCAATTATAAGACGGTTCCCACAAATCGAGTTCTTAACTTCCAGAGGTTGGTGTCTACATTGAATAGGTGTCTTGAAAGGTATGTATCACTAACTTCCTATTACTAATGCTTATATCTTTTTCTTTGTTATAATTCTAAGACAAGATCGAAGCACACGCGTTCACGCACTTTCGCTGCGGGATCCGATCCCTTCAGAAAGACCTGCACAAGGGAACAAACACTTTGACGCTCAAGTCAGTTTTTTGTTCGACCTTAGTATGGAGGCCGAGCTAGAATACCATACCTGACTAAAGAGTGAAGTGAGCCCTATTTATAGGTTGAGGTACCCGACAAGGAATCCGACCAACAGTTGAGCATGTCGGGATCAAGGTCAGTTTGTCGGGAGTAGCTATTCCAATTCATACTCTTGTCATCTAGAGTTTGGCCAAGTATGGAAGGTCGTTCTTCTCTCGAATGATCTTTAGGAAAGACCTTCAGGAAAGGCCTAGGTCGGCCACTAGGCAAGGCTATGATAAGGTCGCCCATTAGGCAAGGCCTTCAGGTCGGCCCTCAGGGGAGTTTTTCAGGTTGGCCACTTCAGATTGGCCATCAAAGGGAAGATCTTCAAGTCGGCCACCAAAGGGAAGATCTTCAAAGTTAGACATTTCTCTGTCCTCCACGTGGTAGTACGATTTTCACCCCCAAACATATCCATCTAGAACATGTCGATATTTGGGGTCGACAGGTCAACATGTCTCACTCGATTTTTAAAACTGTGGTTAGGATTATTATTTTTAAAATTAAATTTAGGTTTTAAAATTTAAAATAGATTTCTTTTATTTTTTGAAAAAGCAATTTTTAATTCTATTAAAATATTTAGTTTATTTTTTTCTTTTATAAATTGATTCATATATTAATTTCTTAGTAAAAAATTATATTCATTATTCAAAATTAAATTTAATATATGAATTCGTAATTTCAATTTTAAATTACTTTTTTTTAAATAATTTTAAACTAAATTTCAACGTCAATTTTAAAATTAAATGCTAGTTTTAGATCACAAATTTAGTTAAGTATGGTATAAAGTTACATTTTAGAACAAAAGTTCAATGTTTAGACCCAGGGTTCGAACTATCGATGATTTAGTCGTTATAAAAAAGTTTTGATCTATATTAGATCACATGTTTTGTTCACCGTGGTATATAGTTGGTTTTTCAACCACGACGTTAATAATCCATGCTCTAAAGTCAACTAATTATATTTGGCCTATATGTTGGAAAATTTAAAGAAATCCTAATTCATAATTATTCTAAAATAAAAGTCAAAAAATTCCAGAACAATCGATACTAATGATCTAAGCATGGAAGAAAACCAAAATCTTTAAAGAGATTAGAATTACCTAGAACCATTAGATATATTGGGTTTGTGGTCTTCCTCAATATGCAACACGAACCGAGTATGGGCAGTTCTCTCTGTTTGATGGGGAACATGAGGCTCAAGAAGCTGCATTGTGTATTGGAGACCATAACTATTTATTTATAAGTTAATCCTAGAGTTTCCTATAATCAAGATCACTTATATGCCCACTAAATATGCAAAATATAATTGCTCTTTAATTTGTTACCCACATATGAATTAATTATTAAATTAATTCCAACAATCTCCCACTTGGGTAACAATTTTATTAAATAACAGTTATATTAATTTATTCTTTAGTGCACAACTTAATGCTATTAAAATAAACTTCCCTTTAATCATAATCAGATCCATCTCGCATATCGATGAGGAACCCAAACGGCTTTTGTGACATGTATAGTCACGACTCAGTCTTCAATGATCACCACACCAAATATACTCAATGACATGGATCGAGTGTGGAAGAGAATCATGTGAATTACATGTAATTTGATCTAAACATGTCTCTTCCCAATTGGTCTTATTTTATTCTTTAGAGATATTAAAATTTATGCTTTATAACTTTATATTAAACTACAATTAGAAAGAAAATCATTTAGAGTAACAAAATAATCCATTTTCTTTATTCTGCAGAAAAGAAAACCACATGTATAATTTAAGAAAACACAAACTCCCACTCAACTGGCATACCATAATTTTCACATCTATATGAGCATTATGCTCGAAAAATATTTTGTGAAAGTTCTTAAATGAGTGGATCCACAGTGATGGAGTTGCATTTCTTTAGACACAAAATACTTTGAATTTTATTTATCAACTAAAGCTTAAATATTCATACAAAAGCTTTCGTTGCTTTAATATAGAAAAACAAATCTTTGTCAAAATAACCTAATGACAAAGTTTGACAACCATATTCTTAAGTTGTTACCACATACAAAATGCTATGAATACAAACTTTAGTGGTGAAAAAGACTAAAGTGACTCTCTACCACAAGATAGTAGTACCCTTTAACCTATTAGTGAATATAGCCTCAAAGGTGGATCTAGATGACAACTCAAAATATCAAAAACAAATAGCCTTATGATCTCTAATTAATATGATTTTGATAAGCGAATGAGCATGTAACATTTTTTGTTAAGCACCTTATAACTCTTTAGATCCAATTAAGAGTTATAAAAAACTACATGTCATTCTTCATATAAATACTGGAGAGGAAGCATATAGACTTTAAGCATGAATTTTTTTATTTTACTTTATCATTCAAGAGACCTCTATTGAAACTGAGTTTGTCTCCACTAGTGATTTCAATATCTCCTAGTGCATAAACCTTTATGCTCGATAACTTCCAATACCTTTCAACATAGCTCTCTTGTGAATTCTCAATGTTACTCGAGATTTGATCTTACAATATCATTTCACAATATAAAAGAGATATAGTCATGCAAGTTTTCATCCTCTAACAAGGCCTTTATTATGTTGCCGATATATTACACTAGATAAATAAATTTACTCTCACTAAGCCTGTAATTCATAATTATTACTCTTGTTACCTTTCGATATTACATGTGATAATATCAATATGTAATGAAAATTATGAAATTACAAATAAAAATTCCTCATTGAGATCACAAATGAATGTAAACCTTTTGAAACTTTGTGCTACCAGATCATAAGTCTCCAAAATATACAAGCTTATTGATTTCATAAATTATACAATTAAGAAACCAATCTTTATATTCATCTAACACAACTAAAAAAAATTATAAGTATTATAATGTACTTGAAAGAACTTTTTGAGAAACCATAGAAAAAATATCTAAAAATTAATGTCACCTTTAAGAATTGAAACCATAACACAAGATGAACCTTATATTTGTTAACATTGCCTTTTAAAAGCAATATAACAAAATGTTGAGTTTGCTTTACTAAACCTTAGAAATTATATATATTGAAAAGACAACTAGTGTATCTAATAGAGTAACAACTAAAATCCTTTGCAAGTGATTTTAGTGAAACACATAGGAATTACTGATTTCTAAGGTATAGTTGTTTCTTTATTGAACCCATTCCCTCTTAATTAGCCCTAGCCCCTTTGGACCAATGAGCCACCCATGATGGTTTAGTTGTTTCTTTATTTGGTACACCACTTAAACTTTTTGTAACAATCATGAGTGTTTTCTCCAAATAAACCAAGGGTAAGGAAAAATGATTTGTCATACTTCTTACCACAGATTTTTTAGTTTTGAATCATTTTATAAGCAACATACATCTCAGGGCCTGAAAATATATATTACTTATTAGCTCTATAAATCTTTAAAGAAGTTAGCCTCAACCTTATCTTCCGAATCCATCATATTTGATAACGATTTCACTCGTTATGAATTGATATGATGACTTTTAAGATATCCAGGAATTAAAGGCCTCTCCTATATAAAATATTGATACCCTTAATGAGAGGTAATTTCTTAGCTTTATGCAATGTTGTTAAACATTTCAAGAAGCCGTATTGAATAGGCTATAAATAAATTTTCTAAAATTGTAAAGCTCTCAATAGCACCTAATTTGACAATTTTGGTCTTTGATCATTCCTAATATAGAGTTTAATGTTTGTTTAATCTTTAGAACCAACAAGCAAGGAATAGAAACACCAAAGTCTATTCAACACATATGATAAGTTTTCATATGCAAGTCTAGCTTGTCAAATACCAAAGTGAGAAGCCATATTTTCTTTATACTTTATGTGGCGACGTATTTGGAATATATTTATTTTTCTATATGTTAAAATTTCCGAAAAATATCAAGAGAATTCATAAGCTTGATTCTTTTGTGATTTAGGCGAACATATGTTCCAAATAAACCTTAGTACCAACTTTAATTTATTCTTTAATTAAGGACATAAACAATTAATGAGTACATTTTATCTTTTCTTACTTAACTCATTTTCATTGAAACATACAGTCAGTAATTAGGTTATTAAGAGTTCAATATCTACCCTTATAACTATCATAACCCAATGCATATTGATTGTATAATGTCTCAAATGAGTATCTAGTGCACAAGTAAACACTTGAATATTTTAAATTTTATGCATTTGATCATTTAGTGTACTCATTAGTGTTCATTTATTCTTTATTATGACATAATCAACAAAAATTTAAATGTTTATTTCTTGTGTTATTTTCAGAACAATCCTTATCCTTTAAGGAACTTTCTTATTTATTTCCTCATTAAACATAATCCCTTGAATGTTGCAAAATATTGTCATAAAACATACGTAATTAGGGTTACTCCTACTAAAAAAAAAACATGCAACTTAAATCAACTAATAACAATTCTTAAATTGACAATAAGGCAATGAATTAATATTTAACAATAACTAAATCAATAATAAAACATGTTAGAAGTTAACCTTAATATTTATAAAAATACATTATATTTAAACTTAATGAGGAAAACAATATACCTAACACAACATTGATAGCCTTCATTTGGGCCGACTATATCAACTTGCAAGTGGTACTTTCAATGTGGTGATCAAACATTGATAACCAATCCTGTTGAGTGAAAGCATTCTGTTGGGCCGACAATCACTCACATCCGATAACTTTATATTATTCATGTTTATCATCATCTAACTATATTTGGACATGTTATTTGGCCAAACTGAAGCCTTCCTTTGGGTCGACTGCAGAGCACATAAATACATAGGCTCACAAACATCTGATAATTTTGAAAGATATTAATATAAAAAATCATAGGCTATTTTGGTAGCATGATACATCAAATCAACGCCAACCAAAAGAATCAGACAATTATGCAACATATTTAACTTTAATTATCATTAATTTTATCTTTATAAAAATAAAACTACCAAAATTATTTTCTAAATTAATAATAATATCTTTATGCATAATTTAATAATGGGAAAAATCCTCTAAACAAAAGAAAAATCAAAATTGGATTACCGAAAAAGAATTTTATTGATATTTTAACTCATCAATAACTCGACATAGGCTACGCAGCACTCATTGTAGCGCATAATAATCAAATATCAACAATTCATTCCATAATTGCAATTGTATTTGTTATTTGACCAAATTGTGACCTTCCTTTAGGTCGATTACAATTCACATGAACAATAATACTAAAATCTCACAATTTATATCTTAATTATTGTTAATTGTTTCCATATGAAAATAATAAATTAAAGTTATTTTCAACCATTAACAATAAAATTTTCATTCATCAAAATATTTATATTGTGTCAAGTAATAACCTTGAGGTCTTGGGTGACTTAGGGCCTCAAGAAATAACCTTGAGGTCTTGGGTTCAAACCACATGGAACGCAACTTCTTTAGAAAATGTCACAAATGACAACAAATTCGCTAGTCTTCATGTTTTCTAGCCAAAAAAACTCGCTCCACCCTTTAAACGTCGTGAAAAATGAATTTTTCAACTTTTTATAATGGTTATAAAACGTCACAAAAAGCCAAAAAAAAAAATTCTAGCAAACTATGTCTTTTCCTACCAAAAAACGTGCCTCACCTTTTCGTGCGGTTTAAATGTAGTTTTCCAACTTTTCCTAACGTTTTTGGCAAAAAAAAAAAAATCAAGAAAACTTCGTCTTTTCCCCCATAAAAATGCGCTTCACCTTTTTTTTGTGGCTGTTTTTAAAGGTCATGAAAAATGCGGTTTTCAAACTTTTCATTATGTTTAAAAACGTCACAAAAAGTCTGAAATTCGTAAAACTCTGTCTTTGCACATAAAAAATGTGTATCTCTTTAACATCACGAAAAATGTGTTTTCTTCAAACTTTTTGTGACAGTTAAAAAATTGTAAAAAGTCAAAATCCAGAAAACTCCATCTTTTTTAGCTAGAAACGTGCCTCACCTTCTCGTGCGTGCGCCTTTGCCCCGCTGCCAACTTCAACGCATGCCAACGTACAGCTCGCACGCACCTATGCCTAATGTTGCCTACTGTGCACCCATGCCACCCAACACATCACCGTTGTCCACGGGCTCCAACATTCACTGCTATCTCAACAGCACGAGCCCTCCAACACATCACGCCCTAACCGCACGCCCCTTGTCGCGCACGCCCTACCAAGCTCACGCCCCTATCGTGCTGCTCGCCCCATGCACCCCTATGCTAGCCATACCATGCACGCGCCCAACATCACGCCCGCCTGCCGCTACTCCACACGCGCCCACGACCCTCGCCATGCCCTGGTGCACTCCACACCCTTTGGCGCCAAAAGGCTTTCCTTGTCCTTCACTCATTTCATTTAAGGAATATATTTGTTTTTTATTTTCCTTAGTTTTATTTTGTTTTCAATCATTTAAGAATTAAGGAATAATTTCCCTTACTTCATTACTAAGTTGGTGGATTTTATGAAAGATCTTCTATTTTTAATTTTTCTTATTTAATTTTGTTTTTAACAAAATTAGTTTAACCAATAGATTTCCTTGCTTATTTGCCAGTTGGCAGTTTAGGGGAAATATCTTTTAATTATTTTGTTTTATTTTATTTACCTTAGATTTTAGTTTTATTTTATGTTACAAAATTACTCTATTTTACCATTGGAGCATGCTTGTTTGATTGGTCATCAAACTTGTGCAGTGTTTTCGGCCTCAAGCATAGTGAGTAATCTGTCTGCTCAAGGTAATCGATTGCAAAGGTAAGTCATCTAACATTTTCCTTTAAAGTTGAACCATATATACGATTGGATTTAATTGGCTAAAGGCTTGAGTAGTCCATACGTTTGGGTTGTCACGTATCAACAGCTCACCATTTCCTTGTTCTTCCCCAACGAAAAATGTAGAGTCCAATTTTCACAATCACCGACCCCAATAAGCTGGTCAAATGATTCATGGGCATTGTCATTGATTGTGTTAGTAATATACAAAAACAATTATAGAATTGGACATAAATTCCTATCAATTGTAACGCTTGATATTGAGATTGAAATAGAACTAATTTAGGAGTTGGTCTACTCAATTAGTTTCCGAGATAGAGTGGGTTGTGGAAGACAGGGATGTCGAAAATGGCAACAATTATTTGAACTAATAGGCTGAATTCTGCAGTGAAAGCTGGTCCTCTCTTTTTAATACACCCACCACAGACACGAAACAACTAACCAAAAAATGGAGCTTCAGAACAAGTTAGAGAGGATGCGGAAGGAGAGTTTGGCTCGACCATCCCTCTAAGTGCAAGCGTAACCAAACCAAAAACCAAAACCAAATTAAAATCATTCAAAATAAAAAGAAGAAGAAAGAATTATAATGAGGGGACATTAAGACCTTTCATAAAAGTATGTGATGGGGGCCAAGAAAATGGCAGCGATGCTAAGCCGATAAGTTATGAGAACCATGTGGTTAATTTCATCATTAGTAACTGCCTCCATCAGAATGGTCACTATGGCATAACCCAAATCCTCCCTACCCTTCATCTCTCAATTCCTAGTTTTTTAATTCTTAATTATCATCGTTAGTGAAATATGAGGTTTGTGTTTGTGGAGGAAGTAAATATTTATAGACATATTGAGGGCCACTTTATTTCTACCAAACAAGTTGTTGGCCACAAACTAAGATTACTTCAAATTCTTTTGATAATTAGTTTTTTATTTCTTCTTTCTTTTGGTAAGGAAATGATGTACTCAACCCTACCACGAGTGGATTACGCAACTCTCATAAGAACAAGCACATCTTAAAAACACACGACAAGGTCTTGTACACATACAAATAATCACCCAAAGGGAAGAAGAAGGGACTTACCTTGAACTTCAAGGCTTTGGATAGAGAGAACTTGATCTATATCCAAAGTAAAATACTCCACAAGTTTGAAGATTAACCTAAACTTGCATGTTTCATAAGGTATTGTGCAACTAGATCAAGATGCACAAATGCTCACGATTTTTGGAGTAAAGAGGACATCTCAAGGCTATTTTCGTTCATCAATATCCAATCTCTCAAATGTAAAAGAAGCCTATGAATAGGCAACTTGATTTTCCCTAAAATAAAAGAAAAAATATTTTCACTAAACCTTGACTAAACTAGTTACAAATGGGCATAAATAAGTTCCACAAATTGAAGAATTTTCTCTAAATGGGCCTCTAAAGTGCATAAAACCCCATTCTTGAGCCTACGACCTATTAAATAAATAATACATAGAGTCAAAAAGAAGGTTTTAAAACTAATTACAAGAAAACGTTACTTTAAGACATAAACTCTAAATACTTCATAAATTGGAGCTCTTCGATTTGGTGTCTTCATGTTACCTTGAAGTTCCTTTCTCCACTTGTTTTCCATCTCCATGAAGCATGATAAATCTTGAAGTGGAGATCTCCTTCTTCATTGGTTGGCCCTAATGCCATCATGTGTATTGCTTGATGCATATCAAGAAATTTGTACGTATTAAATTCTAGGTGCATGGCCACCATGGGGTTTGAACTCTGTTCGTGCACATATTTGGTTCGTCCAAGCAAAATGGCATATCTCTTCCGCTCGATGAGGGGCCTACAAAAAAGAGGTGAACACTCTGATGCCTAAGTTAGTAGAGGTGATCGAAAATGATGAGTAATCAGAAGGGAGTCAAATATACCATAATTGGGGTTTTACCCAGCTGTTTTATGGGGTTCATCTTCGTCTAGCACAATATTGGACTCACAATCCTTGATGACATGTCCTAAGATTCCACAGCCATAACAGAAGTCTGGTAACTTCTTGTAGGTTAAACAAATCCATCTCTCATTGTTCATTGCCCTCATTTTGATCAGAACGCCTCTTAGCAGAGGCTTTCTTATATCAATATGAATTATGACTCTCATTGTTAAACCCTTGCATTTTCCTCCTTCGGCTTTTTCAACTTTTTCAAACTTCCCCACCATATTGCCAAGAGCCATTGCTGATTTCTTACTAAAGCACGCAAAAGGCAATTCATGGAAATGGGTCCAAAATGAAACGTACCTCAACTCTAACTCCATGAAATTAATGTCTGCCCGGGGCTCTTCCATAATAATCATTGCCTTATTGAAAAACCATGGCTCATTTTCTAAAACTTTACGTTTATCTCATAAAAATTTGAAGTTGCAGAGATATAGTTTTTCCCTACCACCTCAATTTTCACTGTCGGATTGTTCCATTATCATGGAATCATTATTTTGAAAGTCTCGCTGTGCACCTTTTTAGTGGTCATTACTTTGCAAACGATTGCATTATGTGCCTACTTATCTAATATTTTGATCTCCTCTTCTCCCAGGTCATAGATTTTTTCATGCTGCTCTGTAGTTAACTTTAGTTTCTCAACCTATCGGCTAAGAAGGTCTTCATCCATGATCAACCTTTGAGAAAACTATTGGAATTAATTTAATAATTAATTCATATGTGGGTAACAAATTAAAGAGCAATTATATTTGGGCTATTTAATGGGCATACAAATGATCTTAATTATGGGCCCATGACTTCCCATTTAGTGGTGTAGCTTGCTGAGTAGAAACCAGCCCATTAATCCTAGGGGATTATGGGAAACCTTGGGATTAACCTATAAATATATGGTTATGGTCCCCAATACACTATGCTTCTTGAGCCTCCTGTTCCCCATCAAACAGAGAGTATTGCCCATATTTGGTCTGAGTTGTATAGTTGAGGAAGACCACAAACCACAACTTCTTGCAGATCATGATCAATCTATCTAATGATTTCAGGTAATATAATCCCTTTATAGATTTTGGTTTTCTTCCATGCTTAGATCCTTGGTTTTGATTGTTCTGGAATTTTATGGCTTTTATTTTAGAATAATCATGAATTAGGGTTTATTTAATTTTTCCAACAAGTGGTATCAGAGCTAGTTTTGCATGGATGATTACTGGATCTTTAAGAGTTAAGTTCATTGTTCTTTTAATAACTTATTTATTTAAACAAAAAGTTATTAAAATTATTTAGATTGATAAGATGTGGTTAATTTCGAGCATGTTTTATTATTGAATTAGTCATTGGTAAATATTATTTAATTGCCTTACTGTGTATTTAAGAATAATTTCTATTCAAGTTTGCATGAACTTTTGATAAAGAAAGGAAACACTTCAACTTTTGCAAATCAATATCCCTCTAAGGTTTAATTGGGATCTTGAAAAGTCGGAGTAACCTTAATTACATAAGTATTATGACAGTGTTTTGCAACATTCAAGGGGATTTACTCTCGTTAAGGGCACCGATATTTGATATAGGAGAGGTCTTTATTCTTGGATATCTTAAAAGTCATCATATACTAATTCGTATTGAATGAAATTGTTAGGAAATATTATGAATTGAAAAGATAAGGTCTAAGCCATTTGCTAACTCCTTTAAGGATTTATAGAGCTAATAAGTAATATATATTTTTAGGCAAACCTGAGATGTATGTTGCTTATAAAATGATTCAAAGCTCAAAAAGATGTGCTAAGAAATATGACAAATCATTTTTCCTTACCCTCAGTCTATTTGGAGAAAGCACTCAAGTTTGTTATAAAAAAGTTTAAGTGGTGTACCAAATAAAGAAACATCACTTGCAATTCAAGGTTTTACGAGACTTGGACTTTAGGTTTTTAGTTGTCACTCTAGATATACTAGTCTTTCAATATATATAATTTCTAAAGTTAGTTCCCACTTAAAGTTAATATGGATGAGATCTTAAAGTTTCTTAAGGATGTTGAGTTTGAGGGGAAGATAAAGTAAAGAATGTTGTATTTAGAGAAATTTAGTTATTTTCTCTTTATAACAATATTAGCAAAGAATAAAGATTCTCCTCATTTTAGTAAAACAAGCTCAACATCATTAAAAATGT